>JAWDGP010004927.1:585000-800000 GCA_033675545.1 Elysia crispata | reverse complement strand
TTCACTACGTAGAGTGAAAATACCACCCAGCAACGTTTTTTTTTCTGAATTGAATGAAAGTACCTTCCTTCTAATTTAAAAGAGTAATATTTTGTAGTTGGTAAAAAATTTCCGAATTCGTGGTTTATATTTCTTTTTTCCCATAAAATATGTCTTATAGCAATAGTTACCAAATGATTATCAAATTAAAAAAAGAAAAAGAAAAAAAAAAAGAACACATTAACTCTCGGATTCCCTCGTGCTAGAGCGGCGGGAACTGTGTAACAACATCACGTGATCTACATAGTCTCAACTACACACTGAAATTCAGGTGGGTTCTCACTTGTCATGTAATTCTTTGTTCATACCCTGAAATGTGATTAAGAAAAATTCGCTATTACTAAACCTGTTTTACTGATTGATGTTATCATCTTTGGAACCTACAGATAGTACAAAATTGAGAAATTGTAGTATAAGGGTTATGCCTGTATTATTTTTCCTAGAAAGGCAAATGAGTCAGCCTGACGACCACATGCAAAACCTTTCATCATGGTCGTTTATATGACACAAATCCAGATTAGATCTATATCTAAATTCCAGTGTAGCAGATTCAATCTATATATAGATAGCTTTAACCGTGACGAACATTCACTCAAAGATCAAGGTTCTCTACGCCTTGGGCAATCTAAAATCCAAAATTTTAGATCTACAACCGTTTTAAAATCTGTAATATTTCTTTCAATATCCCTTATAATTTATATGAGAAAGTCAACCCCAATAGTTGAATTTTGACGAGAGTCTAGATTAGCTAACACGAGTTTGATCTAGAGATAAAAAGATTTTCTTTTAGGTACGGTCTAATAAGATAATTAATATAGATCTATGCTGAATTAAAAATAAAACAAATGAACTAGAATCTAGATCTAGGCCTAGATCTAAATTCATCAACACATTAAATAAAATTACTAGGAATATTCGGTACAAGCAGTTCTATGGTTCCGGTTGAACGAAGCCCTCTTTGGTGTGTAAATTAGTCCGTATCTAAAAGGAACTCTTTCCCTAGAGATCTATCCAAAAAAGGATTTAATTAATAATAAGTCACGAGACTGATGATGCAATAAGCATTTCATAGTATTCAATCTCAGTGCAGAATAGCAATTAAACAAAGTAAGATGTGTATAGATTATAAAAAGGGTAATACTGCAGTGTTGCTGTCCTGGTTGGATGTAAACAAATCATACCTCAAATGGCCAGATTGCTACTGCTTATAAAAATAGTCAAAACATGGTCAATATTTTGTATGGAAATGCCTCTATGAAGTTGTCCTTAGCTTTTTGCAAGATATAATTTGATTAGGTCAGTGCCTCTATTTAATATGCAGTGAAAATCTGGCCAGTTTATTAAATCCATCACGGCCACACTGTCAATGTAGAAAGGGGATTGCAACACTGTGGTATTATCAAAACAAGTCATACAGACCAGGATGGGAATGAATTCAATATTGAGTGTTTGGTAGGATTCCTGGTTGGTTTCATTGGTTTAATATATATGATAAACGATAGGCCTATATGATGCCATAGTTTTTTTTTTAATTGATAATTCATTGTTAGAAAATGATTTACTCTAACTTGAGGCAATTTATAGTTTTTCTTTGGGCCAAATCCAAGTCACCTTTAGTAGGCCCTTTTGGAAGTTCTTCAAAGCTTTTTTCTTGGCATGAAATCTGTCTGGACTAGATAGCTACACCTTGATCTAGATCTATGTGTATGCCAGTAGATGGTGAATTCCATAAAATTACTTTGTTCGTTTACTTGTTTCGGCAGGCCCTGCCCTTAACTTCTGCCAAAATCATGAGATCAGTGTTATAGGATCTCCCAATCCAATGGTCCCACCAATACCGCTGATAGATTGTGGTCTACCACTGAAATTATTCAATAGTGCTTTGGTATACATGTTAAGTTTATATAATTCCAAAACGACGTGAATTTAAGTAGGCCCAAAAAAAATCTGTTGCTAATACATGGATTGGTACCCATGGATCTAAGCCCTTATTACTATTACACATGATCATGCAAAGTCTGTGTTTCTCACAAAGTAAGAATTAAATTGAATATTTCTCATTTTCTCTTGTTAAATGTTGGAAAAGATGATTAAGAGTTCCTTTTGGTGCATGAGACATCTCATTTTCACTTAAGTATGGAAAAAGATACAGAGTTTCTTTTGGTGGGCACCGATTGAATCTGTTAAATAATACAGGAGTAACCAAACATGTGCATATCTTTTGGTCATTTCTTATCACAATTTTTTTTATTTATTATGTTTATGTTTGGGGGCAAAAGTACATGACACCTTTCCATTTTGTAACAAAGGTTTTAAACTGCAATATTTAGATGTTAGTGTCTAGGTCAAGACCTTCAACTCGTGTTATATTGCCCTCTATGAACCTTGGCAGATCAGAAGATTTCAAGTAGAATCAATTAGTGAAGTTTATGCGGACTAAACATAATTATCCCTGTCTTTCGGAGAAAAATCATGTGATAATATGCATCCTTTTATCTTAGATCTGCATTTTTGTTTCAGATCGTATCTTGTACATAATATTGTACATAACAGTATATTGTATAATATGAGTGGATCAGTTGGCACTGCGCGTGCTGGCTCAAACAGACACACTGGGGCAAAAGAAAAAATGGCAAAAACGGAAAAAAATACACAGCAGCAACAACAACAGACAACAGGAAAGAGTGAGCCACAGTCATCCAAAATGCTGCCAACACAAGAACAGATTCGCTTGGCACAGATGATGAGCACAAACCAGAGAGATGCGGATCCAAGTACTGTTCGTGAGGTAGACAATTGTTTTTACTATTAGTGGGACAATTTTCTATGTTAATGATTTATGTTTCAAGATTTTTTGGCAAATGACATGATGAAATTCAAAATCGATGATAGTTTGAACCATCATTACAATGTTACTATGAGCAATCTCAAGGAGACCTTTGTTAATGGTTTTGATTATTATTCTTATTCTTTTTAGGCGATATAGGATGTCTTTAATAATAATTGCAGGTTGCATGCATGTATATGATTATATAGTATGACATTGGTTTAAAGGGAGACAAAGAAATAGCTGTTTTGAAGCAATTTTAGTATAACTTTTAACTGACAAAATTCTGTCTGAGATGTTATGAAGGTAGTTTCTGAACATACCACATTCAGTGTCGAATTTTACATTACTTGTAAAGGTTTCAGACCAAATGTTTTTTCCACTGTTACATTAAAGAAGTCGTAGAATTATTTGAAATTCTATTATAGTTCAATAAGCCAAGCTAAGGTATCATTCTACACAAATTTTTACCAAAACTTTTTCTTTAATCATTTTATGACATTGAAAACTGCATTTGTTTCTTTTTCCTTTTCCCAGGATACCTTTTTAAGAAATAGTCATAGAAATCAGTGTTCACTGTAGACTTGTAAAATTCATGCCACAATAGCTGAATGCAATAAAGAGGCCTTCAATATTTAGTTTCTTAAATTTAAAGCATAAAGTATAAAGCTGCTAAAGGAATGGCTTTTTCCTGTTTATATCAAATAGGACTTAAGTCTGTTTCAATCTATATAAATGGACCCTTAACATATAGATTTATTCTTTGGTTGTGGATCAAACGTTGACCAAGAACCTAAATTCAATATTAGCTCTGGATCTTTGGGAAGGGGAAGGGAAATCATTCCTATATGGAGAAGACATTTACTGCCACAGAAGTTGCGAACATATATAGCACTAGATCTTTTTCTCTTTAAGCTTAAATCTAAATGTAGTGACTGTACTGAGTTGGTTTAATGTTGAGAATTTAGATGGCAAAAGTGCAAAGATTTTTGAGCATCTATCTTCACCAGTCCCAGTGTTAGCACCAGTCTAAAGCCAACTCCATCAACCTTTATTGGTTCTGTGACAGTGCTGAATAGTGCAGTCAATAAATAAGATTGCAATACACTACACCTTTTCTTACCTTGAAGCTCTTGTATTTTGTTTAGGTTGGGTTCACATCTAAAAATATTTAAAAAAAAAAAGGACAATTATTCCTATAAACTTTTGTGTGTGATTTTGATCTTTGGAGACCACAACCTATTCAAATATTGTAGATGTGCACGAGCAGGACTTCAATATCGAGATCTACATTTCCTCTTTGTTTCTTATATCGGGAGCTGATTCAAAAGTTGGAGTTTTTTTTAGTTCAATTTTTTACTGCTGGTATTAGAACAAGAATATTCTTGTCCTAAGGCTAGGTCCAAAGTCAAGACTGATAGAAAAAGGCCATTGTTCTGTGTTTTATTGTTGAGATCATATTATGAGGCATTTAAAAAAAAAAATGCAACTCTTTGTTCTTCCAGCTTATGGAGCTGACAGGAAAGAGTGAGGAAGATGTTGTCATTGCTCTTCATGATGCAGAAAATGATGCTGACCGGGCGGTGATGATTTTGCTGGAGGGTGGTGATGAACAGGTAACACAGCAAGCTCTATGACATATTAATTGTTTCTCCCTGTAAAAGAAAATCCCTTGTCGTATAAGCTCAGGGAGTCCACCTGTGCTTAAATATCTTGGGAAAAAAATGAGTCAACCATGGGATCAGACTATGTTGTCAAAATTTCTTTTCATAAATAAGAATTAATGTATTTTCGTATTTCTTATGCCATTCATGACTGTTGAGAATATATGAGAGTTTCTTCCTGAATTTTGCTAATATTGTTACCTTTTCAGCAAGGAGAATGGCGAGAGCAAGGTGGTAAACGGAAAAAGAAAAGCAACACTTCAGCATTAAAAGAGTCAAATCACACCAGTGAAGATCATTTTGAAAGCCGTCCCAAAGATAGGGGTGATAGGGAAGACAGGGACAATGGAACAGAACGAGGGGACCTTCCTCCACGCAGAGGGGGGCGTAGGAATGGAGGGCCACCACCCAGACTTGCTCGGGGTCGTGGCAGAGACAGGGCAAATGTTGGAGACAGAGAAAACAGAGATCGCAGTAACACAGACGACTGGGACAACGATAGAGGGGATGATAAGAGAGACAGAGGTGGAGCAGAGAGGGGAAGATCTCGTGGAAAAGGAGGTAATCTTTTTTTTTCAATTCCACCAATGATTTCTATTTAAATTCCTTTGTTTTCAGTGTATGAAGGGTAAAATTCAAGAATCATCCACCTGAAAAATTTGCTTGGGAAGCTTCGTATTTGATTTTTTTTATATAGAGATTTTAGGAAAGTTTCACAAAATAGCACATTTCTGTTTACCTTATGAACTTGTGTTGCTATTAACATTTAAGCAAGGCCCAAACTCAAGCTGTCAGTGTCTTATCGCCCTGAAGTAAAGGCATAGAACATGTCTTATAGTGGAACAAAATCTAAGGTAATTGTCCAGCTCTTTCCCTCCCATCCAGAGCTCACCCTATCGCTCGTAGAACTGATAGATTTGAGATCTTAGTGTGCAGGTTCACATCCTTTTTGTTTTTTGGAAAAAGAAATTTTTTCTGGGTAAACATAAGAGATATAACTGGCATAACATTTGTTGATTTTACATTTGTTGATGTTGAACATTCAGCAATTTTTCCTTGAATATGAAATAAATTTTGACTTCTCAGGTTTTGGAGGGAAGAGACCTGGTGGAAGTGGGCGAGGGCGTTTCTCTAACAGCAATGATAGAGAAGGAAACAGGTAAGAATAAAAAGTTTTCAAACCATCTTTTGCTTTCTCTATAATATCATAAAACTCAACCAATTCTATTCATTTTCTTGAGGGACAAATTTTTTAAATTCTAATAAAAGTGAGATAAATAATTTTTTGTTTCTCAGCAGAAGTTACAACCGAGTTCCGCGGTTTGAAAAGATGAACAATTCTCAGCACATTGATGGACCAGAGATTGATACATGGACCAACGAGACTGCAGAGAGTAAGACAGTGAATAAAGACACAGGTAAGGCATTATGTTAATAGTTAAGAATCAATCAATATTGTATAGGATTTATATTATGCATTGCTTGTTTTTCTATGAATTCTTGTAAAATCTCATTCCATTTGATAAGTGCACTATCATTTACATGGTTCAAAAACTTTTTTATCATTTTACTCTATTAATGGAAATAATCTCATTAGCATTCAATATAAGAGTTGAAACAAATGTTGTTTTGGTTTCAGATTGGGATAATTGGAATGATACGTGGGTCAGTGAGGAGGATCAGTGGACAGGCACAGTAAGTGGTACCCTCATTACCTTCAACGTGTACTTGTTTTTGCTGATATCAGAAAGTTTATCAACCTAGCTGTATGAGTTTTTGTAGAGGAAGAAAAATGACAAATTTGTCAAATCACTGGAACAAAAAAAAAAATTGTGACACTAGCCATTAATTTATTAACATTGATTTAGAAAGATTTCAAATTAACATGTCATTTATTAAAAACTTATTTAACCCCTTCGTGACGTAGGTGATATGTGTCTATGCAGTGATGCATGGGTTGAGTTTGAAAATTTGTAAGGAGCAAACGCTATATGTGAGGTGTGGTTAGAAATAGTATCATGTATCATTGGGGCTCAGTATTTGACCTATAAAAGTACATATATTTATGCTAAGGAATAAAAGCTCTACCTAATGCAACCAAAGTATGTCAAGGTGAAGGTCATCAGAAAACAATATGGCAGACAAAAGGTAGAAATAGAGGAAGAAAAGAAAGATTTCTGGAGGAGAAGAGGTAAGCACAGATACATAACAAGTAATAATCCCTATAAAAATGTAATATCTTTAGTGCACTTACCTTTATCAATATCCAGGCAAGGTCTACGAAGGTGCAGCAGGAATCTAATCCAATGTTTACAGTCAGAGGGACTCCTTGGTGTGGTACTTCTCAAAGCACTCACCAAGGCAAAGTTCTGGTTTACTGGGACAGCTTGGGCAATAAAACCGTGTGTCTCTGCGCCTCCCTGTTTTGTAACAAACTTTGCAGCGCTTTTGTGGTCGTAGTTTACCCTGCGTTGGAGGAATCTCGTATATAAAATGACGTGCTGTCAATCTTGTGAGGTCTTCGTTTTCAAGTGTTGGGATAACACCATCTCTGAAAACAAAGGCTGCAACCACGTTTCTTTAAAATGTGTAGAAATCCTTTTGCCCTCCTCGTTTTCTGAACAGTGTCCATCCATTCAGAATAGCTATTTGGATCAAATGAATCGCAAGCTTTACGTACCAACGCACTGTTTTGCGTGTAGCGTCATAAGGTTCTAATATCTGATCGATTCGATCAACTCCCCCCATATTTTTGTTGTATGTATCAATACTTTTGGGGATTGTGCGTTCTTGGCCGCCATGCCTGAGTTTGCTAACAGTTTCTGCGCCATGGGAAGTTGTCTTCATGTAAACTGTTTTTTTGTCCTCAAATTTTTGTGTGAGGAGTGGCCCTTTTGTCATAGACTTGATCTGTCCCTTTGGTACTTTGCTGTTTTTTAGTTCCCTTGGAACACGGTTGGCCCTTGCTGTGCCAGTACACATAGTTTGCATACCATGTAGAAATTCTAACAGGGGAACAGAAGTGTACCAGTTATCAATGAATAAATGGTATCCTTTGTTGAGGAATTTCTTCATAAGAGCTAGCGTGGTTTTTGCCGTGACAGACATGTCTCTACACTCTTGCGGGATGTCATTGTCGAGATTGGTGACAGGGTCATCCTTCCCGCTCTAGATCCGGAACGAATGAAGATAGCCGTTGCTATCCGTCAAGCAAAATATCTTGATGCCGAATCTAGCCCTTTTTAGAGGGATATATTGCTTGAAAATGATTCTTCCTTTGTATAGAAGGAGTGACTCATCTATACATATGTCCTGCAAGGGGGTGAAAGCCTTACTAAATACTGCAGAAAAATGCTGCACGAGAGGCTGTATTTTGTAGAGTCTGTCCCGATTTGGACCATCTTGAGGAGGCTCGTTTTCATTATTGCTGAAATGAAAAAACTTCATAATCATTTCATATCTGTTCCTGTCCATGATAGCTTGGAAAGTGGGCGTATAAATTAGAGGATCTTTCGACCAATATTGGCGCCATCGTGGTTTTTTTTACCAATCCCATCAACAGAATCAGTCCGATGAATTTTCGCATTTCTTCAGGATTGGTTTCATACCAGGAGCGGAAAATGGACCGTGGTTCAAGTGTCGGCTCACCTTAAAAAAACTGATAAGCTTTTCTGTTTGTCTCTGTAGCAACAAGGCTCCAAAACTCATCATCTAGAAACTGACTTTGGTAGTCGATTTCCTTGAAATCAGTGTCATCAAAGTTGATTCCACCTCCTCCTGAGAAGTCATGTCTTTGTGGAGTAAAATCAGGACTAACATCCATCCACTCTGTGTCGGCAACTTCTTTATCAATGGCACTAACATCGGGCATATCATTATTGTCTGCATCCAAGAGATGTTGATCAGTTTCCTCATCTGGATCTAGATCTAGATCTTGGTTTTCATTTTCGATATCATCGTCAGAGGGATTATACATAGATCTAGACTGATTATCATTGCCCTCTCTACAGTTTTTTGTTTTTCCTGATGTTTTCTGTTTCTTAGAGCTAGATCTAGATCTAGATTTAGAACTAACTCTATTGGCAGGTATTTGTCGTTTCTTTCCAGCTTTCAAAGTTTCATTGATAGATCTAGATCTAGATCCACCTGTCTTACTTTCTGAACTAGAACTAGATCTTGTTCTAGACTCTTCATAGTCACTGCCTGAATCTTCATATAAAGCCTCATCTTCGCTTGAATCACCAAGTAATGGGTCTAATACCTGTTTCTTATTGTACAAAACTCTTCGAGAGCGCTTACTACCATCGTTAAAGCTTGTTGAAGGTTCCATCATGGCCGAGAGAATGAAAGCAATGGACAGAATGTAAACAGAGGAAGAAAAGCTAAAAGCCCGCCCTTACTGAAGGTTGTTTTCTTATAAGAAGAGTTGATTTATAAGGAAAAAATATCGATAAATTCAAATTTCTAAGTAACTTAAGCATAGGCTTTGACGATTTTTCACTATTCTATTGATATATCATGACGTACGCTGTACGTCATGTATGGCATCTTGGCACAAAAAGCATGACTTACGTCGTACGTCATGTAGGGCATCTTGTCACTGTATTTAATGAAGAAAATATGACGTACGTCGTACGTCATGTATGGCACGAAGGGGTTAAGAGACTTTCAAAAGTGGCTTTCTTGTTTGCTAGCACTTGTCTTAGTATTATTTTCTAATATATTTTTTCTCAGTTGGATGAAACCAAAGTGTTCACACCATCAACAATGAAAATCCCAGAGGCTGAACCTGTGATTCCAGAGGCTCCCAGCTCACTTGGTCAAAGGTACATACCAAGTGCACAGACTATACTTTTTTTATCTTTTATAATTCCAAAGCATAAGGGCTAGATTACAATACCCTAATTTGGGGTGCTAACTGGATTTGCAACACAGCAAATTTCTTGATTAACCCTCATGGTGGGCAGCCACTAAATTTAATGGTTGCAGTTATGATAACCTGGGCTCTGCGATGCCATTAAATGTTATGGTTGAGGCTTTGAGCCAGGAGCTGCAGCGCCATAATTATTAGTGCTTCACTGGCGAGCCTGTTTGAAACGTCATTATCTTGTAATGTCCCCATCTCTTATACTCGGTAGACTCGATAACTTTTCTAAGAATATCAACCTATGAATAAGTGCTAATTTCTCCCTGTTTGAACTACTGGGAGGCGATCCAGAGCCCTTGAGATGTGAAGAACAAATTGCAGTTTAGGCACGTCTGTGGGAACCATGTTACGCCATGGGTACTGGAAGTTACGGACACGTGGAAAACTGCTTACTTCACATATAGTTGTTACAAAGACCTAAGAGCTAATAAAAGAACTAGACAGCGATGACTTTACCACATGGCCCTTCCTTCCCCCTTATTTGCCGCCACCCCACCCCCACCCTCAGTTCAGAGTCCTGACAAAGACTTGGCATTGCCACTGCCCCAAGACTTCCTCGGATCATGTGGATTGCAGCTTTTAGTGGTGTTTGATATAGCATAACGTGATTGGCCAATTTTTGCAATAACATAAGACCCACTAATCTTGTTACAGGTCAATCACAGCCCCTTGTTACTGTAAAGCTGAGTAAGAAAGGGAGGAGTTCAAGGATAGTGTGTGTGAAGGGTATCAAGCCTTTGCCTTTGTTGTTGGTGATTTTGATTCTATCGGTTGTCACTATGTGTCTAATTGTAGGAAAGCATAGTCGGGTGTTCAGATTGTGGAACAAGTTTTTTACTTGATGTCTCCTAAGTTGTTTATGGAAGCGCCTGACAAGCATCGAGGGCGGACCTTGCTGCTTTATGTGAATGTCTTCTTTCTCCTCTGTTGTCTCACTTACCACCCACCCCATTCTCTGTGCTTAGTTATAATGGAACTACCTGTAATTACAGTTTCTTTGAACATAAAGACTGCGCCCTGACTCTTGAGGCTTTAGCTTACATGAAGATCAAACTAGACTCCGAGGTTTGTTTGTTTCCCACTTAATTCTCAGTCCAGAAGCTAACTGGCCGTAGCAATGGTACAGTTTTCCGTCCTACCTCTGGGTAACTGCGTTTGCAGAACTCGAGTTAAGAAAAGGCATAACCTTTTTTTTTTTAAAATAGGTTGACCATAATAATATTATCTTTGGGAAGACTTCATACTTTTATTTGTATCATTTTTTCTCCATATTTTTCTGAGGCTTGCAATTAATGTACTTCCATTATTATATTGTATGATAGGCTTGATGTTGGGAGTCTATTTATTGAGTCTGCAAAGTTTTCAAAAGCTCCAGACTACAGCAAGCCCAGTGGAGATGCTTACATCACTCAGTTCAATCAAGCAGCCACCGAGTCTATCAAGAACACCATTGGGGTAACTGGTTTTGTAACTTACCACTTAGTCATGTTCATGCAATTTAATTAATGCCTTCGGAAAAGGGTGTATTTTTATATTTAGGTTCAAAAGACCATGTGTTTCTACAGACTTCTCATTTAGCATTTTGATTGATGTTAAAAATAGAGCTTGTAAACGAAGAGTGCCCAGTTCTTTCAGTTTTGAAAGAGTTCTGATTTTTTTATACTCACAAAATTTGTCCATAGTATTTGGTGCTAGGGTTTATTATTTAGGTATGTGAAAAAAAGATCCAAAGGCCATCAGATGCAATAATCAAATGTTTATTTAACCCAGATTGGCAGTTCGACAAGAGGACCTCATTCTATGAATTCCTTGAGCATTTCACAGCAGTCAACGTCTGATTCATTGGGCATGTCCTCACTTGCCCAAAGTACATCTCCTCCTGGTGTGGGTGTCTTGCCATCGCTTCCTCAACCTGGTTCACAGATGTCCCAGATTTCGCAATCTGTATCACAGGCCATGTCACAGATAGGTGGGATGAACTCACAAAATCTGCCTGCCCAATCAAGAATACCTTCTGTGCAACAACAGCAACAAACCTTAGGCAGTAGTTTGCAACAGAGACCAAAACCTCAAAGGTCAAAATTGCCTCCGCCTTCCAAGGTAATTCTTTATCAAGTCTCATCTGTTTATAACATGGTGCCCATAATTAACCTTATGTTTGCAGAAGAACTTTGGTGTCCCAGAAAAAGGTATTTGATTTGATGAGCAGATTGTTGTAGGCTACATTGTAAAATCAGCCATGCACAATTTCATGGAGGCAAATGGATTTTTAATGTGCTCTTCATTGGATCATGATCAAGGGACCTTGGTAACAAAATGGCCTCATAAGATACAACATGCAGCTGTTAAAAGAGACCAAAAAGCGGCAACTTAGTTTGCTTCCAGGCCCTACCTCTGACGCGGCAGCTAGTTGGCGGATTGGTGATCAATCACCTGTCAAGCAGGTTACAAATGTGTGCATCTGCTTAAAAAATTGTTTCCCTATATTTAAAAGATAAATATAAAAAAACTTGTGAAAGTTTCAAGTGCGAAGAGTTTTTCAGTGATTTTATATAATTTTTTAAAATAATACAAGTTCGAGTCTGCATGAACTACCCGTAAATAACACTTTGCCTTATAGATTTATCTTAAAAGCCTGAAACTGTTAAATATGGAGCGGCACTTAAAATCTGAACACATCAAAAGCCCCTTGAAGTTTGCAGACCTTATGGTGATATATCATTAACTAGCAAATAAAGGAAACAATCGGGAGTTTCTTTAACTGTGCAGATTTTATCAACGGCTCATTACTAACTTTTGGTGTGCACGATCATTTACGGTAACCAAAAAAATATAAAAAGGGTTTTATCATATGTTTTTAATATTCTGACGTAAATAAACTCAAAGTACTTAGGTGTCACAGGTTTGAAGGAAGTTATAAAAGCTTAAAAATAGCCATGTTTCGCAGTTACATACCGTAAGCATGAGTCATAATGTAACTAACACGTGTTTCCCCTAGTGAAGTGTACAAATCGGCTTGCATTGTTTTCATCAGAAGCCGCAAACGAGCGTTAGGTCTGGTCAGTCTGGTCAACTCTAAAAACCAGTGAAATCTGCTGCTGCTGGTAAAACTGTCTTGGATCATGTGATTGTTATGTAATGTAACTGTGTGAGCATGCAGTGGAAACACACTCTACACAGTACGCTTGCACCTGTTCCAGGCTGATACTCAGTACCGGTAGCTTGAAAGCATCGCTGGCAATCATCATGTAATCTTTATATAACAGTTGCTTCTTCAGTGGGAGGGCTAGCATGTTTGCGAAAAGCGATTATGCTACACACCACTTGGTGGGAGGAGTTTATGCAAATGATGTCTGTCGGTGTAAAAATATAAGGTCGTAGTCTAGCTTAGGGCCAGTTAGCCTTTCCTACGAAACCTCAGAATCATTACAGAGAGACAGAGCTCTTAGCACATGCCCCACCGATTGAAAAATGTATGACTTATCTGTGAAGTAAGACAATGCGAATATATGTGCAACTCTACATAAGTTTCATTTTCTCCGTAGTGCATGCTTATAACTTTGTTATAAGATCAGGTCTTGCTCATATATATTAACATTCTACAGCTTGAACTACGATATTCTATCGTTGTTTGGATTTATTATTTTATATCAAAACACCGTACCAGTGCTGTAAAAAGTGAACTATCACAACTCAAACCTGCATAACTTGAAAACGGATAACTCTTCCCTAATGCCCTTTGGTGGGTGTTAAGTTCAACATATACATGAAATGCTGTAAAAAGTTCATCCCCAAAAACTGTTTCACTTTTTGATTAATGTCCCGTAAAAATGTCAACACCTAAAAATTATTCCAGATTTATGTACTTGTTAAAATGCTCAATAACCTCATCAATTAAATGAAAAGAAGGGGGAAAATGTATGCTCGTATCGTCTGACTATAGCTTTAACTAAGTGTATGATTTTGTGTTCCTTTTATGGAGCTTAAATTCTCCATTGTTTGGATGTGAAAATTAGATCTAGTAACTAGAGTTGAGAGGAAAGGGGAATCCGCCGCAGTGGTTGACCTCATGACACGATTGAGTTACAGGCTGCTTCATGGGTACGACAGGCACACTAAAATGCTGCTCTTTAACAGCCGTGAACACAATATTTTTTTCATATGTCTAAAAATCTCGGTGATTTCCTTATTAATTGGTTTTGGTATCTGACATGACAGCAATAGAACTGATCTGCATTACTTTAAGGATACTTGTAGATAACATTTTCTGTCGAAAAGAATTTTTTAAAATAGTTTAGGTCTAAACCTTCAAAAAACACCGTAAAAATTTATCATTGTTGTGTGTCTTCATTGGTTTGTAGAATTAATTATTTTCCCTGTACTTGCCATTTGCCTGTGATAAAATTTTTTTTGTTTTTCTTAATGCCCCAGATTCCTGCTTCAGCTGTGGAGATGCCTGGCCACATATCTCGCAACCCTCAGCTTGACTTGCAGTTTGGTATTGATTTTGGTTCAGAAACAAACACAACTTTTGGGTTTGATTCAGAAAATGATTCTTCTGTAGAAACTAGCACATATGCTTCAACTTCAAATGGGTATGTACCTGTCTTAAATACTTAAGTCAATTTCATTCAGACTCTCCTTTGTACACCTAGCTTTATTGTCCAAATGTTCTCTTTCTGTTTAACATGTTCTTTGATAGTTTGATTCTCTTGAACGTTCCAATTTACGATAAACTCCTAATAAATATTTCTTAATTGAAATATGTTAACCTATTTGATTACCTTATCTTTCCACGTTTACCCTCAGAGCTTCATCTGTGATATCGAACCACATGAATCAAGCGCAAGCTGTAAGCAAAGCAGGAGGTGACAACACCAGAGTTTCAAGCTTGATGTCGTCTCCCAGTTCAGGTTCCACTAATGTGCCATCTCCCTTGGAGTTGCAGCAAAATAATCGCTCAACATCTGTGTTCCACAACTCTGTTTATACAGCCTCACCACCAAAGAATGACTCCCAGAGTTTAGAGAGAGAACAAAATAAGGTTTCAAATCCTTTTTATTTCATTTTTCCCTCAGTACTCATTTGATTGAAATAGTTATATCTTATTGCTTTGCAAACCAAACAGAATTCTTTCTCATTAATTATAGATGGTCTGGCTTTTTTCACTGGATTGATGTCTTGTAAATAAGGAGAAACCTGTGTTACATACCTGTAGGTAAAGCTGGTTGAATATGAGTATAAATTGTCTCATGGATTTCCCATATTTTTTCTCTTAAGAGAGAAGCTTTTATTTCATTTTTATCTAAATTTTATAATAAGAAACAAATTTAAAATTTTCAGCTTGGTGGACCTGACTCAATTGCCTTCCCATCATCACAAATGGAGCGCAAAAGTCCAATGATGTCACAGCGGGTGAATCAACCCAGTCAGAATCTCAGTACAGGTGAGATTTCCTAAAATCCTATATATTTTACTGTTTCCTGAATTATATATTTGTTGTTTTGTATTGAATGTTATCCTGTGTTAATAGTCTACTCCTTTTATTTTTTTCCCTAGGATCTATGGCTCAAAATAAGAATGATGGATCATCCAACTTTTCTTCAACAAACGGCTATTCCTCAAATTCATACCAAAGTCACCAGAAGAATGCTAACATATCTCACAACCAGACCACCTTCAATCACTCTAGCAGTTCTCAACCTCCACAAACCTCTCCTTTCCCAGGGCAGTATCCTGCTAGTCAGTCAGCCTTTCCGTCAAGTGGTCAGAGCCAATTTGGAAATAACCCTGGCTCTAGCCAGTTTCCTCCACCCGGCCAGCCACCTCAGTTTAATAATGCTCAGAACCAGTACTCATCTGGCCAAAATCAATATTCATCTAACTCGTCAAGCCATCCGCCTATTCCGCATGGTAATCACCAGAGTCAATATTCTTCTGGGCCCCCAAACAGCTATTCATCTGGAGGACAGAGCCAATTCTCTGGTTACCAAAACAGTAGCAACACTTCATTCCCATCTCATCCACCATCCAGCAACTATCCCTCCTCTAATCAGTCGAGTGGCCCTAGTAGCTCCTTATACCCAGCAACTCAATCTGGAAGCGGCAGCTCCTCCTATCCAACCCAGTCAAACTCTTACCAATCACCATCTGCTGGTTCATACAATTCCAGAGACAACCAGACAGGGACTGGCTCGTCCAGCACTCACCCTAGCACTGGAGTAAACTTTCCCACCCCTCCACAGGGCTTATCTCTCAAACCCTCTACATCACAAACTAACACAAACTACAACTCGCAAGGTTTCAGTGCCAATGCAACAGCTCTACAGCCATCTTCCTTGGCCAATAAGCTTGGAGAAAGCTTGTCTAAAATGACATTGAAGGATACAGCTACATTGGATGCCCATCAGTCTTCTCAGGTAAGCCCTTTGCCTTAACCCTATGAACCCTGGGCTCATGCGACTTAAAATCACCTGCACCTGGGCTCCTGGGTCAAAATAAGGCATTTTCATACCAACTCACTGTATGCATGCTTATGAGGCTATTTCTGCTTAGATTTACATAGATTCGCGCCCTTGGACCGAAAACTTACTTGTGCTTTCAACATTGCCAAAATTATCCTAATCGTCTAAAAGTAAAACCTCATCACCTGCGAACAGACGCTGACATTTGTTAGCTTCTCCCGATGTAGGCACTTGAGAAAGAGACCGTTTCATGTGGAAAACAAAGGTAGTATTCACAATAGTTTGTGGTCCATGGGCGCAGCCACTGTGAAAAATGATGTAGAAACATGTGATTTGAAGGCTGAAGCCTGTTGATTGATTAAATTTAGAGAGTCACTTAGAGAAGTTTAAATTTAGGACCTACTCAAAGTGACTTCAGGGTTGCACTCAGTATAATAGTGTGTACTGTCACGCGACCTCAGGGCTGCATTCGGGGGGGTGGGGGGTGTCATCGAGTTAAAACAATCAAATACACTAGGCCTTTTTTTACTCTATACTATAATCGCAGACCTAGAGCCAGATATCAATTTAATCTCACAGACTCCACTGACATTCATGAAGTGTTGTATGTGAGAAAAAAAAAAGATTTATGTTTCATTAAAAATGCTATTTAAAAAATAAATGGTTTGGGAACAAAAATGTTGAAGCAGCAAGTTTTAAAATGTATAGTTCTATAGGAGTTGCATATTGCCAAGGGTAAAAAACAAAGGTTGATGGTGCCTTCCTCTAATAATTTTTGTGTTGCCTACAACAGGTACGGGCTGTGTGGAAAGTGAGTTATTTGCCTTCATGGTACAATGATTGCCCTAAACCAAACTTTTTGTAACTCTTGCCTTCCAGAAATCATAAGCTATCATGAGGGACCTTGGAAGTTTAAATTGTTGGACTTACTTACCTTGTCCCTATCTGGATACTAGAGAAGAGAGGGCTCATTTCCTCAAAGCACTTGGGCTTGGAATAATATAGAGGACATCTGATTTACATTTGTCGTTATATTAACAATTTTTTAGTGTCCCTGATCGAGGGATGTTGTAGCTTGGTGTGAAAACTTATAATACCAGCTCTTAAGGGGTGAAAAGTGCAAAGAAAGTGCCAGACCTGCTTGATTATGAGCTGTAGAAAGTTTTAGTCCTCAGGTGAATGATTTTAATCCAAATTGAGTTTTTGAAGCACTAGATTCAGATATACATTACAGTCGGGATTCATATGTGTTTTGTTATATATAGCTCTAAGACTATGTGGAAAGCCTACAGCCTTATTCATCTCCCTAGTTTCAGTCATTTCTTTGGTTTTAATAAGTATTAGTGGAAAACTATTTGGAATATATTTGAATTTGAAATTAAAGTGGTCACATATATATTTACGTTAATTGTAAATGGAAAATTGGATTGCATTTTAATAGCACATCATATAATTTTGGTTGTAAGTGCTTTTGGCTTGCTTTTATGATTTACACCATAATATAGTAGCATTTCTTGACATTAAATGCTCTCAGAACATTATAATGTTGGTCTTGTATTTTTTTTTTTTTTTAATAAGTGTCTATATTTTTATGTTGTAAAACTACCAGGAAATTCAACAGAAAAGACATTGTAGGAAGTTGCAGAAATATGCAGCAGATCAATGAAAATGTCATTTGTTCCAGAGCTTTGAAGATTTGATGCATTAAGCCATTGCTCTTTTCATTCTTCAGTACTTTTCTTTGCCTATACATACTAGAGGATTTTTTTTAATTTGCCTTGAAAACATAAAGAAAATAATTTATAAATTTATAAATTAGCTGCATGTACCCATGCTTACCTCTGCTAAAGAATTTTTTTCATTTGCTTTGAAAACAAGGTGAAAATAATTAAAACAAAATATAAGTTCATGTACCCATGGTTTCTAGTGTTTCAAGGCATTTTTGTACTGTAGATTTCAATTAATTCAAATGTGCTACATGTGTCAATAAAATATTTAGTCCTGTGAGCTGTGATTTGTTTTGCAGGCTTTGTTTTCACAATGGACTATAAAAATATATAGGCTTTATGAGAGCAATTCCAAGTCTTTGTAGATAAATAAAGTACTTACTTCTCTTGAATTGATCAATGTGCATCCATGGGCTTTCTTGTCTTGTCTATCTCAACTGATTAGATACTGAAAATGAAAAGTTGCAAGGTGTAGACAAAATTTAGAAGTTTAAACAATAGATTAGCTAGGATTTTGTGTGATGTGTATAAATGTTTTTGCAGGCTCTTGTTCTATTTTTTTTTAATTAAAAAAAAATATTCTTCTCATCCGTAATGTCAGAAAGTTTTACATAAGATGTTTTGCAATATTGTATGTTATGGTGGACCAACATAAAGATTAACTTCTACAATATTTTATCCCATTTTCAAATTTTTTTTTTGTTTCACTTAACTGAATGTGTCCGTTTAGCGGCTCAGAGCAGCTTAATGTTCTGTGACCATAGGGCTGCTATTAGCTGCTCTACGAAGTAGGAACAGATAATCCTGACCAAACCAAAAGAAAAACATGGATGCGTTCGGTTAAAGATGTCAATAAAAATCTAATGACTAAAATATGTGAGCCCAAACAATTGATATAAAACTTGCTTTTCTTCCAGTATGATCATTCAAGCACATCAACAACTTCAGCCTCAGCCTCCCTGAGTCTGCCATCCACAACGACAGCTGCATCACTTTCATCGGGAACATCCACAATTTCATCCACATCCACAGCTGCTTCAGTCACCTCAACTTCTCGGATAGCATCAATGCCTTCAACAAGTATAAGTCAGAGAAATTAAGCTTTGGATATATATCACCACTCACTGATAATTAGTTTGGATGTTTCAATGATTTTTGTTTGGTAAAGCCCATCTAAAACATGAGTACCTCAGGCCTGTTATGCAGAGCAAAGTAGTCTCCCCCCTCCCCATAAGGGTGCGAGACTGAAAAAAATGAGGCTTATTTGTTAAGGTTCAAACTTGATTACTGAAAGTACCTGTGGATATCATAGTTAGACACTCTTATTATGCTTGGAGACTTGGGTCGGATACATAACAATTGTAAAAATAGTGGGACTAAAAGACTAAGATTGAGTACACAATATTATTCACTAACAATAGGACTTATAGAATAGAGTTGAATACACAAAACTGTTCAAAATAATTGGGCTTCAAAATTGGCTGATAAAGAGCACTATTCTATGATAATTTCTCTTGATTTTATCCTTACTCATAATTTGATATTTTCTTTAAAAAAAAAAAAAGAAAACCAATGTTTTTTTTTTTTTTTTTTTAAGCAAATATCAAATTATGAGTGAGGATAAAATCAAAAGAAAGAGGGTACCTTTTATTCATAAGACATTGAAATATTCTGTTCCTTTCTGTCAAATATAAGCACAAATGTCATATATCCACTCCAATTTACAATATCTTATAGGCCCTAGACAGGCTGATTTGAGAGGAAGATGTCAAACCAGGGAAAAATGCTTTAGTACCTATAAATTACGATCATACATTTAAGATTTAAAGTGCTTTCAAATAACTATCCTTTACTTCAGACAAGTAAAATATGATTTTTGCATTAGTTGCCATAAAATGTGTCAAACCCACCATTTTTTTTGTTGGAGGAAGAATTTGTAATAAAACGTATTATTTATTTATTTTTTTAAACACCTTCCATTCTGTTCATATATTAGGTTGAGTGTGTATTTCAGAAGTATGCGTACTTTATTTTTTTACAGGTAAAGCTCCACCTAACTTACCTCCAGGAGTTCCGTTAATGGGGCAGTACATCATGAGCCAGAACACCATGCCACCATTCTATGTAAGTTTCTCAATAGCAGGTTATAGATCCTCCTGAAGATTCCCACAGTTTTTTATCTGGTGAAGCTAATTTACTTTGGATGTTTATATCTTGAGGTTTTTAATTTTAAATCTTTAGTTATGATGCTTTGTGCAAGCTTTGCCAATTAACAAACATTTTTTAAACTTGTCACATGGCTTGTGTCCCTGATGATATAGTTACAATTATAATGAAACTGTGTGCCTAATAACATATCAATTACAGTGGAAATCTATAAATTTGAATAGTTTGGGAATGGATCAAAACAACGAATTAAGAATATTTGCATTGCAAAAAGGGGTCATGAATGAATCATATTTGGCGGAAAACAGACGAAGGCACAGACCATCTACTTGAGAAGGCCAATTTTCATAAATTTTCAAGTGGCATGAACCAACAAGTGTTATATATTAAATTTTAGCTTATGATTTGAGGATGATGAATATATAAAAATTTTGGGCGCCAGCCGATTATGTAACAGAAAAAAGTAGGTCAAACAAACTTACCCCGCATTCAGCTGTCTCGACGAATTTCTCTTATAATCCAATTTTGTATGAATGAAATATGGTTCAAATACAAACCAGAGCACAGGTGTGAAAGGAATAATCAAGTAACACATATATTATCAGTTTGGAAAAAGAAATAAATCATATTTTAATAAGGGGAGACAATTTTTTTACAAAAAAAAAAAAAAAGGAATTTTTTGGATTAGATAAATTTACAAAAAAAAAAGTGTAGTGCTCCCTGTGGTCCATAGACCACTGAGAGTTGTTGAGAACCTCCCAGGAATAGAAATCAGGTGGTCCTGAAGCAATTAATCCAACATCTTCAATTTCTCCGAAAGAATATTTTGTTCCGCATCTTTGGAGAAAACGGACACTGAACTTGTTGGAATCCTTGTTGATCTCGATGACCTATTTGAAGTCAGTAAAAAAGACATGGCCTTATTAAAATAATCTTTGGAAATTAAAATGTGTTATAGGTCAATTCTTTGTATTATAATAATAATTTACATTAAAATCTTAAAGTAACATCACTCCAAACATAAATATCTTAGGAAACATTTTTGACATGGTACTTAGGATTCTTTGAAGATCTAACAAGGAATAAAACTACAAAAAGTATGCTGAAGCTAAGTTAAAAAATATTCTTGCAAAATGGCTTACAGTTGCATAATATGTCTTCTGAGCCTTATGGATCTGTGCGGTGAGTTTCACAAAATCCCCAACATTAGGAAATGGGTTTTCAGTTCTGGGGAAACAAATGTAGGAATAGCAAGATAAATGTAAAAACACCATTACTTAAGTTTTTTTAAGATCATTATCTAAGCACATCTTCATCATATACAAAAAAAAATTTAAAACTTTTCATGTAAGAAAAAAAATTTTTTCTTACCTTTCTATAAACAGATAAAAAAAGAATTCCTCTATTTGCAACTGTGCCTAGCTCGCTTTCTATGTCAAAGTAGGCCTCTTCTTCCTCGTCCTCTTCAATAAAGAGAGCTTTGCATGGGTGCGAATTTTGCATGCCCATGATTGCAGCCCGCTTCTGTGGGGTTTTGGGGTTGACTAAGTTCAAAGTTGCTTGGTTATATTATACTCTGCACTGGTTGCCCCCAACTGCTTTGCCTTCTTCTTGAACTGAAGCAGCAAAGAAATAATTTTTATAAAAAAAATGCTTGTCTCATAAAACTTTTAAAATAAATGTATCAACTTTTGTATAATGATGTAAATTTGTGAATAATCATAATTACTCACTTCATGATTTAGATTGTATAGGGATTGTCTCATTCTTGAAGATGCTGGCGTGCCTGCCTCAGATGAAGAATTGAGAGCCAAAGCTTCTGCTTCTCATTTCTGTCTGTATTGGTCTCGTCTTTTTTCCCTGCAAATATAATAAACATACACACTCATCATCTTATTCTTGATAATATCACATGTCACTCATGTGTGTACAAAAAAAATGTTCCAACTTACTTTATGGCAGTCTTTTTTTTTGAGAGCTCAAGTTTTCTCTCTGGCGCTTGCGTTGATCAGCTTTGTAGCGCCGAAGCTCAACCGTGGACATATCTCTTGGCCTTTTTGCAGAGAGTCCTGGTGTCTCATCTGCACTTCTTCTGGTCTGGCGTGTTTCCGCAGCCTTCTTACATTGGTTACGGTCGCGCTCTCTTGCCCTTAAAAAAAGCAAGCAGTGGATATTATAATTTAATTATCTTTTGTACTCCAAATTTATATTATGAATTGTCAATGACAAAAAAAAAATCAATGGAATGAAAAAAAAATAATTGGATATCATCTTTGGTTTACCTCTTTTCCTCAATCTTTCTATCTCTTTATTCTATTTGAGGTCTCGTATGCGTCCCACTTCTTTTTCTCTGCATCTCTGTATCTCTGCTGTGATTCTCTTCTTTTTGATAAATATTCCTCATATTTATCAGGCTCGTTTACTTTCATATTCCTCTGTGCCACAGTAGTTGGGTCAGGCATTGTGAACTGTGAAGTTATCTTAAGAGAAAAAGGGTAAATCCATTTAGAAAGTTAAATTTGTTTGTTTGTGAATGTAGTACAAAATAGTAATGGATAGATTCTAGATTTGGACGCAAAATAATAGTGAAGAGGGTCTAAATAAAATTCTAATGAGTCTAGTATGATGCATCCAAATACACTTAAATCTAGACCTAGAATAGCCCTCTTTGATTCTTTTTAAATATTATAAATTGTAACTTAAAAATAAAAATAAATGTTAATTTGCGTCAGGTCTTAAAGACGCGAAAATCAGTTTAATTCGAAATAACTGACATTGAAACATCAACGATTAACTTTCCACTAGCGCCTGTGCAAAAATTGCTTACTCTGTGTTAATAAGTGAGAAATATTATTTGATATAACAGAATTCGATCTAAATAAACCCAAAGAAAATGAAAAAAAATAACTTACCCGGACAAAAAGCGAAAACGAGAAGTATTTTTCACCTTTAAAATATAAGTCTCTCCTCAAAGCGTTGTTTTCGTATCGCGCAACTCAGCGTTAGCAAGCACAAAGGAAGCGTCGCGTCGCAAGCTTTCGATAGTGCGGTGATTTCCGGTTGTCAGACTGTTAACGCTGAGCCGTTAACGCAGTCGACACAAAGGTAATATTTCTTTCCTAACTCTAAACAACGTAAAACTAATGTCCGAAAACAACCGAGAACGAAACTACACTGAAAACGATGACGTCATGCATACAAAAATATCGTCTAAGTCCGCCGGATTTGAGGAAAACGAGTACAGCCGAATCACTGCGATGGCAGAGAATGATCGACACAAACAAGACCGCCGATAGAAAAAATTTTTTAAAAATTAAAATTAATCTTCTATTTTAAATCCGATGCTTTAATGGTGTTGGAAACACTTAAGAGTGCATTTAAGCACCAAAAACTAGACTACTAGATACATTTTAAGAAATTAGATCTAAATCTATATATTCGCGATTTGCCGACACAACAGGCCTCTTGTGACGTCATTTGTTAACTTCACCAAAACAAAGAGATAAATCGTTGTGTACAACCAATTTTTGAACACAGATTAGTCAAAACATCATGTTTACGAGACAAAACACTGAAAACGACGAATTCAATGAAAAAAATATTCAATCCTTACCTTGAAGATCTTGGTGGGAAATTCAAGTAAAACATTGGTGTCGCAAATTTAGAGTTAGCACTACTTACCGCTGGCGTAATTAATAGAAATCCACGAAATTTTTCAAAACTTTCGTTCCTAAAGCCTCCAGAAAAGTTGACCTAACGATAGAAACTCATCATAATTCGTAATTATTTTAATGATTTAGGCCATCAAGTTGGAAACACAGAAACTGCGTTTTCACCTCATTGTCTGTTTTCCGCCATTTGTGTCGAAAAATATAGACATTTACTTCTTGTGTTTGGAAAATCACTTGAACAGAAGCTCTCCATTGTTTTCTTTCTATTGACCCCCTTCCCCCAATCTGTTTTTTGGTCTAGAGGGAGTGTGCTCGAATCCTATTGTTGTCAGTTTTTTTTTTCTTGTTTTTGTCTTTCTCATATTCTCTATCTCAATCAACTTTAGCTTGATTTTGAGGGTAGTGTTTTCTTTTCAAAGGATTTCCTTGAGAATATGCCATTTTTGAATGACATCAGAAAATCAAATTGAGATGCATGGAAATAAAAAGTTAAAATAGTCGTGACTGTTTATACAAGTGCCAAAGCAATAAGTGAGCTGGTATACGTAGGACAGGTGTGGTGGAAATAAACTGATCAGTGTGCTGATCTTGGGACAATGTTTTAGCCTAGTACTGTCATACACTGTGAGGCAGCAACCAGCATCTCGTGGCCTGCTAAGCCAATCATTGCAGCCGGATCTCAGCCTGTACTGATCTCTCCTTCCTTCTCACCATGCACACCCTCCATCTGCTCCAGTGAAAGCAGTGCCAGTGACACTTGTCTAGCTAGATCTATGACTCATTGGCTTAGTGGGTACTTTGCCTACCTCAAGTAACTCTCCCCTTCCTCTGTCCCATGTAGCTATCAGTATCAGTTTTGCTACTGGGATTCTGTTGTTAGTGCAGCAGCTCCTTCCACCCTTTACGCATTGATCAGCCTTTCTCAGACAGGGATTAGTATTACTTGCTGCTTTAGAGATACATGTAATACTTAAGTAATGCCTTATGGGGTTGTTTTGACTTTGTTAGACATTGGGTTTTATGTTGATTTGGTTACATGCAGCTCAGGGAAGGATAGTTGTCACTTGGGAAGATTTTGTCCCTTTTGTCTGTTTAAGATGGTTCATCTGCAGGGAGAGTGTAAAAATAGCATTGCCTGCTGCATCAGCATATTGCCCGCTATATATATATACATATATCTGTGCCACTAAATTGTGGGAAATAATTGGCATAGCATCTTTTCGTTAAACAGAAAGAAATGTCATATTGTAATGGCAGGATATTTTTCTTCAATAATTTTATAACTGATTCATAATAATTCCTTTGTTTTAATTAATGACTTTCAAATTGTTAAACATTACAGAGTGTGCCACCAGTATATGGTTATGAAGATATGCAGCTGCTGCAGCAGAGAATGCCACTGGTAAGATATCTTTGTCCTTGATGTATTTTTCTTAATTTACCGAAATCAATTGATAATCTTTCAATCCGATGCACCATAAAAATAATGCTTTTTGCAATATTGAAATCTAAAATGACTAATAAATTTCAAGGGATGCTGCATTATTTAAAAAATACTGTCCTTTTAGGGGAAAATTTGCCAATAAAAGATTGACATGTTCTGGTTTTTATAAGCTGTAATGTCCCAAGTTGTTCTATAATGTTTTTCCTCTGATATCTTTGTTTTCAGCAAACAGGAAGCTATTATGACATGGGTGCATTTCCTGCCCCTCCTGGATCTACGCTACCCACGGGACGAGATCAACAGCCACCCTTGCCAAATGTACCCTTTTCAGGTAGGAAATATGGTATTTTTTTTTTTTTTGTGTTTCTGAACGATTCAAAAAATGTTTTGTAAGTGTTTAAAAGTATTTCACCAAGCAATGGCTTATTTGTTTTTTTTTTGTTTTTTTTTATTAAGTAGGCTTTCCTTGCTTGCATGTTTATGATGTAAATTTTTTTTCTTTCAAAATTTCTAGGTACATCAGCTGATTCAACAAAAGTGCCAAGGGTAGATGCTCAGAGTCCAAACTCCTCCAATCAGCCCCAGAATGCTCATTCAGCAGCACAGCCTCTGTTCAATTATCACTATGGCTTCTACTATCCTTCAATGTTCCCTGGAACAGCTGCTGGTCTTCAATACCCAATGTTTCCTGTATGTCACTGAGCATAGACACAAAATGTCATAGCGCTATTTGCATTCCCATCTACTCTGCTCATGTTGATTGATTTTAAAAATTCAGTTTAAAAAAAATGTCAAGTTCTCTCTGCCTGTAAAATCTAGACCTTAGGACATTCTAATTGTTTCTAGACTTTCAAAATCTTCCGTTATTATGTCGAGAAACTGCAATGAGATTGAACCTAGTTTTAAGATATCTAGTTTAATTTAAGTATCCCTTTTTTTCTCTCTCTCAGATTCCTCTTTTTTGAAGCTCTGATTCCTCTTTTTAGGTGGCAGGTCTGAAATTGCTATGAGTTTTAATCCACACTCTTATTATTTTCAACTTAGACCCAATGTTTGAATGTTGTTATATGATGCGTTGGTTGGAATGATGACTTTGATACTTTCGTTCTCCTGATTCTTAAATGAAGAACAAATATTATCTGACTGACCACAATATTAACTAAGGCAAGACTTAATTGCAGAAATGTTTTCAGTTATAACATTGATTTTGTTTGCAGTGAATAAAGTTCCATGATAGATGTGTCTAATCAACAGGTGAAATACTGCAGTGTTGGATTATCTGCTTACATAAACAATACATTAATTTCGGGGACTATCAGTATGATAGACTAAGATTTTAGCTGGCAACACTTCTTTTTTTTGTGCGTGTATGTTATGCCTCTATCATTTCTGGGAACTGGCTTTTATCAAGACCAAAATTGATTGGCCATTTATAAGTTAAAATAGCCTGAGTGCCCAAGCTTGGCATGTAGACAAAATAGGGTTTAAAAATTATGTTAATGTTGCTTTTATCTTTATCTGTACGAAATTTTACTTTGCACTTTTATTTTCAGATGCCTCCGGTGACTAATGCTGCAGCTCATGCTGGCACAACTGCTACCACCCAGTTCCAAAAGTCTTATGCTTCACACATGTACTCCACCAAAGGTAAGAGACAGCTAACAATATTATGTTGGTTTTTCAGGTCTCACACTTCTCATTTATAATTTCTTTGTTTATCTTATCGATAGTGCATTAAATTTCTTTTTTTTTTTTTTTTTTTTGGAAGGAGGGTTGATGATAAGAAAATTCTGGCCCCACAGAGAAAAAACAAACAACTGGTTTGGCAATGTCTAGGGCACTGCTGCAGTTAGTTCCTGTATGGTGTCCTTTATATTCATATTTTTGGCATTTTGTTTTCAAGAAAAAGGCTCTTGAAAACATTTCAATGTGCAAGTTTTCGACTTATCTCCTCCAGCATAATAAGATCAAGTGTTTCTCCTTATGCTATGTCTATGCTACTTTCAAGGCTTGTAGCTCTGTAAATTCTGTGACATTCTTGCCATGGTCTTGAGATATTTGAGTCATTGTTTCTCTGTGTAGAATTTTCTTCTGTGCCATGAGTGAACTGCATGTCATTTTTGACACTGTAAATGAAGATGATGAATTGAACAGTCTGATCTAGTTCAGTCAAAGAAGATGATTTAGACAACTGCATCTAATCTGGATCAGCAAAAAAAATTAAGAGAGGACTATCACATTGGTGCAATACTGGTTTTTCAGTCTACTAATGGAAGAGAAATCCTAGTCTTGAAAAATAAACCAAAATGGCATATATAGTTTAAGATTCAAATTTTAAAACAGATTTATTGAGGATCCCAGCTATGGTAAGGGGTTTATTTGGGGCTTGAATCTTTTTACAAATTGTTCCTTTTTTATTTTTTCACTTTTATGTATATCAATCATCATACTTTTTGCCAAAGTTTGCTGACTAAAAATAGTAAAAAAATTGAAGGAGATTCAAGTAATCTTGAAAGCAATCCCCAACAAAATCTGAACTTTTTCTAACTTTAGAAGAAAGAGAAAATTACATGGTCGTTTGGAATTTGTTTTGATGCTTTATGCTATCAAAGCAATGTGTATATGACTCATTCTCAAAAGGTCATGTTAATTTTTGAACTTGGGACTAATTTTTCATTGTGTGTTTTTATACATATAATGTATGTTTCTAGTAGTGTAAGCTTCCTAAGGATGGTTTTAGAAAGGAAGCTATATTTTTAGAATATTGTCAAACATACTTAGACATAATGATGACACAAATTTTGCCATATTTCATAACTTTGTTTTATGAATTATGTCCCTACTTGATTTTCAAAAGATAAATTGAGTTAAATACTGTGTAATCATGTCTAAAATTCAACTGAACAGTAAAACACTTTTGTAGAGAAAGCAAATTTTGTGTCACTGTTACATCTATGTCAACAATTGCTATAGAAGTTTTTTGTTTTTTTCAACAGTCATTTTAATTCATTAATATATGCTCATTTTTAGGAATTATTGTCAATATCTGTTCACATCAAACAAAATTCTTATTTGAAACATAAATCTAGGCCAACTTATTACAAGCACCAAATTCTTATTTGAAACATAAAATAAACAAAAAAAAACCCCTACAATTTGGTTCTCAGATGTATTGATGACATAAATTGTGTCATCATTACATCTAAGTACTGACTAAGACAAAATACCGAACTTTATCACTTAAAGTTGCCCTTACTAGGTATGATTTAACATAGATCTAGGCCTGCTTAAGTTATTAAAACAGAAAGGGAGAAAAACCTATCTGTTATTACATTATTTGTAACATGGATCTATGCTCCATATCTAGATCTAGTAGATGTATTGACGTAAACTGCCTCATACACATTCAAAATAGTTATTATCCAAAACAAAAGCTCTCTTAACTTTAAAATTCCTATAAAATGGCTTTTTAGATAAATCTCATAAAGATGAAATGGGTAAAATAGTTCTAGGGTATCTCAGAGGTATTGCTAGTATTAGACATATCGCGTGTCAGTGAATTTAAAGAGAAAGACACAAAGAAATCTTCTTGGAAAATTCTTGCTTTAGCAGAAGTGGGCTTTATTGAGTTTTCTATCCAAAGTTGAAAGTTCTGACAGTGTCGGAGAATCAAAATAGGCCTTGGTGAATCAATGACGGCTGCAATCTTAGACATATCGCAGACATGGAATACTGAGGAACAGACCTTTATTTTCAGCTCAGTTGATATAACATTATGCCAAAGTTGCTTCTAAAATAAAGTTTGATGAATGACAATGCTGGTGAATCAGAGTGGATGAATTATCATATCTTGTTGAGGGTTATAAACGGCTTTTATTTCAATGGGCTATGATGATACAATGCAATACTCTAAGTAGAGCAGGAAAATATGTTTCTCATTGCAAAATAGTGTTCCTTTCCTCAATGATGAATAAAGAATTAAGTTCTGTAATCATTCCTTTTGTAAAATCAATTACCATTTTACTCTGAAAATGAAGTAGACAAAAGTTGAAGGTCAGAGAAAATCACCACCCAAAAATGTAACAAAAATCCACAAGAAAAACTGTGTTTTTTTGTTTGGAACATCTCATAAATTTTACAAGGCATGCACAAACAACGTGATATTGTTGAAAATATCTCTTTAATATATGTGCAAAGTGTAGGACTTAAAAAATGTAGACTTAAAGCTGTATTTTCTTTTTAAATTCTAATATGTTGTGACTATGGTTGAAAAAGGCACCTTTTGAGAATGAGTCATATAGGAATGAAAAAAAAGTTGATTTTTAATAATGTACATAATTTTTTATTTTTCTCATACATTACATGCTTAGTTCTGTGGGGCCAGAAAAAAGAATTAAATCCTCATTATCAAAAAAAAAAAAAATTCAATAAGTCTTTTAGCTGGTTTATTAAGTAACCATAGATACTCTGACTCTTAAAATACATTTGGTTACTTACCAGTCATGAAAACATTTATGATCTTATCTCAATTACTAGTGGTCGGAATGATGATTATAAATACTTTCGTTCTTCTGTATTTGGTATGGAGAAAAATATTTCCTGAGTGACCACTTGACCCTAAAATATTTATCCATTTTGACGCAGTAGATTTACTGCTTATACTTTCCATTGTAGATGTTTACAAACTTGTGTGCCTCTATCTTGTTTTTACAATAATCATCTCTATCCATCCCATAGCGTATTTCTGCCTCATGCATTACTGACTGCAGGTGGTGGGTGTCTGATTCCCTAAGGTCTTTCTATTCTTTGTCATTGTGTGAGGCTTCCCAACTTTTCCATGTAATATATTATTTACAGAGAAGCTTAGCATGAATAGAGAGCAGTGAAGGCATTCAAGACTGCATTTTATTATCTTAATTAGTAGCCAGACCTTTAACATTGTCAGGCAAATAAAGAACTTGAAAAGATTATTACAAACGACTGGAAATGAGAAGGTAAATATTAATTTAGAACCAATTTGCCAATATTTGATTACACAAAATTTAGCCTCTTGTTAAAGGTCTGAGCTGTGCACCAAATGATGCCAGTTTAATAGATTTCTTGTATGATTGAGTGTCTGTTAAGTAAGTTGGTGACCTTGTGTGATTGTGACCTGGCTGGTTATTTGCCAGGCTACGATGAGCTCAACCAAGCTCAGGACTTTTCCAAGACTGGCTATGGCAGCTCCCCGAACACTGGCAAGGCGTCTGGAACACGTATGTCCACCAGTCAGTCATCTTGTAACTTACTTAGTTTGATTGTTCATTGGCTTTGCTTGTTGCACCCTTGCCCTCTCTCATCTGGTGGATTTGGTTAGACCTTTTTATGCTTTTGTGTTGCACTCTGTCAACGCCTAAGACAATTAAATTTCACTTTTTACTTTTTGTTTTCATTCATATATTTACCTTTTTGCCCTGTTTTGTCATTTCAGTTTATTTATTCTTTTTATCTCATGTCTTCCTGGCTTTTTTTTTCTGTGATCAAAAAACAACCATGCTATAACATTACAAAATGTATAGGCTTGGGTTATGTTCCCTAGTAATCAATAACCTATGTCATACAGATTTGATGCACCAACTGCCTGCTTGGTATTGGGTTATTACATGTAACAGTGATCAGACAGGTTATTCTTAAATTTTCGTCATACTTTTCTTGTGGCTTTTTTAAGGGGTAACTTAACAATTCCAAATCTGAAATTGTAGACTAAAGATCTGTCTTGATTCACAATCTTATTGAATAGACCAATTGTAATCTCAATACATGATTCTTGTAAGAATTAATCTTGTTGAATATGCTTTTAAGAATCTTTTAAGCCGCAACCTCATGGAAGTGGCATTAGGATGGTTTCCAGAAACCACATTGTTTGAAATGGCTTTACATCTAAATCAGAGTCTGTAACCAAAGTATTCAAGGATTTGTATTTCAATTGATTTCTTAGAAACACAACTTTAGCGTCTTATGATTCACTATCACACTATAAAGATGCTCTTAAAATCAGGCCATCAATTTTTGAGATAAAACTTAATTTCGCTGGCTTAAGTTATAAAGCATTTGATTATCTGCACATTTTTCAATCTTACTGTTCCAGTTTTTTTCCATACAAAATGCAAAGCAAACTTGGGCCTGAAAATGTTCTGTCACGTGGGGACACCCAGGGGTTAGTTGCAACCCATGACTTGTAACTGCACTGCACCCTTTGTATTGAAGTGATTTTCACAAATGAATTTTTTATAGAATTTTACTCTGTAGAATCAAAAATTGTCTTCTAAACTTGTATTTTTGTTGCTGTCAGCTTGTTGCTCTTTGTTGAATACGTGCATGTTCAATTAATTCAATGGTGATTTTAAATATATTCAAACTGAAACATGATGACAGTGGACTATTAGAATTTTGTCTCTCTTCTATTTTTTTTAAACAGTTCATTCAGTTGATCACAGCGTTCTATTAGGTGGATTTCTTTGGAATCAAGAATTTCTAGAGTTTCTAGTTGAAAGTAAAAATGTTTTGAGTTTGAGAAATTGCAGTGCAAACATCTGCACTCAAGTCTGAGGCAGAAAAACGTTGATAATATTATTGAGTCTATAACATGGGTGCAAAATTTAGTCCCGCTATAACTGTAATGTTGTGCAGGTTTCCACCATTTGTACTTATATCTGTGCTCTTTATGGAAGTTTTCAAATGCTCAAGGGATAGAATAGTACAAATAGCTTATAACTGTAATTCATGAAAGAGATAAAAAAGATTCAAAACAGGCCAACCTTATCATGCCTTTTTGTTTATTCATAATTTTCTTCAGTGTGAAAATACAGCTCCCAATCTCTTTTCTAAAATATAAAAAGTTTTTTCATTTTCATTCCTTTAGCAGCATTTCTAGTTTTCCCCTACCTTGTTGCAGCTCTCCAAGGAATTTAATTGCCCCCATCAAGAGCCAGTTAAAATGTCTTAAAATTCAAATTTTGGGGCAGTCAAAGTTAACTGTACCTGTGCATATATTTTTCATCATTGTAAAGTGGGTCCTTCTGGCTCAATCTAATAAGTGAAACCTATTTTGAAGTCATAATTTTATTTTCACATTTTATTCAACACCTCAGTTAAATTTTGAATAATTCGTTTTTCTCCCCCATCCACATTGCATTTACAGCAACGATCAAATTTTTAGTCCCCCCTATTTCAATTTTACAAGATCAAATTTCTATAGTTCTGTTTTAGATTTTAGAAAATATGGATTTGATAAACTGATAAAATTAATTTCAATATCCTAGATGGATGTATTGCAGTCCTATGGAAAACTGATTAAAAAAGCTTGCCTTAGAAAAGCAAAACTGATATGGACTGAGGCCAATGTATTGGAGACAGGGGTAAAGAGAGCTTTGTGAATCAGGTTCTATGTAGATTTTGAAAGCCATTATAGTAGTGTTTTTCTCCGACAAAACAGAATGAGAGCTGCTTTTGATATACTGAAATCGGTGAATGTATATTTTGGACATCAAACATTGTATAGGGAAAAATTTATAATGATGTTAAACTTGGACTTTTTTCAAAGTGACAACATTTATACAACTATGATGTTGGTGCTCATCTTGGCAGTTTGGCATATCAGATGATTTTGTACTGCACATGATCCTTATTCCAATATGATCAGTAAATATTTACCAGCAGCTCACGTGAAAACACTACATCCATTTTCACAAATTAAGAATTACTTTCAAACCAAGATATTCTCTTCCTTCGTTTTGTTTAATTTACATCTCTCTCTCTCACACACACACACACTTTCTCTCTTTTCAGGGAGTGGAACGTCAGAAATGACCCCCAATGCTTACAACAAGCCTCACAATCAGGTAGGGTACCTTAAACAAATTGAGAAAACTGGTAATCACTGTTACTTTTCTCATTACTTTAGCAGAGGTACGACCTTACGCCAAAAAAGCATATTTGTACGCTCCATTAAGGATCATAAGAATTGAAGCCTTTTTTTTGACTTGTACTTCTTATTCCTGATGGCCTAGCTTAACAGGTCTAGCCTCTTTTTTTTTTTTTTCTGGTAACCCTCTCCTTAGAACTTAATATCTAGATATCAAGAATTTATAATTCAGACAGTAGATCTTGGACAGAGTATCTCTAAAAATGGTAACTCATAGTATAATTAGTGCAAGAACTAAATACATTCTTGAGTATAATTGGTTGATATTTTTAGTTTGCATAGTTTGCATAAACTCTCCAGGTGACGCCTTGGTTTTGTCCGTTTTTATAGAGAATAAAATCACGAAAGCACTTATCAAAGTTATAAAAGGCAACCCAAGGATAGATAAGGCTAAAGCATAATTTAATTTGACAGTCACCTCTTTCAACAGATAGTTAAGTTAGTAAACCACCAGATTTGAAATTTAATTGGCCAAACCTGAATATTTGACAAAAGACTTTACTAATCAAAGTGTGTGAAAATTACATTACAAACTCCAGTTTTGCTTTCTAATTAATGAATCAGGTGCCTTATTCTTCAGCGCAGCTGATCATGAGCTTTCAGGCATCTCTATCTCTCATTGATTTTTTTTTTTAGGATGGAGACAAAGATTATTCTCTAAATTATTCACTATTTTTGAAGGAAGTAGTATCGAAAAGCATTCACCAAAAAAAAAAAAGCAAAAAAAATCTCAGAAAAAAAAAAAGCAGAACAAAATCTACTACATCTCTTGATGAGAAAAAAACCTACAGCATCAAAGTTTTAAAGGTCACTTTTATTAACGTGAGCTTATTTTGTAGATACTAAATTGCAATTATTCTAGATAGACTTTCTAACAAATACTCAATAAATCTGATATGAAGAACAGTTTTTATCAACTTAACTGATTGCATCCAGATTTTTTTGACTAGTTGTCCAGAATAATAGAAGACTCACATTTCGCATTCACACTCACAGCATTGGTATGTACAACTATAGAGAACACCTTCATGCTGTGAGCATGGGAATGGATGCAATCAGTTCAGATCTGGATTTTGATTATTTATAGATCTAGATTTCTGAGGCCTAAATCTAGATCTAGTAGGATACTGCCTACAGGATTTCAATAGAGGTCATTCTCAGAATTGTTTAATCACTATTTTAGGTGAAAGTAGTAGCGAAAAGCACCCACCAAAAAAAAACAAAAACAAAGTCTGTCATAGCAGCATCTCTTGCTGAGAAGATGAGCTACAACATCAATGTTTTAAAGGTCAGATTTATTAACATGAGATTTGTTTGGCTGGTTGAATTGGCCGCTCTGCTTTTGTGCTTGGTTACAAGTGGAAGCTTCAGGCAAAAAAAGGTCATCTTACTTTTCTCTGTAATTTTGTAAGACCAGGCAGCTAGATTTGTCTTAGTATCAGAATTAATAGGTAATGTTTCCATAAATTTTTTTTTGCCTGTTCTCTTTGGATTAGCTTTTGAAATAGTATTCCTTTATCTGAAACAGCCGTTTGACAAGCAAGGTTTCCATGGTGGCACGCCTCCCCCTTATAATCTGCCACTTGCCAGTGCTACTCAGTCAGGCCCAATGGGTGGACCAACAAATCCTTATGGGGCACCATTCCTGCCTGTGATGGCAGCGCATCAGGCCCACTCACCAATGATACATCATCCGATTCAGCAGGTTAGTCTAGCAGTACTTCTGATCTTATAAAAAGGCATAAATTGGCTTTTATGTCTGGTTCTCTTGTATGACCAAGTATCTAATAGGCATGAGAAATTCTTAGAGCTTTCTTCATATTGAAAAGTACTTAAGCATATTATAAGAATTCAGTAACTGTAGATCTTTATTATTGCTCTTTTATATTCATTTTGATGCACATCATGTAATTCCATGGCTGGATGATTTATGTCACCTACTTGTCATACTAGTTAGTAGAAAGTTTGTTCCCAATATTTAGGAAGTCAGATGTCGCCAGAAAACTAAAGGGGCATTGTATTGTAATCGTTTTGGCATGGTCCCTGTTGATTGTAAACCTGGAAAGTATCTTTCAGTAGTTGGCATAATCATCTTTGCTTGGCTTATTATGTAATTGTTGAACAGGTTAGCTCTACTTGCAAGTAGTTTTGTCTCAGTTGAGTATGTTTTTCAATCAGGACTCAGGGAGCTCTAGCACAAGGGGGCTCAATCCTGCTGTCAGTCAGTCGAAGGCTGGGGGTGGCAAGTCGTATGGGGGAGCTCCTTACTGGAACAACTAGCTGGCTGGCTCATGACACCACCTGGGCTCCTCATTGAACGATCTGCATTCAGTGTGTGTGTGTGTGTGTGTTTTGAAACTCACAACTTTAAGCCAAGTTTGAGTACCTGGGATATACCTTTCACATTTCTTGGTTGGTTGTTATATTTATACTTGATACAAAAAGTAGTTTGTTTCTGCTAAAAGCAGGATAATTTTAAAGCCTGGATTTGTGAAAGGTATTATCAGGCAAGGTTTTTTTTAAATTCTTAATGCTTCTTTTTCATATTTTATCATTGTTTTCCTTAATGATTAAATATAAACATCAACTTGTTTGTGTTGTGTATATTAGCTAATTTTTTTTGTGTAAATAAGATGTTTACTTTCTATCATTTGCATCATCATCATGTCCAGACATTATTTTGTATGTATAAGACTACATACCACTGAGCTCCAAGTGTTTTAACTGAGCAAAGGAAACAAAAAAATCAGATTAGGAGGGGACCAGTACAAAGTGATAAGAAGAAGGAACTGCCCTTCAAACCAGTTTCTCCTGGACTTGTCACACTGCTTTAAGGAGTTAGCCATGTTGTTTAAAGAAAGAACTGCAGGAATGCAGATGCGTGTTTGCTTGCTTGCTTGCTTTTTTAAACTTTAAAAACGTTGACTGTTTTGTTTTGTCCCACACAGAAAGCCAGTCTTGACAGACTTTGATTTGATGTAAATAGAGTCTTGTACAGCTTTCACAATGTATTGTTCCTTTTCCCCCAAATTCCTGTATGAGATATTTTATTCACAAGCAGCACAAACAAATTGTTGCTCTGATTTTTAATAAAAAACAAATCAGTACTTGTTACTTTGGCATTTTCGTATGTGAGTCTTAAATGTTTAAGATTTGTGTAATAAAATACTGGCTATATATTATAACATCCTTGTGCTTCTTTCCTATATTGTATGGTTGTGAATCATATTCAGTGTTCCTAATTCCCAACAAATGGGAAAAATTTTCACTTTAAAATATAAGAATATAGGGAAACTACAGTGAAGGTAATTTTGAACATTGTGAGAAGATTCAATATTTTTTCACTGAATTTTGCCTTATTTGAAAACTTTAGATAGATATTTTGGTACATGTCAAGGTTTTGAACAGAACAGACAATTGATACATGTGGGAATATTGAACAGAGCAGATAATAGGCATATTTTTGCGACGGCTTTTGGGTAAAACCTGTTTCTTGTATAGGGAGGGGGTATTGTTCTTTGTTTTCATTCATCACAAACATGGCAGGCTATGGTACAGACATGGGATTTCAATCAGAAGAATGGTGGGTGTTTGCAAAATTTCTTGAAAAGTGGCTGATATCATAAATATATGTCAATAGGCGTAAAAGCTAAATAATATGGATTGAAATGGATCCAGATGTTTTGTTCAAGGACGCAAGTGCTGTTGTAGACAGATACTGACAGTAGCTAGAGGTGAAGCTCTTACTTAAGTAATTGTAAAATTCAGCGATTTAGCCATTTCTGTTTTTATCATCTATTGTTTCATCATTTGATTTTGATTAAACTAAGCTATTTTCTGAGTGCCTCAAAGACAGATACTGAGATAAATAGATCTACCAGTGCTAGCAGGTTTAAGTGACACAGCAAAAAACATACATGTATCAATACTTCTATACATTTTCAGCCGACTGCTGTGTAAATGGAGCTATAAATTTTACTTCATACCTGCAATACTGTGTGCTGTGAATAAGACTTAAGAGTTTTCTTTTGCATTAACATGGCGTCCTGTGGACCATGGTAGCACCACAGAGAAGGGGCAGGATAGGCAAGTGATGATTGCTACAAAAAAGCTGGAAATCCTGCTTTCTTAAATCCCCCGCCTGCTTTTTTAATATGTATTAAATATTTTTATGTTAATTTCTTATCTTTTCACTATTATTATGAAACAGGGCGCTAATAATTTTGTCTAGAAAAATTTCAGGCTTTTTTTTGGCAGAGCCTGCTGGCAATCCTGATTGTGATGAATGAATTGTACTGGTTGTCAAAATCAAAACCTATGGCCTTACTACATAAAAATCTCTGGGACCCACCATACATACACAGGGGATGCTGGGCGTTGCCCAAGATATGTGTGCAAGGCAATCTGCGCTGTTTTTACATACACCACACACGCAGAGGGAAAACGAGGGGTGGTGCGTAGGTTTAGGAAATTTTAGCTCACAGGGTAAAAACATTGAGTGACATGTTGCAACACATTGCATCAGCCAGTTGACTCGGTTGGGCTTATTGGTGCAAAAAGATGTATAGCATGAAAGCAAGACAATGGAGGAAAAGCGGGAAACTTGACAGCATTACGCCCTCGTGAGCCAGTGACCCAGATAATTTGTTTTTAATTTTATTTTTTTAATCTCCTATTCTATGTAACATTTATATATTCTTTGGTATCAATATGCACTAAAATTTGACAAGGAATACGGTTCTAAAACTGACAAAATCGAAAATTTTAAAGTCATTTTTTTATGGCCCAGCAGAGCTTTCAGGCGCAGCACCAGAAAATATCAGGCAGAGTTGATATTCTGGGGCCTGGCAAGACCGTCCTCTATACCTGGGTTTTTTACGCGGTTTACCCACACGTGCAGTGGATCAGGGCTGGCTTCAGGCAACCATGATGTGTATGGTGACTTTTTCTAATTTTAGTCTTGGGTAGAACAAAAGTGTCTATCTTATAATGTTATATATGGAAGGGATGAGGAGGACTCGCGGGTGATAATACAGATAATAAAAATCCGTGCTGTTTCTCTTGTTCATAAGCTTAAAAGCCTTCCTTCCCTCCCCAACACCTGCCGTTTTTTCTCTCCTCCATGGGGCTAGGTGTGCAGGAGTGTTAGTGATTGAATCCAATCTTTCGTCATTGGCTTGACAACCCGTCCTTGTCCCAAGACAGTGTTAAAAAATTTCCCCACCCCTCTCTCCTCTCCGTCGCACCCTCGCCCATCCCGGTCGAAAACTGAATTAGTTTGCAAAAATCTTTGAGTCCCACTGGGAGTGAAATGCACTGAGCACACGCTGTGTGAAACTAGAGAGTATAATTATACATGCAATACTGATACAGTGCACCAGGGTTTTTTTTTGATGGTCCTTGATTTCACTTAGCAGAAGGGGACTGTGGGTAGAAACGGCACGAAAGCCTGTGGGCAAGCAAAACAAATTGCTTGAGATCTTTTTCCCTATGAGAATTTTGGTCCCTTTCTTTTCTTTGAACCCTCAGATATAGTTGTCATTATTACAGGGAGAAGCAGTATCGATACTTGTTATTGGGAAAATAAATTGAACGACAACGGAAAAAACGGGGATTTTCAGATTTGCAATGATTATCACTATTCAAGGTGTTGCTAAATATGGGTTCCACTGTACTGATACAAAAATGTCAATTTAGCCTTACTCTTGTGTAAAAAAAAAAAAGGTTGTGAGCTATAAATAGAGAAGTTCATACAATTTACAAAACATCAAGTATATAGGCCTACTTGTAAGGTGTGATGCAAATGTTTTGGTGCTAAGGAAAGTTTTTAAAGTTTTTGAGTTCTTTAAAATAATGAATAACAAAGCAGCTCGAGTCCCTGTCATCCTCAACGGCGTAAAACGAGAAGCAGTTGAGATGTAGCAAGTCAAGTTGATTCACATGACAGGATCATGTAAAATTGATAAAATGTGAGCGTGATATGCAGAAACAATCAAGTTTCAAGGTGTTATATACAAGATGAAACAAATGTCGGAATAATAAAGGCCAGGGTGTCTCAGCAAGTTTATTCAAATATCCTGCAGAGATTATTAAAAGCATCTTTTACAAGGTGACTGACTGTCTTACAAGCAGAGAGGGTGGGGGGACAGTTCTAATGGTAGGCCCAGCCGTACCAGTGTCAAAATATCAGAACTGAAATCATGTACTGGTACAGAGACAGGCACTCAGGTAGTGCAGAATGTATAATGACGGGAAGGGAGAGGGATGGAGGAAGAGGAGAATGCTGTCAGTGATGACCACGTACAGCACTTTGTTGACTGACTTAAGGCATTTCGGTTGGCTGCTGAGTATATCAGTATAGGACCAACAATTTTTAACTGGTCTTCGTCTGTACAGTTAACAGCTCCGCCTACCTACAATGCTGTTATAACAGAAAGAAAGATTGTGGTTGCTGTCATATTAGTTAACTTTTACTATCGTTTAATAGGAGAAAAAAAGGGGCAAGGGGAAAGTGCTGTTATACCGGCGGGGTGCCGTTATAGCCCTAGCTGTTATATATGGACTGGACTGTATTTTGATGGTTTCTTCAATTGAAATACTTATAAGTCACAATCCAAATAATGTGTTGTCCAAAGAAATTTTGTAGTATGCTGTTTTGGAATGCAAAACTCCATTAAGGCATTTCAGAGCAAAATTTCCTCTCTGCCATAATCAATCTTTTTAAATTTCCTATATATTTGAAAGCCTGAGACAGAGATTTAAAACCAAAAAAGTTATTGAAAATGAAATAAAACGGATGAGTACTGTGGGTTGTTGTGATCAAGCAAGGCTAAATACTGGAAGCAACTGTGATGGCTGGTAAAGATTTCTAGTCTTCAATCCTATTCGTGGCTTGGCCGAAAGCTGCTGTCTCCTAGAAAAATCACTCCTAATATTTGATGTTCAAAATCTGTGATGACAGGAATTTTCCTTAAACTGAGTTGTTTAATTGACATGATATCAGTAAAATGAAATCTATGATAGATGTACATGTATCTCATTTGAACTGTGAGCTGTGTAGCAGAAAGAAAAATTATCTCTAGGCTAGCTACTCCTCAGCAAACTCTAATACTGTACCAGTCAAGACTTTGTTGTTAAATCTTGCTTCTAAACAATCTGTAACTAACAAAGTCACAATCACAACCTCTGACACTACTGCCAAGATGGTTGCAATAAATACTGCCACAACTGATACAGATGTGCTTTCAAGACTAGCACAGCAGCTGTTACTGCAACCATTATATTTTTGTTAATAAGATTATAAAAATGCAAATACCATGCACAGAAACTTTGACAGAAAATTCCACATGTAGTTTACTGCAAGGCCTTCTATATTTACATATACTTCATGTTTTCAAACTGAACAACCAGAGAAATACAGTCACTAACACTATAAATATCATACCCACATAAACCCATTTCTATTAAAATTACTGCAAATGAAATCACTACTTAAAAGCTAACAACCAAAGGCCCCCACATCAATCTCTATGACTACCACACAAACTACTACAGAACTCCAAGAACTAAAATCCAAGCTAATACAGTCAATACCATGGCTATACCACAATCATTACACCATGGCTACTAAATTCACTAATACAAGACAACTGTAACCACTAATAACACAGAAACATGAACTAGTAGAACTAAAACTACTGACAAATGAAGATGGCTATTACAACCACTGCTACCAACATTACTATGAATACTACCACAATAACTTGTAACCATCTTTTTTCAAGGCCAAGGGCCTATATCATAAGGTCATGTGACAGGTGGAGTATGACTTCATCTATGCCATTTTATGGGCAAAAAGGCTGCTCTTAAACCACTACCTCAACCAGGACTGGTAAAACCACAGAAACAGCAAATACTACAGCAAAGACAAACAGGACTAGAAGTACAAAAATTACTGTCAAGACTAGTACTACAACAACGAATAACATCAGTCAGTTACCAAAGTCAGCAAAAGCACTAAGCTGTTACTGTGAGAAGTCTAGATCAGTTCACAATTAAGATTTGAAATAAATATTTCCTCACAGTTCATATCTCATATCTCATTCAAAAGTTGATTATTTTATGACCCCCAACATCCCTGACTTTAGGTTGTGATGCAAGCATTTTGACTTTTGTTTAGGGCCACAAGCTGCACTCAATTTGGGCTAAGACATGAACATTCTGCTCACTGGCAGGAATTTCTGGCTTTGATTTGTAACGTAAGCAGTTCTGATTTTGGTTTATGACATAAGTAGTTCTGAACTTAATTTATGACATGTGCATTTGCACTTTGAAAATAAAACAAACATTAAGGAATTCTTTGTTTATGATATATGCAGTCTTCACTTTGGTTTTTGACTCAAACTTTCCTGTCTTTGATTTTGTATATATTATTGAAGGAAGTAAAAACAAATCATTAATTCATTTTTTTATGCTTTTATTACATGAAGCACATATATATGTATGTATACTGAATCATGGGTTAATTAGCCATATATATAGACAGATGTATAAACTTAGTGTAACCTTTAAGTTCTTGCAGGGTTACATCATGTGCATAAAATGCTACAGGTAGGTTGGTATTGGAAAGATATAAAACTCTAAGTAAATCTTTATAAATATTTGATGAAATATTTGAATCGAAGAAAAAAAAAATGGAACTATTCTTTCTAAAGTTTGCACGATCAAGTTACCATATTTTTTTTCTCTATTATTATCACTGCTGTGTGAATGAATTTGATATCATTCAAGCTTTATCTTGAAGCTAAAGCAAGTGAAACTTATCAATATAATAAACATACATACTATAAGTAAAACCAATTGTAAAGAAGTCCTTATACCTAAATTTTCTAATTTAATATCTTGGTAGCATTGATGAACATGTGTTTTTATGACTAGTTATATCTAAATAAAAACAAAAAAGGTAAATTCTTTTCTTCCGTTAAAATAGTGGTCAGATGAAAAAGCAGGTCAAATAATAGATAAGGCTAAAGCACCAAATGAATATAGAATATTAAACACAGTGCTCTTCAAGATCAATGCATAGAATATGGAATGAAAATAATTTTCAATTAAGAGGAAAAATTTGATAACAAAAAGCAAAGTATTTCTCCAACTGATCAATTTAGAATATGCTGTCTGTAAAAGATATTTTTTTCCCAAACCACAAAAGAATTTTCAGATCGTATAAATAGTTTAAAAATAGCTTGATCTGGCAGTAAATCTTTCTTGATAATGATGGAGAGTTTCATCAAGCGATTTTAGCCTCAGACGGAGCACGATCCTGGTTCCAGTGACCATTGCTCACACAAAATCATTCTCTAAGAATATTTAACAAAATATGATTGATAAATTCATAAGGTTTGTCAGTGTAATACATTTTAAGAACATAGAAATAAAGTATTCTGTACATAGTAGAAAAAAATTATATATCATGCACATAAAAAAAAATGGAATTGAAAAGAAGTATGTCAAGAATGAACATTAAAAAAGCTTTGGACGAATGATTATTTTAATAAAAACATACTTCTGTTGAAAGAAAGTATTAAAAATGTAGTCATTTAAGCAGTGGAACCAACTCAGGCTGTTTGCACAGTCTCACCACTTTCACATAGGAACTAAATGAGAGATATTCACAACAATTATTGCTTTTAACATTTAGAAGATAAATTCAGCAACTAAAAAGTATTTACCATCTATGTATATCTTGCTTTCAGTGTTACAGATTTGTGAAAATATAAATAGTGCCGGAGATTATCTCAGCATCTGGGTTCCTTACCCCTATTAACAGTAAATTTATAGGATAACCCTCGTGTCCCCCAGCAATTTCATTGATAAACCCAAATCTGAAATGCCTTAAACTGACACTGCTGAGAGTTTTCTCATCTTCAATAAGAAAAGTTGAGTTTTTAATTTTAATTGCTGAGTAAAAAACTAAGAGCCTTAGCCCTAACAGTCTCTAGGCCTATCTGTTTGCTTCTCTCCAAATCGGCATAGTGTATGCTTCACATCTATCTTTATACCCCCTAGACTGAATAAATTGTTGACTATATGTTCAAACTCAGTACCCACTTTCTAAAATGATGAGAAGGCAGTGTTCTTGTAACCAATTTATAAATTTGAAGAAGTTAATAAAATGTACACTAAATGGATTGTTGGTTGGTAAGAAAATGATGCATCTCTGCGGTTAAAAAAATGAAGGAAACTGCTTACATTAAAGTTATAAACATAAACTTCTTCACACTAAGTTTGAGAAATTTGTCAGTGGTAACTGTTTTCACCAGATATTTATGAAACTGGCTGTATAGTATAAAACCATGCAAAAAACTTTAAAACAGCTGTACATGTTGGCCACAATACGAATCAAACATGTTTATAAATTCTATGACAAAAACAAAGTTGACTCAGAAAAAAGAGTGGCTCTTTGGTTGAAGATTGAATACCTTGGAACATCTCAATCAAGGCCTGATAAATTGGAGGTATAAAAAAAAATCAGGTCAAATAAGAGGGGTGTTTTTAATCAGGGGATCATTTACTTAGAGATTAAAAAAAATACACAGATATTTGAAACTCAAGTCACATAAGGGAGTTGGTCTGAATTGAGGGTTTCCACAATGCAAAACATGTTATGAAAGCAGAGAAGTAAATAATAATTTAAAACATATTGACTGACGCTAAAATTCTAATTAATTTTTATGGTAAAAGGAAGGGAGTTATATTCCAGTGTGATAAATTCAGACTTTCTTCAACAGATAAAATCTCAAACATCTTATTATACAAACAAAAGCAAAGATAAACTGATCCATATTGCTGTGGAGATAAATTACACTTGATTAGGCCATAAAGTTTCAAAATTCTGAAAAACAGAAATTGAGTTTTGGAAAACCACTCTTCATATGGACTTTTACTTATTGCTGCTTATGTCTGACCCATGAGGACAAGTGAAGTTATCTAAATTAACAATAATTATTACAAGTCCGAGGACAGCACAGAATGAAAAACAATGAATAAAACAGGTCAAGCCATTGGAGGCATTGGATGAAAGATGCTGAAAATAACCAGCGGAATGTCAGAGCCAAAATTTGAACACATCACAGATTCTGAGGTCTCACTCAATCAATGACAGGTAGCAGTGACTATTAGATATAGAGCGAAGTAGATTGACAACTACATAAGACACAACCAAATCCTGCAAGAAACAGAAAAACACAATCATGTAAAGTTACAAGGTGTGGTCCCACAATTTTGTTGTTAACAGTAAAAATTTACGACATACAAGCAAAACAAATGTATAAAAAAATCTGTTTCAAAAGATACATAGAGTGATAAAATGAATATAAATGCAGTTCATTAACAAAGATTCTTACATAAAAAAGTCAAATCAAAAAATTCATCCCCCCAAGTAAGTAAAAAAATTCTTGCCATAATTAATTAATCCTCGATGAATTCAATCAATACTAAACCTCACAACCACTGCAGACAAATTCATTGTTCGAAAAAGCAGAACCACACAAAATCTAAACTGAAATTTATCAGAAATCTTAAACTTGTCTCATAATCAATGCAGACAAATCTATTGCTTGAAACAGCACAAACACACAAAATCTATACAGAAATTTATCACAAATCTCAGACTTATCTCATAATCAATGTAGAAAAATCTATTGCTTGAAACAGCACAACCACAGAAAATCTACACAGAAATTTATAATAACCATAATTTACTTTGGTTTTATTCAGAACAAATCTTTTAGCAAGCAATTCCAAAGTATCGGGTGAAAAAAGGCCACTTATTTCCATGAAATGGAATTATCATTTAAAAAAACATTCAAATCAAATCTACATGCATTTCCTGTGATGCTTGTAAAACAGTCAAAGATGATGATGAAAAAGTCCTTTTTTTGTTTGGGGACACCTGAAAAAGTTCTCTTACTTGGATTATAAGCTGGGATAATTTATTGTAAAATTAATATCCACCATTTATAAAAAAGTTCCATAAATACTTCATGCAGATTTGGACTTACGATGTATAAAATAGTACAATCAAAGACAAATAATGTACAAGAGTATTGTCACTTTCTGTAAGAAGACAATTAACTTGAAAAGACTTACAGGCTGTGCACTTTGTTTTATCTTTAGACTGGCCTCAGACTGAAGTTAAAAAAAAACCAAAAATCACACATACACACCCAAACAAAAATACAAACTCATAACAGTAATATTGGTAAGAAATATAAATATCTGACTTTTACTTTCAGGCCTAATTCTTCTGTGTCAGATCAAATAATAAAAAACACAAAACATTTCCAGGAGATTCTGCATGACATCAAAGATTCAAGGAATATTTGTCGAATCTGAGTCACTTCAAACAATCTAGTGGTTTTTTGCTGCTTCAAGTGAAAATTTGTGGAAGCAGAGTAAGGAAAGAAAAAGAAGAAACTATCTGCCCTTACAGTGCACATAAGTCCATGCGTGGAATCAATGTAAACTTCTCTTAGTTTGTGTTACTTTTTAATTGGCAGTTAATCCTACATTTCCAAACAGTGCAGCAATGCATTTTATAAATAGAAGAAATCAAATTTGTAACAAACAAATAAACAATTTTGGTTTTTGATTCAGCTTGGCAACAACATGGAAGTCTGTATTATAAGAATACTGTAGTGTTATTGTATTTTGTGGAATAGTCTAGCCTAAACACAATTTTGAGGTTATTTACATGCCACCTTGTCCTTTGTAAGTTGGGTTCTGGAAAGTGGACTTGGGGTCCTTGTAGATAGGATTGGCTCCCTGGGTGAACAGTGAAGAGAATCAAATGGATTAGAAATTTCACAATCAAAATGTTATATGCATAAAAAAAACGACAAACTATTAGGACTTGTTGAATTCAAATTTTATAAACATTATTCAAAATAATACACATATTTTTTCCAGCTCTATGAATATGCCACATTCCCACTTTTGAAAGAGGCATCTAAATTGTTATAAATATTTCCCTTACCATTTTCTGTATACATCTTTACAGTAGAATTTATTAATAAAGTACCCTGAGCAAATACCTTTATTAATAGTTTGATAGAATTAACAGGTATATAATATAAGAAACATGAAAAATTACATAAAAACCAATAAACATGTTGAAAATTTGTCTGACAGAAAATTACAGGCTTATGTAAAAAAGATTCTCTTCACTTAGAATTTTGATTTTTTGCTTCCCTTTTTTAAGATTTTCTTTTAAGTGTGAGAGGATTTCATCCAATTTATTTTTTTTGTGTTCCCATAACAACTTTTTTGCCAAATACTGAATTTACACACTCATTAATATAAGATTTAAGATTAGACCTGCTTAAACGTAAATTAATAGGTAAAATCCTTGACAAGGACATTACTTTTTGAATATTATGGTAGTGCATGTTAGTTAAATTCTTTCAACCTGCATTTTTTAATAAAGATCTATATTTTTATAAACTCATAACTGCGTCATAGCTCCGTTTGCATGACTGGTTTAAATGATGCAAACTGTGCTTAACGACTTAAATGCCTGTCAATTAAAAATTTTTTTAGTTAAAATACCTGACCTATTAGTATAGAGCATATAACACCATCACTTTTTGTTATTTTTTAATAATGCTAGACTGAAAAAAACTATCTCATTATTTTCCTCCATATCAAAAGTAAAATACTAGGGGCTATCACCTGCTGCTTTTTTTATTTTTTTTTTTTCAAGAGAGAGTAAGAGAATGGAAATTGCTTCACAAGTGACAAATGACATGCTTGACAATTCTCACAGCTTATGAAGATATGAGAGGCAGTTGGGATTACTTATAAAATGTGAGGGCATATGGTGCATTAGCAAGCCATAGATGCCTTTTTTACTGACAGTAAGCCTATTAAAGTGGTTTACTCCCTAGCAAAAAGAGCTGCATATTCTCTGGCAGTGAATTTGGAATAGAATGACTCTACACAGCTCCATCCTAAACACCATTAAGATTAAGAAACACTCCCAAAAAGTTGTACAAACTGAAAAGTAAAAAAAAACAACAAAAAACCTAGAAAAGTCGTAAAAAAAGAAAAGAAAAAAAACAACTTACCGACTCCCAACGTGCTTTGTTCTTATCCTTCAGAAAATCAGCATATTCCTTGGCATCCCGTCGATTGCGGATGAAGATGCAAAGACAGATGATAAGCAAGGGAATCAGTATAATCCCTGCAACTGTTCCACCAATAATAGCTGCTAGCGGGGCTTCCCTTGGACATCCTGTGAATTAATCCACATATAATGTATATATTATTTATAAACCTTCATATCATACAACCAAACATTTCCAACAAATCCTCATATGAACGAATTTTATTCCACAGGCTCATTTAACTTACTCAAAAAAGAGGGGGTGGGGAAAAGGGTCAAAGAGATTAAAATTCAATGTTAAAATAGGGTCAATTACGTATACTTTGAAGCCACTTCTTTCATCACACCAAAACAGCACTTACTCATGTCACATCCAAAAATTACATACCAGCCTTAGCTTCACTCCTGCCATGTTTTCTTCATGACTCGCGCTTGAAAACAGTTGATAATTTTTAATCAAAAAAAAATCTCTCATATTTCTCTAAAATTCAAGATATGACACTGAAATATAGCCACATTGAAGCATTTAAAAGATTTAGGACAAACACTCTCAGAATGGAATTAATGGTCAGAAAAAAACGCATAGACTGCCTCATAATGCTCTTATTTCATTGCAGACATGCCAACCTTCAGAAAATGGAATCAGGGACACCCTACTGTGAACATAACCTCACTTTGAATCACAGATTCAGATTTATCTTCCATAGAGGGAAAAAATTTACTAATGGGTTTGTCTTTAATCATTGCAGCATTGGCCCTCACAGCATCCACATGTTTGGTTGATTTTATATGCCTAGTCATGTCATCACGTCCACCGCTACAAATGCTTACATCACACATACATGGTTCACAAAACATATGATGCTCCCCACGGCTGTTAAAGAGCGGCATTTTAGTTTGCCTGCCGCACCCGTGAAGCAGCCTGTAACCCGATCGGGTCATGGGGTCAACCACCCCTGCAGAACGGGGATTCCCCTTTCCTCGCAACTTTAGATTTTAGATCTAATTTTCACACCAAAACAATGGAGAATTTAAGCTTATGCATGAAACGAAGAACTACAAAAATCATATAATTTGTTACATCTATATTTCAGCGATACGAGGATATATTTTTTCCCCTTCTTTTCATGTAATTGATGGAATTATTGAGCGCTTGAATAAGTGCATGAATCTGAAATAATCATAAGTTGGTGACGTTTTTTACGGGACATTTATGAAAAATTGAAACAATTTTTGGGGATGAAATTTTTACAGCATTTTATATATATGTTGAACTTAACACCCACCAAAGGGCATTAGCGAAGAATTCTCCGTTTCTAAGTTATGCGGGTTTGGGTTGTGATAGTCCACCTCTTACAGCGCTGGTACGGCATTTTGATATAAAATAATAAATCTAAACAACGATAGAACATCGTAGTTCAAGCTGTGGAGCGTCAATATATATGAGGGAGGCCTGGTGTTAACTTTTAACAAAATTAAAAACACGCACTAAGAAGAAAATGAAACTTGTGCAGGGTTGCGCATTGTCTTCCTTTACAGGTAAGTCATACGTTTACTTTGCCTTAAGTTCTTCAATCGGCGGGGCGTGTGCTAAGAGTAAGAGCTCTCTCTCTCTCTATATATATATATATATATATATCTATATATATATATCTCTCTCTCTCTCTCTCTCTCTCTCTCTCTCTCTCTCTCTCTCTCTCTCTCTCTCTCTCTCTCTCTGTGTCTGTGTCTGTCTGTAATATTTTCAAGCTTTTATTATAACTTTCTTCAAACCTCTGACGCCTAAGTGCTTTGAGTTTATTTACGTCAGAATATTTAAAGCATATTGTAAAAATATTTTTTTGTTGTTACTGGAATGATTGTGAACACCAAAAGTTAGTAACGAGCCGTTGATAAAGTCCGCACAGAAGAAACTTTTGATTGTTTCCTCTATCTGTTATTTAGCGATATATCACAACAAGATCTGCAAACTTCATGGAGCTTTTGGTTGCGTTCAGATTCTAAGTGCTGCTCCATATTTAACAGTGTTGGTTTGAGGCTTCTAAGGTAGATCTATAGTGCAGAGTGTTATTTGCGGGTAGTTCGTGCAGACCCGAGCGTGTGGAATTATTTTAAAAAATCATATAAAATCAATGAAAAACTCTTCGCACTTCAAACTTTCACAAGTTCTTGATATTAATATTTCAAATATCGGGAAACAATTTTATCGTTTAAAAATTGTTTCACTTTTGAAATATTCCTATCAAACTGAGGTGTTATGAAAATCAAGATTTTTTTCTGTTCTTTTACTAGAAGTATGAAGATTCACCTGCACCATCTAAACACTTTATAATTGAGAGATAAAAAATATAGCGCTGTATTCAGGACAATTTCAGCTTTAAAATGATTATATGTTTGATATACTTGGTGTTAATGAGGCCATATTTATTGCAATGCAAAAACAAGTAAAAATTCCCAATATTAGATTTAACAGCAGTGCACCGTCATGCACGGGCACACACGGTTGTAGCCTGCCTGACAGGTGATTGATCACCGATCCGCCCACTAACTGCGGGCGTCTGAGGTAGGGCCTGGAAGCAAACTAAGTTGCCGCTTTTTGGTCTGTTTTAACAGCCGTGTCCCCCTTTCTGCTTCGTATGATGAAAGGAAATTCATTGGTGTATTCACGGCGATAACGGCACAGTCGATTTTTCTTTTTGGAAGGGGGGGTTGCAGTCAAACTGGCTGAATTAAAAGTGTTGTCCATTATATAATATTACCACTACCACCGTCCTCGGCCTCAGGTAAATGTTTAGATTTGACTAAAAACCTATCCATTGTGGATCACCTTAGAACACATCAAAACCATTAAAATCTAGCCTAGTATAAATCGACTGAATGAATTCAAAATGTAACAATATAATCCAAGAGAAATACATAAGCTGACACAAATCAATAAGCAAAGTATAGATCTAGATCTAAATCACGAATCTCCACATGAAGCGAACTGAAACTGAAGTGATATGAGAATGGCGCCCTAGCCTATCGTAATTGAACTGATGAAGTAAAGGAGCTAAAGAATCAAAATCAGGTAATCTAACCCGGTCATACTAACAAAACTAAGATAAAACGTGAAAAATTAAAAAAAAAAAAAAACGATACTTTACAGTGGAGTGATTATCCCTACTCATTTCGAACAGACCTCCGGATAACCGGTAGATTATAATTTCACTGGAAAAGGTCTGTCATCGTAGAATGAAAAAAAAATTTTTTTTTTCTTAAATTTTCACCGTTTTTCCCCAAAATTAAAATCTGGGACTGTCCCGGATAATCAGGGACGGTTGGCATGTCTGTTCATTGCATCAGACGCGCATCCAAGTGGTTCATGAAGTAATGCAAGGACAGGAAACATTGGAAACTTTTGCAAAACATACTTTTAGTTTTCTGAACCTTGATGAGGACCTCATTGTTGTCCATATACTCATAGGTGAAGTAGAGTGTGCAGCCATCACTTGTAGCTTTACCCTGGCATTTCTGTACACCATCAGACTCTGGGAAGAGAAAAGCATGAACAGTAAACCATCTAATCTTTCTTTATTTTGATTAAGTTGAGGAAATAATTCTAAAACTTTCACAAATTCACTTATGATTTATTCTTCTGTTCAATAATCTAAAGATAAGGCTTAAGTAAAGCTGATGCCGAACATACTAAAAAATTTAACTGAACATTGATTACAAGAAAAATTAAAAAAAGCATATTAAATTGTTTGGTGATTACCAGTTCTGGGCCAGTGCTGTACAAGGACAAAGAAATAGAATACAGAAAGGAAAGCCTTAATCCCTTCTCTTTTTAAAATGGATATAGAGTTGATCTTAAAAACAGACTGAGTAAAAGAAAAAGAAAAACATTGCTACCCAATCATAATCCTTCATTTTTAAATTGCTTAAGAAAAAAAGAAATCTAAAAACTCTATTGTTATATTGATTGATTTGGATCATGTGATGAGCTAGCCAATCAGAGCAAAATGTCAGAAACAATAAACTAATCTATCATAAATTGCCACTTCCTCTTTTCTCACCTTTGAGTTCGTCTACATCTTCGACATTAGGACACTGCTTGTCGCACTCCTCTCTCGTCAATGTTCCTGGAAAATGGAAGGTGCACTCAGCACAGGCAAAGTGTTCACTGCACTGAGTTGGGCAGTTCTGAAAGTTCAAAAAATGTAACAGGTCAGATGGCTGTACTTTGAAGCATCCACAACACCGAATTTAGGACCTAAGAGCAAGCATTTGTCATTCAAGAGCAAACCAATGATGCTTCATTACACAAGAGTAGAAATTTCAGTACTTTATCACAGTCATCATTCACAAACAGGCCAATTTAAAATAAAAAAAAAATAATGGATCATATGATTTTCCATATCCATAGAAGATCCTAGGCTGGACAATCAAATATAAACTTAATAAAAAAAGAAATTTTCCAATTGGCCTCTTGAACACAATGAAGAAATTTGTCACAGTCAATACTATCCACAGACATAACCCCTACAACAGCAGAAACATATTTTCAAACTGCACCAGATATGTTAAGATACCTATACGAAACATGTGTCTTTTTATTTCATGAGACCCTCAACGTAAAAATATAGTACTCTCCTCATGGGTTGTTACTGACTAAAATGACGTTCTGAACTCAGAGAGGAGCAAGTCATAAAAAAGGCACTTACTAACAAGATTTTTCAACAAGTGAGCACAAGAGCATGTGAAAAGAGCGGGTAGCTACTGGGCCTGCCTTTTCATCGTTATCCTTCCTTAATTGATCTAAAACTGATGATTTAAAGCTATCAATACAAAAGAACCTGATTTAGGATAGAGATGGTCATGATAGGCCTGTGGATGTCTCATTTAAAGAGGCAAGAAGGGGTGGAGCTGCAATAGGAGAGAGTGAGCGCGTGGGTGGGGGTGGGTGACAAGATAAGATTCAAAGCAAAATGGCTATAATCCTGTATGTATGATGAGTCTGCCAATCATTTATTCACTTTAACTTTGTCTCACTGTCCATGTATCTTTTGTCATTTTTTTTTAATCAGAGAGTAATGGACTTTCAATCTCAAGTAAGGTGTCCAACTGAGCCAAGACTGACAGTAGTAAAGAAAGCTATAGAGGAAAGCTTTGGAAGAAGCATTGCTTTGGCCCATCAAATTAAATGAGCTATTGTGAACAATAGATCTAAAGCAAAAGCAAGGCTAGGCAGCCAACAGGTCTGCTTCCAAATCCATACAAAAATGAAGGCTTCTCTCAGTTGCCCAAGACCACAGATTTGCCCCCTCCATTGCATGTCAAATCATAAAGGTGGTTGTAAAAGAACAGCATCAGAGGTGTGAGTGACTTCTGTATTTGATTCACTGACTCTTCTTTCCTTTATTTCAACCTGACTTTGCTCCTCTCCAGTCTGGACTTGTCTCAGTCAATTTGTTGATTTTTATTCCATAAATAAATCTCTGCTGGAGAAGATTTTAATCAAGTATTCAAATTCTAGCACGAATAGTATTTCTGCAATTATTTTCACTTAATTCTGTCCTGAGCAGTTATCTAATGATAGTGCCATAGATTTTCTGTGGGTTCAAATTAGGCTAACTCAAGATAATATTTTAGATAATTATGTTTCAGTATGCATGTGGCAACACATTACACAGTAACTTACTGGACACTCCTCGCATGTCGGTCCAAACCATTTTGATCCTTCATCACAATCACATTTGCCACAGTTGCAAGTCCCATTGTTGTTGCATATTGTCTGTTGGAAAATAAAAATTTCTGAAACTCTTTGGACTTTCTTCTTGTCCAGTACATATTTACTTTCAAACTAGATTTTCCGTAATGGTATTATATCTCAAGGAAAATTACGAGAAAAAATAAGGAGGCTTTGAATTTGATCACAAATTAGACTTCTTCACTACTTCAGTTTCAACCTATGACCTGTGGCAAGCTCACCTTCCGTAGAAACTTGATCAAAAGTTTATTTTTTTAGAAATTTAACTTTCCTTTACACAATCTAAGTTAGGTTTTCATCTGATCTTTTATTCGTATCCTGAATTCAGGCTCAACTTGTAAATAGCATGAGAGCTCACTGATTCTTTGTTCACTTCTCAATAGCATACCTAGCTGGCTGGCTTATACGTGAAATCTATGACAATCACTAGTTCCAGGTGTACTTGCACAGCTACACATAAAAGCTGCTCACATCATAAAATCAAATAAAAATTCAATATCCTTCATGGCTTACTCTTGTGAAAACATAAATTTAGATTTAATGTACAGAAACAATCATTTTCCGATGATTTTATCAATTTTAATGATGAGTTAGAGGGCAGATGAAAGGAAGAAAATTTGTTGTAAACTGAAGTATGAGTGAAATGGAAAAAAATGTGAACATCTTGATCAGTTTCTACAAAGATTCATTGAAACTTTGATATCATGCTCAACAGCAAATTAGTTACGGTTTTTAAAATTTCAGAGTGTAGATATGCTATATAAGACGGCAAACTCAGATACCCCAGTTGAGGCCACGCAGCGAGACTGGTCGGTGCTGCATTCACAGTTGTGTCCAGACCATCCCTCCAAGCAGACGCACTTTCCACAATTACACACTCCTCTCTTCTTGCCTGGTGTATCAAACACAATATAAAAAAAAATATAGTGGAATCCCTCAAATGGATCCATATAAATGTAGAGGAAATCAGTTGTTTGGAAAGTTATGAATCATTTCCCTTGAACCTAGATTGAATTATCATACTTGCAAAAAGAATGTAAGATATATTGAATTTAAAAATTGCATGATTGTGCACAAAATCTAATAAAAGTATTAAGTACTGGTACCCGAGCATAATAAACATATGTAGATATCTTTAAAAAAGAACAAAAAATAAAATTTAAAAAAAGATGCAGTATCATTAGTCTTTGAAAGGTGTAGTTATTTGCAAATGACCAAAGGTTAGACTTGACAAACAATAGTTATTGTAATAGATTCACTAATCTTGTCTATCTTAAGAGACAGTGATTTATAATCTACTGAAATGAGGCAAGAATGGGTCTAGGCCTGGATCTAGGCATGTATGCACTGTACAAATGCAGTATGCATTGACTGTAGGTCTAAACTCTACTCACTGCTGAACTTCAATGGTGACTGATAAGACAAAATACAGAGAGGTGTGTTTAGGTAATCTAGCTATGACCAGCAAAAGGATGTTAAAGCAGTATGGCTCCCTTGTCGTACTAGATTTAGATCTAGAATAAAAACATGCGGACAGGAGGGGGAAGGGGGTGAATTAAAAAAAAAAAACTACGTTGCATAACAGAGATATGACCTTAATGTAAAGGTCTTGAGAGAAAGAGAGAGTGAGAGGGAGAGAGAGAGAGAGAGAGAGAGAGAGAGAGAGAGAGAGAGAGAGAGAGAGAGAGAGAGAGAATTGTGTAACAGACCTCCACACAGTCCGTTTGGTCCAAATGAGCAGCTGTAGTCGTTACATTCACAAAACTCGCCACTGTATTCCAGTTTGGAGTTCAAGCTGAGGGTGTAGCACTCACACTGGCCACAGATGCAATCTCCTCGTCCGAAGCATGTCAGTGTGTTGTTTGGACTGTCAAGAGGTTGAAAAGATACAGGATACATAAGCCTTTTACTATTGACCTTTAGAATCAATAACTCACGTTTGACATATGTTAAAAATAAAATCTCACTCCAATTCCATTTAACCCCTGACTGCTTCATATCCACCCCCCCACCCCCCACCTCTGCATGCTAGGGCTTTTTTTCTAATGAGTGAAAACAAAAAACAGTGACACTAAGTTCTATTTTTACTCATGACAAAGATTTGAACCCTGCCTGGAGACTAAAATTAGACATAAAAAGTTATAATGAGTTGCTCCATCAACAAGACAAATAAGGTTATGATATGAACATACCAAGAACGTCAATAGCGCAGCCTAAGGGTAAGGGTGGATGATTGACTAAATGACAAGGAGACTATTTTAAAATAAAAGCACACTTGCAGTTAAAAATAATAAGAATGAATTTTTTAAAACTAAAAGTTCTTGATAAACAGATATGACTTGTGTAAAGAACATATCCTTATATTAGGGCCCACATAAGATAAACAACACATCAATATAACTAAAGATTTTTAGCCTGTAGCCTTTGCCATTACTTTTCCCATGTTTAATGTACATCTGATTCTCCGTCACATAGTTTTTTAATTATTAGGATATCTTTATAGACGTCCAACATAAAACTTATCACTGTCGCAAGTGTGGATAAATAACTGAATATTTTTAATAAGATGCATGTGGCAGACTTAAAAAAAAATCACAAGTATTTTAAAGTCATGCTTGTTTTTTTCATACTCCTGAATGATTAGCTTCCCAGTAAAATAAAATACTCACTCCATGCGACATTTCCTAAGAGATTCTTCACTTGAGATTTCTGTCTGGTCACATTCACAGTTGCGACCGTATCTGCCTGGGTTACACTCACAAACCCCACACTGGAAAGTTCCATTCCCATTGAAGCACTTTGGGCTGTTGAGTTCCTATTAGGATCAAACCAAAGAGGAGAAACTTTACATTTGAGAGAATTTTTCATGAGCGATTACAGTGAACATCTTAACTTCATCAACAGCCATGCTGTTTGAGGTTGGCAATCAGTCTCTTCCACAGATCATAGTGCCTTGTTCACTTCAATTCTTCTGCCACTTTATCCTGCCTTTAGCTATTTAGTCGATCAATTTATTATCATCTTGTCTAAACCTTTTCAACTGGATTTCCTGACCATCATTCCAGTTGTCAAATCAGTTATGCCAACTCTAGTCCAATTTTTTTAGACTGAATTTTCCCCTAATCTTTCAATTATTAGGCAATTGATGAGGACCATACAAACAAGATCTTTTAACATTAACAACTGGCCATGAATTAAGTCACTGGAATCTTTATTATCTATCCATGACCAAAGAAACCTGTTTAAGTTCTCCTTATCGATGTTTTGAACGTCCAACCTCTCACCACATTGAACAGTCCTTTTCATTATCTGAAATAGACTACTATCTAGGCCTGCACCTCATTTAGTTCTGACTGTTATAGCAGCATTAATTGCCTCAAAATCAATAACGCTTTTCTTATTTAAGTACCTGATAAAAAATAGATATACATCTAGATAATCATATAATCAGACAAGAATTTATCTAGTTTTCTGGGAAAAATTGTAACACAGTTGATCTCACAAGAATAAGGCCTTTAACCTGACGAAGTCCAACAGAACCTAAATCTGTATCATAATAAGAGATGAATGCACAGAAACTGAAGGTGAAACTGTAAGCCCAGTACTTTGTGGAACTAGAAATAAATCAATCTCTGTTGAATAGCATAAGAGTGTGGCAGCCCTTTTCACATAAGGTTTACATGAAAAAAAAAATAGCATACTTTTTGCTAAGTGTAATTGTAAGCAGCACAATGAACATATTGCAAGTGAACCAACTTAATAGTGACTGTAATCTGTAATCTTGTACTTGAAAGTTGACACCAATTCCAAAAAAAAAAATTCTCACGATCCTTGAGGCTTTAAGTGGGTTACCCTCACTGACTGAAGTTTTACAGATTTTGTAATTTTACAGTAAAATTGGAAACAATGTGTGATTTCGCTCCTCATCATCTGGTTGAAAAAAGTTCTTGTGAATGTTGTTCCAAAGTGATCATTTTTGCATGAACTTTTCATAAGATTGTTTCATTAAATCTCTTTGAGATCAGTAGAAAACGAAGTATTTTCATCAAGAACCTCATTTCTGTAACAGCCAGTTCCTTTTGAAATTATTGCAAGATCATCCAAGATTTACAATTTGACATTGGGATCAGTTCAATAACTCTGAAGGGCTCTTCTTCTTGTGTGAATTATCATTTGTCATTTTTTTTTTTTGAAAACTCATTTTTTCCCTGAGCTTTTCTTGATGAGACTTCAATGCTGTTCCTTCCACCACTTACTATTAACGTTCCTGAATATTTGAGTGCATTCCGTGGATAATCCCTCCGACTGATGACCATTATTTTTTTCTTTTTGATTTCTTCCAAGATGTCTAAAAACACCTTTAAGTCTTCTCTTTTTTCCGTAATAGCAATATCAAGTTGTTCATGAAGCATCCTCCAACTTTAATTCTTACACGTCCTCTAGATTTCTCATTATTAGTTATTACTTCACTTGATGTGTCCTTCAATCATAATTAATATCTCGTGTAGAGATTAAAGCCCTGACTAATGCTTTACTTCATGTTTTGGGCTGCACTGGTTTCCTCAGCCTCCCCTATTTTAGTTTTCTCTGTTCCCTTTTTAACTATGTGATTATCTCATCCTGGTATACCCTGTTGAGTGAAAGGCCTTTGTGTAGTAAATAAAATGCAAATATACAACTTACTGGGCCTGTTAAACTTTTCAAATCTGTTATATCTGTTCCTGAAATTATTAATACTCTACCCTCCTAAAAAAAAATTGATAATGATTTACATGTTTGAGTTTTGTCCTCTAAAGAACTTCAGGTGATAATTGATTAAGAATTTCCGCCTAAACTGCTATGTCCACAGTAACAGCCATATTAATTAGTGAAAGCAAACTTAATACCTTAGAACAGGCTGGATTGGAGAAAATGCCTTGTATGTTTGAAAAGATATATTTTATATGATTCTTTGCTGCTCTAAAGAGAAATAATTGGAAGGAAAAAAAAATTCATTAATTTAAACCTGCTGAATCACATTGACTTATAATTAAAAAAAAAAGGTTTAAAAAAAAATGTGTAGGGTAGTGCTTACCTCTTCATTTGATGCCTCACACTGACAGTTGCAGGTGACATTCAGTCTAACAACCAAGGTCTCGTTCAGACCTACAGCATCCAGAACAACCTCTTTGATAACCTCTCCAGATTTTCCCTTGCAGATGTCTTTGTCCACTGTCAGGGTCACATCAAACTCCACCTTGAAATAGACACCAGAGGATTATTCTGTAGAAACTTAACTTCCCTGGGATCTACGAGAAAAACTCTACAGAATTCAAACTTTCCTGGGATTATAGAGAACTGTTCTGTAGAACACTTACTTCTGTACAATAGAGGAGACTATCCAACAGATCACAAACTTCCCTTGCATAGTAAAGAACTTTTTGCATAATGCAAATTTCTATGTGTTGGTAGAAAATTATTATATAAAACCTTTGCAAACTTCAAAAAGTAATGAAATTTAAACACAAACATTAACAAAATAATAGAGAGTTATAATATAGAACACTGCCATTTTTAATATGAAAGTAATTACCCTATAGATCACTAAAATTATTGAACACTGATATTTTTCAGATATGCCACCTACAAACCCCTGGTAAAGCTTTATATTTCTCATATTCCTGTCTATGAAAATCAATCAAATTTTGCCCAATACATTAAACTTTCAAATGATGTCCCTCAATGATTTTGCCTATTCAGGTTCCTCCAAAACCAGTAAAGGTATTCATGAACCCAATTGGAGGCACACAACATAAAATTTACTCAGATATCAATGTGAAAAGACTATTAGTGAGATAAATTTGTCCAAAACTAGCAGAGCTCTTTGCTCACGGGTGTTAAGCGGCACTAAGCTAGAGCACCATTTAGTTGCGCTACCAGGCCCTATGCATTGGGCTCAGTTTACTTTGGGTCAAGGGTCATTAAAAACGGCTAAATAACAAAGCCTAGAGCCACCTGTGGTAGCATTTCCTTTCAGCAGTAAATATGTTTCTTGCATCATTATTTACAAATTTGTTACCTCATGTTTTTGTTTTTGTTTTTATTTCTAATAAAATTTTTATTTCTTACGTTTTAGTATTGAATAATATCTTGTTTTCTTCTTAAAAACCTACTGTTTTTACTTCTCTGCTACCTGCATTTATTTTTATACGACGAACATGGTTTTGAGATGTACTTTACAACGAGTATGTTATAAATAGTTAGTTTTTTTCTATTTCTGAAAATCAATAAAAATTGTTTGGAATGATTGATTTGCCTGCAAGTTCACTCATATTATCAAGAAGTGGTGGTTGCACCAATTCTGCACAGTTAAATTGGTTTAATTGTTTTTCTTACATGGGAGCATCAATTAAAGTACACAAATTTCTGGCTGTGAAATATAAAATTCAGTTCAAATGTGAAAAAGCACAGCCCCATGCTTTGTATGTAACAATCAATCTTGCACACCGACATTTCTTTCTTTTTTTTTCTTCATATCATTTTTACTCTATATGTTCCATTAATGCACGAACATGTCCTATTACTCATGACTCTAACTTTTATGATTTCCTGATATGTAGAAATTTGAGTATGGAAAGTATAATGTAAAAAATTGGTTATATTCCAAAATCAAAATGTGACTTACCAATTTTGCAGAATGATATATGAAAAGCAGAGTTTAAATAAACCAATGTGATTTCCTCATTGAAATTTTTCTACATTTAGAGACAGCAAGTAATTACATCAAACCAAGCATTACCTTTGGGGAACAATTCTAAACCACTTCACAAAAGCTTTTAAGATATATATACCTTTATATATATATATAAATATATTTATATCTTTCTATCTAATGTGTAGATTACTTACTAATATATTCGCAACACAAGTGTTTCAAATTTCCTCTCATGAGGCGATTTTTTGCCTGATGCAAGGAAGCAAGGAAATTTGAAACACTTGTGTAGCAAATGTAACAGTAAGTAATGTAGACATTTTCTTTACTTATTTAAGTTCCTTTGAATGAACACTAGTTCTCAACTTACACTTTCTTTGATTTCAAGATTTTCACACATGGCTGTCTCTTTCAGAACATTTCTAGAAGAAAGAACAACATAAAGCGGAAAAGAAAGCTGAATCATAGGATGAATAGAAAATACTTGTCATTACTTTACTTGACAGAGAATATCAGAGGAAGTAAGAGGCAGATCAAAGTTACAAGTTAACCCTTAGGCTGCACTGTAGACGTACCAAGTACGTCCTCCAAATAGAGAGAGCTCTGTGCGCTATAGACACACTAGAACCGTTCATATCATAACCCTATTTATTTCATTGATGCCACCACTTAATACAACTTTTTATGTCTAATTTTAGTCTGCACGTAAGGTTCAATCCTTGGTCAAGAGTAAAAACAGAACTCAGTGTCATCCTTTTTTTTTTTTATTTTGGAGGACGTTTGTAAGGATATAACCATAAACGACACACAGTTAGAAAAATTCTTAGCATATGGTGGGGAAAAACATATAGCAGCCAAGGGGTTAATCAGTAGCATATAAAATTTGTTAAGGCATAACTTACTATTTCAAAACATAGACAAATGTTGCAATATGCAGAAATGTCTGTCAAAAAAATTTCATCTAGAAGAGGTTAAAAAATTACCCTAGTTCTACAATGAGGCTAATGATCTATTATACAATTATTTGTCATAGCTCATGAAACAAAACAAAAAGGGTAAAGGGCAAAAATTCTAAGGTAAAAAGATTTCTTTGCCAAGAAATGTTTTCTAAAATTAATTGGGCTTATTTATATTCCCGTGATCAATTGACAACAGACTAAGAAACAAACACAGTAGCAAAATTCTTCTTCTTTGGGTGTCTTAGTCTCCATGACCCTCGACTTCCTACATTGATCATCATTGAGAAACCAGTTCTGCGAACTGCTTTTACTAAATCTCTCTTTAGGTTGCTCTGGTGATTCATTCTATCTATAAAAGCAATGTATGTGTGAGTGTGTGTGCAACTATGGACGTTTCCAAAAAATGACTTCATAGAGTAAAAAGCTAAGGGCAACAGAGAGAAAATAGCAGAAAGGATTTGATCTTCATCTCCTGTAAAATTAGTTTGCTCTCTCTGATATTTTGTCTATGACACAAACAAACATGCAATCAATCCAAATGAGTCAATTAAAAAAATTTGAATAAGTCTATAGTGGATATTGGTCTTTCAACGAGCATTGGTAAACATTGAGTGCACCATTTGAGATTAGTCCATGCAAAAAGAAAAACAAACATAAACAACTCAGTCTCTTCACACATCTTTCTCACTTAGCAAAACAAGGTTGAAAAAAAAGCAAAGGCAGAAAAGGCAGGAGTAACAAGTGAGGAAGAAGAAAAAAAAATGAAACAAATGGTACTGCAGATATTTCAGATATTTAAAAAAAAAAAAAAAAGTAAATTTATAGAGATATATATATATATATATATATATAGAGAGAGAGAGAGAGAGAGAGAGAGAGAGAGAGAGAGAGAGAGAGAGAGAGAGAGAGAGAGAGAGAGAGAGAGAGAGAGAGAGAGAGAGAGAGAGAGAGAGAGTGAGAGTGAGAGAGAGAGAGAGAGAGAGAGAGAGAGAGAGAGAGAGAGAGAGAGAGAGAGAGAGAGAGAGAGAGAGAGAGAGAGAGAGAGAGAGAGAGAGAGAGAGAGAGAGAGAGAGAGAGAGAGAGAGAGTTAGAGAGAGAGAGAGAGAGAGAGAGTTAGAGATAGATAGAGAGAGAGAGATAGAGAGAGAGAGAGTTAGAGATAGAGAGAGAGAGAGAGAGAGAGAGAGAGAGAGAGAGAGAGAGAGAGAGAGAGAGAGAGAGAGAGAGAGAGAGAGAGAGAGAGAGAGAGAGAGAGAGAGAGAGAGAGAGAGAGAGAGAGAGAGAGAGAGAGAGAGAGAGAGAGAGAGAGAGAGAGAGAGAGAGAGAGAGAGAGAGAGAGAGAGAGAGAGAGAGAGAGAGAGAGAGAGAGAGAGAGAGAGAGAGAGAGAGAGAGAGAGAGAGAGAGAGAGAGAGAGAGAGAGAGAGAGAGAGAGAGAGAGAGAGAGAGAGAGAGAGAGAGAGAGAGAGAGAGAGAGAGAGAGAGAGAGAGAGAGAGAGAGAGAGAGAGAGAGAGAGAGAGAGAGAGAGAGAGAGAGAGAGAGAGAGAGAGAGAGAGAGAGAGAGAGAGAGAGAGAGAGAGAGAGAGAGAGAGAGAGAGAGAGAGAGAGAGAGAGAGAGAGAGAGAGAGAGAGAGAGAGAGAGAGAGAGAGAGAGAGAGAGAGAGAGAGAGAGAGAGAGAGAGAGAGAGAGAGAGAGAGAGAGAGAGAGAGAGAGAGAGAGAGAGAGAGAGAGAGAGAGAGAGAGAGAGAGAGAGAGAGAGAGAGAGAGAGAGAGAGAGAGAGAGAGAGAGAGAGAGAGAGAGAGAGAGAGAGAGAGAGAGAGAGAGAGAGAGAGAGAGAGAGAGAGAGAGAGAGAGAGAGACAGACAGACACAGAGAGAGACTTTTAAATACATTTCACAGGCAATGGACAATGCACTTTGCTGCCCAACCTTTCTTGAGAAAATTATCTTGTTAATTCTCAAGAAGCTCATTATCAGACCATCTGAGTACACCTCATTACACCTAGAGGTGCAAACCGAATATTTGCTGAAATTTTACATTGCAAAATCATTTAATCCAACAATGAAAATAAAGAACAAAAGGATTCAGATGATGCAACCTACCCACGACATTTAGACTTGAATTTAACATCCACAAAGTCAGCATTTTTGGCCTCAAACTTGATGCGTGATCGAAGCTCCTAATGTGATGGAGCACAAATTGAGCATGCATGACTTAAGAGCTAAGATTTCATGGGTGGAAAACACATTAAATAGAATTATCCAATTAAGGATTAGTAGCATATAAATATCACAAAAGGAAGTTAGCTCTAACCAATCAAATAGCAAATCCAGTAAGAGCAACACTATTTAAGATTCTCATGCCTGATGCATATGGTTATTTCTATATAAGCTTCTGAATTGATATACCCACACCTGACAGTCTGTTTGATGTCTGGTGTTCATAAAAAAAAAAGTTACACCAAACATTTGTTTAAAAATCATCTTGGGCGTGTCTTTTTGAATAAAATAAATCTTATCTTATCTTATCTTATCATCAATCGAAAAGCAAAATTGTAGCAAGTTGTCCACTTCATGTCTAAATGATGTCAAAAAATCTGCAAAGTTAAGATAACTGTAACCCCATAGTGTGGAAACTTACATTAAGCTCACGGTAAAAACAGTTGACTTACACTTTACAATTTTCACATAGGGAAATACTCAAACTATGATTTTTTTTTACCACTTATATATTCCCTGAAATTTTGGCATGTGCATGCATATACAATTCCTCAAAAAGAACAGTTTTGGGTCAAGTCATATTGTGATGAGCTACATGAATGTGAAATGGTATTCACACTAAAGATAAAGGCTGTTTTTTGCTCAGTTTCTGCCATGCCATCACTCCACTCATGCCTTACTCAATCAAGCTGCATGCTCTTCTCTTCTAAAAAGGCCTGAAAAAAACACAGCTGTGTAGCACTATTACTTATCTGCTCTGGACAAGTCCTTTCCAAAATAACAGTGAAGGTTTTTATTAACTGCAAATTATAAAGGGACAAATTTGATTTCTATTGGGTATTTCTGACTCTTAAAAAAATTCTGTGCCTCATAATTCACATTGAGTAAATGACACATCTAAAAGCAGCCAAAAAAATTGAATGGGGTATTTTCTTATAATTTTCTTTTTATTTTGCTTCTTGTCTTCAAACAGATCTGGGCCTTTGTGCAACGCTAATTAACAAAAATTCTTACATGACAAGCCCTTAATTGCTTTGTTTAGTACAACTGGTCACTTCAGCTGCTATTTTGTACGTCAGGATTACCCTGACCTCAATAATTGGCAGTTACAACTATGACTTAATATAATTAAGTTCTTACTAAGGTTTAACAAGTTGTATGTCCATCTTGATCATTTATTATTATATTTGATTATTATTATTATTTTTAGAAAACTTAACAAAAGATGTAGGGGTATAATTTAATTGATGCAGAAACTATGTATGGTGCCACTTACATAGTACTTGTTGTTGATAAGCTCCACAATATTTTTGCTGTTATTCTCAAGTTCCCCCACCACAGACCCATCCAAGAAGGCACTCAACTTGCGGTAGTCATTCACAACATCTTCCATTACAGCAAAAATGATGTTGGCATTTTTTTCACGCAGTTTAGAAGCCACTTGGCTCACAGATGGATAGTCCTGGGCATAAAGCAGTGTAAACCATGTAGTGTCATTTACACAGAATTAGAAGAAAAAAAAATCTTTTTAATCTAGCGATAGTGACAAGAAAAGATTATGCCACAAAAATGTTGTTGGGGTGATGAGAAAAGTTTTTGGTGCAACATTCATATGAGTGCCATATCCATCATAGATCAATTTGACCATTCAAGCTAAACAAAGATTCAAAACTACACTATGAAATATTGTTTAAAGGAAATCTTAGAAATTCAGCATTATGATAACTAGCATTTAAAGATCAATCAATACAGCAGTAAAAAAAAATTAAACCTGATCTCAAACACGATTTCGTTCATTAAATAGTTATTTTTTTGTGTGCTTGTGTAAATTTTAAGTGTGAATGGTGAATAACCTTTTAATGAACTTACATAAATCTTTTCATCCTTGTAAAACCCGTCAGCATCGAGAGAACATTGTAGATTACTCTGTTTTGTTGCTCCACCAAGCTACACGCCAAAAATTATTAAATATAGAAAAATGATGAACAATAAACACACAAAAAAAAACAACCAATTGATAAATAATAATATAAAAAGCGATAAGCCTATAAGTTAATATTTTTTGTCTTTTAGGAGATATTTTAAAAAGTCAAAATCCTCCATCTTTACTGCAAACAAAAACTATGATGCTTACAAAGATTTAAAGTATGTATGATTGTCGAGAAAAAAAAAATTAGAAACCAAACAACTTTTCTTCTTGAATTACTCAATAGTAGCATAACTACTGGCATAAAATAATATATTCCTTTCAAGCTTAAAATTTTACTTGCTCAAAGCAAATAAATCTATGAACAAAAAGAAGTGTGCTTTATATTATTCATGTACATTTATAAAAACACATATAAAGATCCTACAGTACCTCCATTAAAGAATTTAGAAGAGATTTTCAGAAGCTAAAAAAGATTTAACCTTTCCTGCACCAGCTAGGTGAAAGAGGGAATTTGAGCTGTACACGATGATTCTCCTCGACTTCTCTCGCCACCCAATTCTCTGAAAGGTAAAATATTGGAAATTGTCATATAACCCTTTAAGAAAAATACTGCTCAGTTTTTTTATGAACGGAGGGAACTTGTTTGTGAAAAAAGCTCCATATGGTCTAATAATACATTACTATTATTTTCCCATTGTCCTTTCTATCCCATTTCACAGTTGTTTTTTAATTGATAGAATCATGATACATCAAGCACTATTTGGTTCCGCTATAATACTCGCTGAGAAATGAAAGAAAAAAATAATTACATCACAATCCAGAGCCTGAATGACTCCATCAAGACCACCCTCCGCATCATCAAGACTCTGTGAGATGCTCTCAAGTGCTGCCTGCATCTTTGTCTGGAAACAGCAAACAATCATTGAGGGGCAATAAGTAAATACATTAATAGAGTTACACAAAAATATTCAAGTAGTTTTTTTTCCAAAACAGAGCCCTCATACTATAAATATTTTCTAAAAACTACAAACAAAACAAAACAAAAAAAAAACCTTTTAACCCTAAAAAAAACTTGGTCAGCTTCATGGAAAACATACAAGACAATTTATCTAACTTAATATGTTTTTTATGGAAATATTTTTGCTATATTTCAGATTGTTGGTTGATGTGCCAAGTAATGAAATGACTAAAACAGACTCCAGGTAATCTTTCCATATCTTTTTTTTTTTGTCAGATCATAAAGATTAACTTATTTAACTTATTAACTGGTAACTGGTGTTCCTTCGTCTTTATCGGATGCAAGAATTAAGACAGCTAGATCTAGATTTCTAGCCCGAAAGAAACGTTTTTGTAATGCTTGGTTCGCCCTTTAAAATTATATCTAGGACCCACCCTTCTACACCTAGTACTAGATCTAAATTTAGAGCGTAAAGTCTCAAGTAAGAAATTTTTTTGAACATTTGGCCCGCTTTTCTAGAGTTTGATTAGTACTTAAAGAAAAAACAACTAAGGTTGATAGGTGTTTAAAATTGATAAGAAATGCATTAGAGACTGGTTCTTTGAATCTTTTAAAAAGTAGAGCCACTAGTTATTCTTCATCCAGACCATTCTTTGATTGTATATTGGTCTTAAGTCACACCTTTTCCCCAAAATTTACCAATGCAGATTGCTTCTTGTTAAAAAGACTGCATGTACTCAAGATGATTTTAAAATAAAGTATAACGTAAGTTCAAATTTGGCACTGAGTCAAAATAAAGCAGAAAACTTGTGAAATGTCCCTTCAGGAAGAAACATTTTGAATTAATGACAATATTCTAACATTATAAGAATGACTGGAACATCAAGGCTGGCAAAGTCCTCACACTTACAGAAAAAAGAGAATAGTCTGTTCCCAAGTCAACCTCGTTACGGAAATCATGAGGCTTGCGGCATGGATCTTTTGGGCAGCGGTCGTCCAACCTGAACAAAGTATAAATTTTAATAGCATTCATTACAACTAAATTGATTTCTAAGTAAAATGCCTCCCCTTATGCAATTAGTTGTGTATACGCATATCTTCATTGAAAGAAGCAAACCTTGTGAGTGCTCAGTTTAAAAAAAATAATTACTTTCAGACTATGAGCTGGATGAGCTACTTTATAAATAACTACATGGAAATGATCAACAGAATCTTTGACTTTACTAATAGGATCTAAACTTCAATTTCACACAAAGCAGTAACTTGAGGGGTTCCAATGATTCTGATACGCAAACTTATCAGGCTATGCAATAAGATTAATAAGGCATTTAATTTGCAATTATACCAAATTATTGGTCCTTTCAGAAGTATTGTATGATGGAGATTGTTACCTTTAAAATAACTTCTTATTATTTTGTGTTTGATGTAGAGCTTTCTTCATCTGCTTTATAATTTCAAACTTATCTTTTTTGTGACAGGATCATCATAATGATACATGTTTATCCATCAATTGTCAATCACACAAATTATTCTTAAGGCTCCTACACTGAGCTGCTTCACAAAATGTCTATTTAATGCTTTTTGTTGCAAACATTTTGCCGACAAAAATAAAGAACGGTCAAGATGAATATTAATTTTAAACTACAAAAACTAAAATAAAGTATCCACAAGTCATATAAAATAGCTCTTTTAATTACATCAAAAAAAAAAAAATCCTTATGTTATCAAAAAATTGGCAAAAAAATCCAAATCTCAATTGTTGCAATTTGTGAAAAAGTTAAAAAAAAAAAATAAAGTTTTCTTCACAGCAACTCACATTGTGTCCGTCCAAGCAGAGTATGGCATTAGAAGTTTATCAACAAATGAGCCAAAGCCAAGACGGAAATTGTTGGTTATTATCTTCATTTTGTCTCCTGAAAACAAAAATAGCTTTGAAAAATGGATATTCCGTCATACTAAGTTTGGGTTTATAAGTTAAAATAATGATATATTTTATTCTTTTTTAATCATTTTTTGAATGCAATACCTACAGCAGCGGTGAAAAGCTTTCAACAGTTTTACACCCATATCTTTTATTTTTTCTTCATAAATTGCATTCATGAAGTGGTTATGTTTATCCAGCAATATGATGCAGGAAAAAATGTTTCACATTATTTCAGCTGTGTTGAAAACACTTATCATACAACAGATCTTTCAAATAAATGTGAATTTCAATCAATTAAAAAAAAAAGAACTTTTAATTAAAGATAAGAACTTTTGGCAAAAATAATAACAAGAACAACAGCAACAACTAGAACAATTGTCAAAAGAATAATAAGAATAATCGAAATAATAATAATAATAAAGAGATGAGAACTGGAAACAAAATTTTTTATCTAACTAGTTTAAAATTGGTCAATGCGAGTGGTGAAGACAGGAGCATTCTCTTTCCTCCCCCCCCTTTCCCCCTCCTAAATTAAAACAAAGTTTGATTGTACACAGAGCTATGATTGTGGTACATTTTCTTACTGATTTAGCTCATTTTTTGTCTGTGCTCAGACTGAGAGGTTGAATGATCTGTAGCCCACCTACAGCTGCATTCCCCAAATGTTACTGGTTTCTGTGTTATGCTGTCTCTACTGAGGCACCATAAAGGTTTATTCATTGCAGTATACATAAAGGCCTATATTCAGCTTATAAATTGAGCACTGGTCTCCCTATTTTATCTTTTCTTAAAAAATTTGAGCTGAAAATGATCAATATTGATCAGGTCTAAAAGTTCTCACTAGGTTCCACCAGGCAATATAAAACAGAAAGTAACAATCCAGCTTTTAGATCTAGATTTATAATTATTTGCCGTGAAATGAAAATTACCTACTTTAATCATAGTCTTATGTCAAGGATGGTTTCGTTAATAAGATCTAGAATCTAGCTCTACTTAAGATTTTCCATCGATCTCAACAATCAGCTATATTTAAATAATTTATCTTGATAAAAAAATTGTCTAGCCGTATTAACTTTTATCAGATGAAGAAATAAGAATGATATTTTGCTGGATTTAATGGTGAGGTCGGGATGAGAGGATAGAGAGAACAAAGTTTTTCAGACAAATATACAGTAAACAACCCGACGGCACCAATATCTTGAATGGTTTCAACTACAATACAAATCTCAAATTGGAATTGAAAATATAAATATTATTAATAATACACAATATCGATATATTATATTGTCCAGTTTTATACTTTCCCACAAGTTGATACTTGATGACGGAAGATGTGTAGAATTATATTTCCACCCTTTTTTTTCCCGCAAAATTTTACAGATGTTCAACCTTACTGATAAAAGTTTTCATCTGACACAAGGGCAGGATTTACTGAGGATCACATGAATTTTAAAATATATCGAATTCTGTAAATTTACAGAAAATTATCTTCCCTGATAATAATAATAATAATCAGAAGAAGAAGAGGAAGAAGGAGAAGAAGCAGAAAAATAATAGTAGTGGTAGTGGCAGTTGCAGAAGCAGCAGCGGCAGTAGTAGTAGTGGTGGTGGTAGTAATGATGATAGTAGTAGTAGTAGCAGTAATATTAGTCGCCGTCGTCGTAATAGTAGTAGTAGCAGTAGTAGTGGGAGTAGTCGAAGCATTAGAAGTAGTAGTAATGCTAATAAGGTAATAGCAACTAATTCATACATTCACTTTCATCCCCAATATCTACCCTACTATCTCACAGCCATAATTATCAAATTCAATCTTTTCTGACTGAGACCTACCAATGTCATGCCCAAGAGCTATGAGCCTTTTCTGTGCTTCTTTATCCCTTGCCATGCCATAGCTGAGATCCAGTAAAAAGTAAAGGTCCACAGGATAATTTTCCTGCTGTCGAAACTTCAGCTTGAAGTTCACAGGCTCATCTAAAAGACGGATTTGAGAGGAAGATATTGAGGTGAGGGGTACGCATATTAAAAAAAAGAGGATAAAAACAATTTTGATCTCATTCTTTTAGTGACACAACACCAATGCAGTTGTCATGGTCACAATGAATGAAGAATATAAAAACTAAATGAGGTTGTATTTTCAAAGAGAAAAGCAAATGTTACACATAAAATATTAAATTTGAACAAAATATAAATGGGTGCGAGCTTCAGACGAATTAAGCTCACCAAAGATCAACTTTTATGTCTTCATTAAGTGTTCAATTCAAGTTAAGCAGGATCATTTAATGTTTACCTAAACATATGCTTCGATAATTTGGTGATGAAAAAAATAGCAGTGAAAAAGCATTTTCTTTTTTCTTTTTTTTTTTTGTTATTTTGTTATCCAGAAAACATTAAAAATGTAGATCATGAAATATAAAAAAAATAAAAAGTAATATTGTAAATTCTAGCAAATTTTGTTTTATTTGTTTCAATGGAAATATTAATGCAACCATCTTTAACTCTCTAACGATACTCAAAAAATAAAAAGGCATGAGAAGGAACACTGCGGTAGCTAATTTTTTTTTTTTTACAATTGCAGCATCTTACAAAAATTGAGAAGAATTCGTTTCTGAAATCTTATGGAACCTATGACCAGAAAAATGTGACAGAGGGGATTCTTTTATCTTGTTCACAAGTAAGCCAGATAGTATGACTCATCAGAGAGAATAAGTTTATTCAGAAAAGCAATAAGCTTGTATATCATATTGTGTAACCTGCACACAAATAAGCAGAAACTTCAAATTTGAGGTAAGCCACAGACAATATCTTGTGAGTTTTGAAATGCTATGCTCACTTGGCCTAAGGGTAAATTCAAGCTCCTGTGGCTTTATTTGAATGGGATCTGCATCAAGCCCGCCACTTGTCCATGCAGCATTCTGTGGAATCAGATTTTGTTGGCAGAACATTAACATTGTTATGATATATTTTAAATTGATCATACAAAACACATAAAAAAATTTATCTTATCTATGAGTGATTTTGGGTAACACTATAAATGGATAACAAATAACCAATTTCAAAGAGCATTTAAAATTTCAAAATAATTTTTTTCGTTTGTTAATTAAACAATTTAAACCAAAGTTAGACCTTTAAAAACATGTTTCAATAACATAACTACCAAACACATATTCTTAAAACTTTAATAGCAAGCATAACTCTTTACAACCCATCAAAAGCTTCTTTTTCCACAGAAAAGTACTTCAATCATCCCAAGAAGCTTATTTATAAAATGTTCATTGTTGATTTTGGATTTGTGACCTGTCAAGTTGCAATAATTACAGAACCAACTTAAACATCCTTAAACGTTGATGTTGGATTTGTGTGTCTGTCACATCTACATGTTCTTAAATATTAAATTCATGTATACAGAACATTCTTTTAAATGTTGATAAAGGATTTGAGCTAACTATAAAACCTATCTTCATCTTCATAAGATATTGATTTTGGCTATGCAATGTCTGTAAAGTTGCAATAATTACAGATCCTACCTTGACTTCCTTAAAAGTTGATTTTGGATTTGTGATATCAGTCAGGTTGCAAGTTTTCTCTAAGTTTTGCACTATATCACATCTCTTTAAACTTCTTGGAAATCCCTTAAAGAGAGATAAAAATGGAGGTTACAGACGCTGCATTTTCATATATTCTCTACTGCATAGATAGAAAGATTAGAACAAAAGCTTTATATATTTGGTGACTAACATCGGAGAAAATGAGTGGGATATTCCTTTGATGACACAAAGAATAAAAAAAAAATGCAGGCAGACAGACAAACACACAGAGAGTGAAAGAGATAGAGAGAGAGAGATAGAGAGAGAGAGAGAGAGAGAGAGAGAGAGAGAGAGAGAGAGAGAGAGAGAGAGAGAGAGAGAGGGAGAGAGGGAGAGAGAGAGAGAGAGAGAGAGAGAGAGAGAGAGAGAGAGAGAGAGAGAGAGAGAGAGAGAGAGAGAGAGAGAGAGAGAGAGAGAGAGAGAGAGAGAGAGAGAGAGAGAGAGAGAGAGTAAAAAGGAACAGGCACATAATTTTATAACTACTGGGCAAAAAAAAAAACAACTAATAATTTAATGTATACATTTCATCTTTTCAGTGACTTTGCAAGAAATGTACAAAAGAAAATGATATTCATGGGTTAATATAAAATTGGTGGAGCTGGGTTCATGTAATCAACGATGCTGATTTAGCCTACAAAAGCTAAATCAATTTTGATGACTATATAAAATTATCATCACTTGTATAGCTTTGAAGAAAAGGGGCCTGGTTATTTTAAGGTATCAAACTTTGAACTTACCTCCTGGCCACACCAAGCACAGATGGGAGAAATCTGCATGCACTGACCACATGAGTCAGCATTTGTACATGGGTTGCTGAACTCATCCTCTGAGAACATAAGTCACAAAGATCTAAGTTACAACATTACTTTGTTTTTCATTTTCCTACTTCTTACTAACTATCCCAAAATTTCAAAAGATCCAGAACTTTTTTGTGTGAAATTTTAATACCCTTGCACTTACATCTTTTTTAATCTGCCATCCCTTTAAAAAGCCCAAGAACTTCGGAAATGGGAATGACAATAGCTTGTTGGTTTGAAGAGGCTCACACTTGCAAAAAAAAAAAAAAAGAAAAATATCTAGACTTGATAAAAGTTTTGGCTACCAAGCCAAGATAATGCCAGTAGGTATTGTGCGTTTGTAAACATATGAACTTCTCGGCAAACTTTCCATTTATGACAGGAAAGAACAAAAGCTCTGAACCTGGCAGCTGAGAAAGCAGAAAATAGTTCATGGGTTTGGAGCAGGAGGACTGATGGTTACCTCATAAGGATCAAAACTGCTCTAATCATAGAGGTGGGGGTGTCAGTTTACTGTGGTGGTAAGGGTATATAACCGACTCTCTAATGAGAGGATTACTTCTAAACAATTGTGAGAGGTATAAACAAATTAGTTGTGATGACTACCAAAGTTAAATTAATGTATTGCTGTGAAAACTAAGTTACTTGACTGAATGAAGGCACACAGATGAAGTCTAAAGACTTATAGAAAACTCACTCTCAGGAAATGTTAAAATTAAAACTCAAAATATGGTACATCACACAAAAATGTGGGAACAACAAAAAGTCTGATAATTCAGCCTAAACAAACAGCATTTGGAACCCACAAAATACAAGAAATCCAAAATGTTAAAAAAATCCAGTATAAGACTAACAACTAAGTAACAGACTAAAATCAAGGTGAAACATCAAAACTAAATCTAAGCACTGAGATATTCACGCAATAATGATCCAAGGCAAAATACAATGTCCCATGAAAGTCGCTATCTCAACTTATCAACTTATAAAAGACTCTAACGCTGTCTAACACAATAATTATAAATCCACAACCAATGGCACATCCTCTCGAGGTTCTCCTTAGTTCTCCAAAAAGTGGCTCAGAACAGGTCTTTCTGAGCTCTACATATATACCATAACTAATGTCAGCATAGTCCCATGTTCTCCGCCAAAATTTCACTACAAAGGTCAGCACTGACCCACTAACTAAACTGGACATACGTTTCCCTAATCAAAGACTCCCATCACAGGGCAATGCTGTGACAATGGCTCACTGAGATCACAGAAATTGATTGTTCCATCCCCATGAACCTCTTTTCTCCCAATTAAAGATTTATTTGTTTCTCTCCAAAATCCCAAAAGATTTAAGAATTAAACTACTACACATGCTTCCAAAGGTCAAGTTTTTCTGTGATCAAAATTAATGCATAACAGCTGGCTAGGAACAAAACAAATATGAATGGTGAGATGTAATGATTACATGCGTGTAGTTACAAATCAATGGTTGTCAACCACAGACTGATTTTCCCATCAATAAAACTTGAGCTCCTAACATTCAGAGAAAAGGCTGTGTGCCAAGTTCCAACCAAAAAACTGTTAGCTGCTCGGTCTGTTAATGCGATGGAAGAATAAATTCTAGATAAGTTAAGATTATACCATTACCCAAAATCTAGAAGCCTTTCACAACCAAAGCATGAAATTGAAAAAAAATTATACAATGTACAGAATCAGAATAATAATAAAAAGAATTTTGAAATAATAATAAAATGAGTGTAAAATTTAATACATACCAAATACATGTAATGCATTAAATTTTTCATCAGCTCACATGCATAAAAACTCCTTTGGAGGAAAAGGGGATATTGCTCTGAATATTATTAAATGCCACATTTATAGGGCAATTCTTTCAGTCCAAGTCAAGTAATGACTAAAGGCTTTGGTAAAAATCTGGAAATTTACTTTCTTCTCCTTTCAAACATATGCAACAGACAGAAATCAGAGACTCTTATCTGGTCTAAATGCTTCATTTGTTTCAAAAGATTGATTAAACAGAAAATTCTATTTTGATCACTATTGTTTCCAATCAGGTTACATATCAGTTTAGCACTGACCCCTACATACAGTACTGCTGCTGAGAGTAGGACCTGAACTACTGAAACAGTTAAAGAAAAAGCTCCAATATTTTGGTCACATTAAGATAAAGCGTTATAGTTTGCTATGCAAGAACATCATGGAGAGAAGAGTAGAGGGACAGAGATCTAGAGGCAGACAACAAGGGAACTGGTTAAATGACACAAAGGACTGGACTGGTATGAAGTTAAGTTTTCAGAGTGCAAGACGAAGGCTCGTATGAGGGAAGAATGAATGTTGTTTCACAGCAACCTGTCAAGGGATGACGATCATTTCATATACATAATGATATATCATAAGTATATCATGTATTATATGATGATAATACATACAGTACGCAAAGTAATCTTTCCAACACACACAGATCTATTTATTGCTGAAATTCACTGTCAGTTTGAAGATTCTCATCAGCACTTTCTACTCCTATAGTTTCTCATCCACACTTAATATAGACACCCCACAGCGTAATATTTGTAATGACACTGGTCTATACTGATGAAGCCTATTTTAGGCGAAATGTTTAAATGTAATTTTAAATTTGGTGCTCTTTGTCCATTTAAGTCCAAGTTGGGTGATTGTTTACACCTTAAGTTATTTTATTCCATCTTTCACCAGTGTATACAACAGATCCTTGGACTGATATATATATAGTTGTGCGCAAGAGTTCAGCATTTGTTTTTTTTTATTCTATAATATATATATTCTTTGATTGTACCCTACTGTGTAATGGTTCTCACCTATGCTTTGTGAACACACAACTGTTAAAGTAAACAGCACACAAAGGAAAGCCAAGGACCATCCTTTCAGCATTCTGTATTAGAATATATAAAAAAAAAAATAATAACCAAACAAAAAAGATCAATGAGGAAAACAAGGAAATCAAAATTCAAGTTATAGTACCCTATAGGTTGAAGTAATTTGCGTGAATGTAATGAAAATCTGCACATGGCGTTGGTAATAACCTAACTGGTCTATGAGGTTGATTGCCTTGGCAAAACATTCTTCCAAACTGCCTATTACAAAAAGTGTACCATTTGCTCTCTAAGTTTGACCAAGACAGATGGTTATGCATAAATAGTATAGATTCTAAGAGAATAAAATAATCTCTGAATATCCATATAATGTATTGGCCAACTGAATAAATTTGCAAACAGAATTCAAAATATTTCTGATATTCTGAAAAAAGAGGAATGTTCAATAAACAAATAAGCACTTTTATGTCAATGCTGTTTAAAATGTAATGTAGCAGTTTTCCTAGTATAACAAATGGCTATTTGTAGGGTACATTATTTTGACTCTATGAGTGCCTATCTCAAGAGCAGAGCGAGATACTACCCCTTTTATAATAAATTGTTTAGTTGCAACCGTTTCTAATTCTTTTCGCAAACTCAACAGGTCAGTAAGTGAAGATGAACTTTAACACTGATCAATCATGTAATTGCATGCTCATGTTTCTGATGTAATATTGCCACTCACATCTTAACATATTCTTCTAACTTCCCAGCATACAATTTACAACTGTCTGCCCTACATTTCTTCAAACCAAAAGGTGCAAATTTAAATGAGATCCGAACTCACTCGTACATGAAGAGGTACTGTTTAATAATTTTAGAAGATTTACATTTCAAAACAGGGAAAACATTATATTTCCAATTAAGTTTACTTAAAGCCTTTTCCTAAGCACAATCTAAAACTTAAGATCTAGATAATCTTTATTAAATCATACAGCAGGCAAGGTTTAGACTTAGAAAGAAAGCTGCAGTATTCTTGTCTTTATCTTCCCTGCCCTCAAATCTAATTAAAAAAAAAAGTTCCCTTTGTGAGCTAATTACATAGTTCACTTTATATATGGCTAACATTGGCCTCAGGCAGACACAAATTGTCAGATAAGTCTTTGACTGTTTGAGTATCTTCATCGGATCCAGAACTGTTTTCTTCCTAGGCCAATATTTTGCTGCAGCGTTTATAGACATGTTCCGTATCATTCAAGGCATAGGGTGGAGCAATTGATCAATTTGAGATCTGTAATTGCTTAGCAATAGCAAGGATAGAAAGCATAAATGACAAATTAGAATTTTATTGATTTCAAGCATCATGGTACTTTGGTATTGAAAGTCTGTTCCACAATGCAGACTTGATCCCATTTGTCATGATTTGAGAACCCATAGGATCTAGTTCTGTTCTTCACATTTCTCCCCTCGTTGATCAAATTACTGAGTATCTAGATCTAGATCTAAATGTATTTGCCAGAATTAAAAAAAAAAAATAAAAAAAAAATTGCTTCCTTAGCATGGGTTGAATTTTTTTTTCTTCAGTCTTACTTTTAGATGAGGCAATTAATTTAATTTCCAGATCTAGATATGAGTGCAAAGCTGCCTGGCATTCTTTTTTTCTCTCTCAATTCTTCAAACAGGAAAATGATCTTGCTGAGAAAGAGTTCCTTTTAGGTACGGGCGGTTTTTTACATAGAAGAAACAGTAGCAACAGATAAGAGACTGAGCTGAAATGAATTAATTTTTCTTCTTTGTGTAATCCCAAGCAAAAACCAAGCCCAATCTTTTTCTATGGTCCGGATAAAACAAAGCCTTCTTTGGTGTGTAAATTAGTCCGTACCTAAAAGGAACTGATTCCTCTTGCTGAAATTCTTTCCCTCGTTGGAAACTGGGTCCGAATGTAAATAATAATTACTAGATTCAGATCTAAATCTAGGCCCTATGTCTAAAAGATCTGCTTTCTTGAATGCGGAAATAACATTTATCACATAAAATCCAAATATGAATAAGACGCACCTGAGGATTTGCCTGGCAAGATAAAAAAAAACAATTCCAGTACTCTTTCTCCCTTCTCAGAAACAGAAACTTAGCAAGGGTGAATATGTTATTAGTGTTAATAAATTAATCTATTCAATCTCTTATCAGAGTGGGTCGGCTACGCTGTCCCATTGGAAGGTTCACTCATTCAAGGGAGCAAACAGAACATAGATCTAGTGACGCACTGTCGAAACCACCGTATAAGTTTTAGATATTGAAGAGTTCCATTATGATCTTCTTGATTGAAGGTGACATAAGGTCAAGCAGCTCTCCCTAAAAAAATAGAAGTAAGCTTCCCGTTCGAAACGGGACTTAAGTTTTCTTTAAAATAAGCTTCCCTGAATGAATAGAAAACTTAAATGGAAAGATCTCTTTAAAATAGTGGCGCGTTGATTATGATCTATGCTCTCTCTAATTAGCAAGACGGCGAGTGCTGACGCAAATATAAATTGCGGGTTCGAATCTCTCAAAAGGGAAACATTTTTGCGTAATTTCCACTCGAAGCATGAGTTTAACTTTAACACTACCGGCACCGTACCTAAAACTGTTGTTCTTCATATTTATTACCTTTGCTTTTAAACCCGTAATCGATTTGTAACAAGAAAGATTCGGATAGTTTCCTTTAGATCCTAAACCTAGGAGATGATGTGACGATTAAAAGTGTGGCCACATTGTTTATAAGATATGATGTGGTGAGTGTAATGGATTTCGACATCCCACGTCACTCCCTTGGACTCCTATGACAGAATTAAAAAAAAAAAAAAAAGGTATTGGAACTGGTTAACTAGATTCAGCACGTTATTCCCGCTGGCATTACACGGTGGTGAGCTGTTACCTTGACCTATCTCATCAATTTATCTGGTGCTAATCGTCAAGCCGAAGTTGTCACAGTCATGCAGTGGCAAATATATCAGTATCTGGAGGGCATCTTCGGTGTAAGTGGTAATAGCGGCAAAATCAGCAAATAGGGCTTCTCGGATCATGGTGCGCTTAACTTTGCTTTTGTCTCGGAGCTGTGCCACATTAAACACGCTCTCTTCAGATTTTTGTACAAGGAAATCCCAACATCATGTAGAAGGCGTGAGACAGAGGGCACGAGAAGAAAATCTCTGCTTGAGGCCACTGTGCATTGGAAATGGGTCATATGTTTCACCATTAAGGCAAACAGTACTTTAAATGTTGGTAAGGAGTAACATATGACTTAAGTAGAAAAATAATTGCTCTAACACTCACGGCTATCATCATCATCGTAATGTGATAATGGTGTTTGTGTGAAATATTTCTGGTGTTTTGTAGACGAGACTAACGGGCCCGTAACTAGACTGCAACGTTATATTTTTAGACTGACCGATATCATTTGCATAAACTCCTCCTAATTAGCCTTACGTGGCATAACAGCTTTTCGCAAACCTGCTAGCCCTCCACAGAGAACATAAGGATTACACGATGGCTGCTAACAATGCTCTAATCCTACTGTGTTCTAATGTATCTTGCTCCCAGCACACTATAGTGTGTGTGTGTATCAACTGATGCGCACACTTTATAAGTTCCGATATCGTTATAGTGAGGTCTGCGAAATTACGTATTATACCGTGTAATGCTCCCTTGCGATGTAAAGAACGCAAGGCGATTTGCACTCGGCACAACAGAAACAACGTGCTAGTTACGTTATGACTCATGATCAGCGGTACGTAAGCTCTGTGCGAAACCTCAATAACAATTTTGGTAAAAAAACAAAAAACAAAAAACAAAAACAAAAAAAACAAAAAACAAAAAAAAAAAAAAAACGTCGGAAATGCTGTCTACAAGACACATTGATGTAGAGACTTACTATAAAATGAAATAAACCTCTCTTTGAGGTTACAAGCAAAGTGAGGGAATTAACATAATAATATTATTATTAACATGTTAATATATCTAAAAGTAAGAGAAACGTAATTGTTAAACAATTATAAGTGGTTAAAATTTTTTAGTGTATGTTTTTTTTAATAAATGTACCGTTGGAAGTTTTCTCTTGGCCTTTATTTTTATTTTTGTAATTCCATTTCAGAGAGTCATACTCGAATAAATGTAGAGTCATTAAAAAAAAAAAAATACATGGGATTTAAAAAGAAAGAATTTTCCTACGCAACTTCCGAGAAACTTTAAAAAAAAAAAAATCAAAATATCGCCAAAGCGCCTCTTTCATACCGTTACTTACAGTCCGTTTGTTGAGCACTGATCCTATCTTCTCGACTCCCCAAGCTGTGGAACCTCAAGACCGTATACCGGCTTGGACCAAAATTAATGATTATAACCGGTTCGGTACAGCTGGGCTTGGATAATGTTACTGGGTGCTTGGGGGTCTCATACAGGGACAAGGTCAAAGGCTATATTGCCACAGCGACGATTGGCTGGCGTGAACACACCCTCTATTCTTCCTTGTCGAAGTTTCGGTTCATTGATAACTATAATTTATTTATTTTCGGTTTTGTCGTTCTAAAGCATTGACTATTTTGTTATTATTGATGATAAATTTGCACATTTTGATGAGCTCTTAGTCACAAACAAACAAAGTAGATGTAAGTAAACGAAAAAAAGGTCATTGTGATCCCAGACAATAAAAATTTACTGCCATGTAGGCCCGGTTTTTACTGGTCATGAAAATTACTTTCAATTCCGGTTCATGTTCAAATAACCGGTAACATTCAATTTTCCTGCTCGATTCAAAACCGAGGCACACACGAGAAACCCGAAGGGGACTTTCGTTCTGTTTGAGCCCCAACAACCTACTCTACTCGAGTCTTATAACACTCCTGACATTGCGCCTATGGTGGCAAAGGTCGTCTCACGGTTCCTCCAGGAACTCACTAGTGTTTTGAATCAGCACACAGAAAAGGGAAAGTGTAAAGGGGGGGGGGGGGGGGGTGGGAATGCAGCTTTCGGGTTCATTTCATAGTTCCTATTAGTGATAAATGTAAAAAAAAACTTGTTTAAATTAGTTTCTCAACCCATAAATTGTTTGAGAATAGGCTTAAAGATCTTTACTTAAATTATTTTTATTTTCAAGGAAATACATGATTAGATTGTGAGAACTGAGCACTGAAAAGTGATTGCGAAGTTTTAATAGAGATCTTTGAAAGTTATTTTCAGCTTATTTTGATGAAGGGAAAAAATCAAACTTGTTGAAAATGAAGATATCGTTATGAATTTAAATGAAATCAAAACAACAAAACATAACATGAAGAAACAAAGCAGCGAAAACTCGTAATTAAATAAGTCAAGGATAAACAAAGGAGGTGAGACGGTAATGGGCGCAATGCATTCATCATAGATAATTTCTGTGACTTCGGCATGCTCAGAGGTCGTATTCAGTTTCCCCACGAAGCTAGGCAATGAGGTTTCAAGGAACCATAAAACCATTTCTAGACCGATCGGTTTTTGAGTAAGCTGAGAAAAACGAGCCGAGTACTATTTAATCGGTTAACGCCCACTTAGTTAACTCTGAAAGTACAGCAATGGCCCCACTGCTCGGTATTCGGCTGTGTCGTGGATTTAGCCTTTACCGCACATTTGTTACCAGCTCTCGCTACACATCTGCAATGGCAAACTTTCTCGTCGAGGATCCTAAATATTCATGGCTCAAAGATCTAGGCATCAGCTCCAAAAATCAGGGAGTTTATCATGGAAATTGGTGTGGCTCTGGGCAGGTAAATAATTCCTAGGTCAAGATTAGGTTGTAGCTAGATCTAGACAGGCTAGATCTACATGTAGATTCTAGATCTAAGGCTAGAATTTATAGGCCGAGTGAACTTACCGCTGTTCAAGACAATAAAAACACTCCAGGAGTCCAAGAGAAAGATATATTATGCTATGAATTCCACTCATTTCCATATAGTATATGTGCAAGCCAATATTTGACTGCTTTACAGATAGTTTCTTGAACTACAAGTCCAATGCCTACTGTAGTATTAATTGGAGTCCAAAAGTAAATATTAGAAAGTGTGGAGAAACACCAAGAGATTTATTATATATCTTATCACTTCTTTCATGTGCTGCAGCAGGTGCTCATTTTTAAAAGTTGAGATAGTTTGAATTAAAATAGAGCAGAATGTCTGTGCATTGTGTGTTGTTGAGGACAAAATCAGTGTCTAGGTCTAGATGTAGATAAAGTGTACATTTATTGTGAAAACAACCCATAATTTGCATTTATCTTATAACTTTAAAACCTAAACTATTCCATTCTTTTGTACTATTGGCCACAAAATGACAGTACATCAAATATCACCACAAATTTATGCTACTATGTATAAGTCACACCCTACAAACACATGGTTTTGTTTTGCATCACATTCACAGTAAACTTCTATACTGTGGCTTCACACAAGAGGCTGTGATTGACCTACTGGTACACTATACTAGTTCTTATGATATTACAAAAGATGGCTAATCTAGATTTGAGAAAAACTGGGGCAGCATTCACTCCAACCCCTACTGTTAGTGTTTGCACTCTGCATTTGGAGTTGTGGGGGGATGTTCGACAAGTTTTAAGGGGAAGGGGCTAGGTGGTAAAATCACCACTGTGAGTGTGAAGTCCTTATAGTTGTTCTTTGGTCAGTGATAAAAGCCACAGTCATAGATACCATGATCATCCAGTTCAGCAGTTTCAAGTACCCCAGTTGCAACATGGTAGCGACAGACATGCTTAAGAAGCAATTTGTGATGGGCTCTGGATCACTTAGCATTGTGAGAATATTCCAGCACAAGCGCCACCTTTCCATTGTTTGATATTCTAACTGTGTCTCCACAGTAACTGAGATTTTAAGTTATTTAGAATAGAATAAGAATAAGAATACTTAACAATTGACTTCTAATGCTGTTATAGCAGAAGTCAAGATTTTCTTCACAATGAAGTCCACATTTGGGTATTGTGCAGTAGTGACAATAGTGTAGGAGGTTGCTTGTCCTGACAATCACTTCAAGTAACAAACAAAGGGTGAGAGAGGAATCGGCATGGCACCATCTACGCAAGATCCTATCTCAATGTTTTTTTATCTTTCAAAGCATGTCTTAAACGAGAATGAAACAGTTCTGTCATGCAGAAGTAATGTATAGGAAGTTACAATGATTAGAAAAACAATCAATAGGTATTGCCACATTGCTAATCAGCTCCCTCTTTTTTTATTCATCATAGCTATTTTTTTCCCTGTCTTTTTTTTTTGGTATGTTTTTGTTTTCTCCACTCTTTTCTTTATTGCCAAGCACATATAATTGTGCTAGAACATCGAACTTTAATGAGTAGATGATTTAGATCTAGATTTTGAGAGGACTGGATTGTGTGCATATCAATCGCTCGAACTATAAATTATTAAGGCTTTAAAATTATGAACTTGGCTTCTCTCCAGAAGAATGAAAAAATTAATTAATTGCTTTTTCAGTGAAAATCTCTCAAATCATATACATATTCAAAAACTGAATTTTTCTGTTAATCTTTCTCTCCTTTAGTGAATTCAGGAGAATCATATTAAAAAACAAAACAAAAACAAAAACAAGAAAAAAACCAAAAGTTCACAATTTCATTCTTCTTACACATATTGAGGATGTGAAATATAACTTATGAGTATTCTTCATCATAAAAATCTATATTAATTTTGGGATTTTGCAAACTTGTGTCACACAACCAATATGCTTTGCCATGTGCACTGTTCAGAAATCAACAGGTCATGGCAGGAACAAAATACTTCTTGCGCACAATTCACATGGTTAGTTTTCAAAAGAAGCAGAAAAGTGAATAAGTATATGTTTTTGAAAAAGATGTTTTGTTTAAGCTCTTGCATTGCAGAAACACATGATCTTGATCATCACTGATTCCCTAATTGCATAACATAGAGGAGCAATGTTACCTTGGTGGAGAACATTCTATTTTTACTTCTAAATTGCTTTTAGAATACATATTGTCTTCAGCTTAATAAATCCATGACTTGAGGCGTTATGTTTTTGTAGGCATTGGAACCAACAGGGAAATATTTCATTTATATTGTTTTCATTAAAGTTGGGGAAGTTAAAGTTAGAATCCCCTAGCAGGAAATGTACATAGAATTGTTATTTGCTGAGGTTCGCTGAAGACAAACAGTCTAGGTGAATTAGATTATGCAACACCTGTGTTTACACATTTTTTTAAAACTTATTACATTCCAGAGCTTTACATTCTCCATAACCAACCTGAATTTGAAAGTTTTTTTTCCTCTCCAGGAAATAACAACTTTTTGTCCTGCAAACAACAAACCTATAGCTCAAGTGACCACAGTGAGTGTGTGTGCTGCAGAATTTTAATATTGGAATGATAATTCAACTTGCAGAGTTTCAAGTTTAGCCTTTTACTCTAATAATTGATTGCATCATTTCCATTGTAATTTTGTTTTACATGCATACCTTGCAAGTTTATCCACCATTAAAATACTGGAAAATATTAAAATCACAATCATTTTAAGTGTCCTATATCAAATAAGGTGGCATAACCTACCACTACTAATAAAATATCATTTGTGAATCAAGTAAGAATTCCTTACAATGCTCATTTATATGTTCATAGCCTAGAGGTCTTCAGTCTAATGATGACTTTTGTTACTACTGTTACCAAATCTATGACTATTATTATTTTAGCATTACTGTCATAGATAATATGATTATAAATATATAATATCATATGTGTATCATTTTTTTTAAGACTATTGTTCTTTTATTATTTCAGGGGACTGCTGCTGACTATGAGACTGCCATTCAAGCATCACAGACTGCATGGGATCAGTGGGCTGAGGTAAGCATCAAGCAATGCTTTAGGCCAATCATTATTCTATTGTACTATGGATAAATATTCAAACGACCCATATTGTGAAAAAAATATTACCAACACCGATTTTCATTATATTACCCGCGAATACAACTTTATATGAAACACCTGTTTAAAATCTCAATGGCCAGATTCCTGGGCCTCAGAGAGGTGAGATTGTGAGACAGATTGGTGACGCTTTTCGGGTCAAGAAACATCTGCTGGGAAAACTGGTAAGTCAGCAAGTTTGAAATTTCTAAAATTTGAATAATCTGGTATAGTGCATGTTCTTACAAGTATGTGATAAGATTGGTGGTTGTGTACCAGTTGTTTTTTTGACAATTTTTTTTTAGCTTGTGCATTAGAAACAGGACCCACAATTATTCACAGTCTGTTTTCCATCATTACTTTTTGCTTTCATGGAATTTTCAATAATATTTTTTCTCAAGAATATAACTAAGGTACTAGATGTAAAAATGTACTATTTTGAGCAGGTGAAAAAGTTGAAATTCAGCATGTTTTCATTTGTGTCCTACAGGTGAATAATATTTTTTTTTTACCCTGAGCACTTTTTTTAACTAAGACATTTTGATTTAGAGTGTTCATATGATAATATTCAAAGCTATAAGCTGTCTTTCCCCACAATATTTTAGTAAAAAATCACAGATAATTCATTGAAGCCTCATGAGGTCTTGCCAGTTTTTGAAAGTGATTGGTGAGAAATTCAATGTATTACCAGCATCAGCACGATATTATACAAGTTGGTTAGAGAGAGTTAATATAGAAAAGTAAATGAAAACATATTCAGAACAGTAAATGGAAAACTGTTTATAATTGTGCGTAGTTTTTTATTGCAAATTTTCCTTATAAATTTTAGATTGTTTTTGACATTCAGACCTGAGAGACCTTAAGAATGGAGATTCAACTCTCACTGTAATTTTGCACATTGCCTTTTTTCAGTCAATTCAACTTTATAACACAGTGTATATTGAGATTAATTTTTCTATTTTTATCCAAAAATCTCAGAGAGCTCAAGCGTTTACAGTGTTTTGTAGAATAGTTTTGTCCCTGTACAGGGCTTAAATTCTTCACAAAACTCTTGAAGAATAAATACTGTAGTCATCTCCTTATATATAAAATATATACTGTATCTGATTTCATGAGAGGCATAAATGGCAGAAATATGTGAAATGATCAGAATAGATCTAGATTTATGAAACATTTTAGAAGATTTCATTCACCCATGATTGTATTAACAATGAGTAACCACTTTTCTAGCGTGTTCACTGAAAAGATCTTTTGTTTTGCAGATTGCTTTGGAGATGGGGAAGATTGTCCCTGAGGGTGAAGGGGAAGTACAAGAATTGATAGATGTCTGTGATTATGCTGTTGGTCTTTCAAGAATGTTTGCTGGACATGTCTTCCCTTCCGAGCGTAAGTTAACATATAAATATGTTTTGTATGAAATCTTTGTTTTTAGGCTAGATTTTTCAGGAAAGTCCAGTTAACCCAATGTCTACCATGACTGCAATTTAGTCATAGAACTAGCCTAAATTGTGATTCAAAAAAGATTTTTTTGGAAATGTTACAATTTCCCTGATCTGAAATGTTTGCCTTAGCTTGAAGTAGTTTAAATTTTGAATTATTATGTTATGTGGGGAAAGAAAGCCTAGCTATGTTCTATATGACAATAATTTTTATATTTTCAATATATTTCACTTTTGTCCACAGGCAAAGGCCATTTGTTGCTTGAGCAGTGGAATCCTCTGGGAGTCGTTGGTGTTATTACAGCGTTTAACTTTCCCTGTGCTGTATATGGGTGGAATGCTTCTTTAGCGTTAGTGTGTGGAAACACCATGTTGTGGTGAGTACAATAATTCTTTTAAGTTTTAAACACCCTTTTTTTTATCTTTTTAACTGAATTCCAGCCATAGTGCCTGCTGTCACCTCTGCACCTAAATTTCCCAACATGTCTCGTTTACTTTCTTTTTTTTGATGCCTTTATTTCTTTATTCCTTCATACTACCTGAAATCTTGCTGAAAATCTTGTGCAAACCTCAATTACATTTAGAGGACACTTCAAGGTTTTTATTGGTTACTTTATTTTTGTTTCCTGGCTAGAAATAAATTCGAAGCTTTTCTTTTTTTTTATTTTCTCAGAAATGGTATCCTTAAAACTATTTCCTATGTGAACAGATCAATGCTATCATCTTATTAAACTTTTCTTTAACAGGAAAGGAGCACCTTCCACTCCTCTTGTCAGCGTAGCTATGACCAGGTAAGGAATTGCATCTTACTTTATTTTGTCAAGAAAGCTGTTCCATTTTAAAGTGATCAAGAATTTTAATGCATGCAGAGACTACCCTGACATGAAGAAAATTTTAAGAATTGTGAAAATCATTTGCATTAAACCATAGAGCTTAATTTTTAAAGACCAGTAAGGGAAGGCTTCTTATTATTGTAAAGCGGCAGTTACCTTGGGCTGTAAGTGTCTTCTGTGTATCGTCCTAAATGACTTACTGCATTGAATTATGTGTTGCAGGATTTTCACTGCTCATTATTTGGTGCCTTGACTTTTTGACATTGTGTTTATATTAACAATTCATACTTAATTGTCTTTTAATCCTTAGAATAGCAAAGCCTTTTTTTTTCTGTTACAGAATAATCAGTGAAGTTCTAGACCGTAATAATATACCTGGTGGTGTTTGTGCATTGGTCAGTGGAGGAGCTGATATTGGGTATTCTACAAAAGCTTCTTTAAAGCCTATCACTTGAAATATTTACTGTGTGTCTCTCAATATGAAAGCATTCAGACACCTTAATTTCTTGTAAATAATTTTTTAAAGGAAAAAGTTCCAAAGTCCATTATGTGGTTAAAAGTAAATATTTCTCATATCAAATGACAACATTCTCAAATTAATATGTTATTTAGTTGATATATCTTATCTACATTTTTTTCATTTTAAAGATTAGCTTAAATCTCAAACATGTAAGTCCACTTACGGCCCCTGCTAAAATGTCTTTGTCTACAAAAAGATTGGAAACATTGCAATAAATCTTACAAAATTCTTAGGCCCTAATAATATAAAATCTGCTTCAGGACAAAGGCCATTATTCTTGTCCTGTTGCTGAAATTTCTACCTTTCCTAGGAAAAGAAAAAAAGTGATATTTCAATACATTTGATAATACTTCATAAACTATACAAGAATGCAGACGAAAAGTCTGGTCAATTTTTCATTCCTACCTACTTCTGTTTCATTCAGAACATTGATGGCCAAGGATGAGAGAGTCAAACTTCTGTCTTTTACAGGAAGTACGCCAGTAAGTTCATGTAATGTGTGGATACTCTTGATATATCCTATGTAAGCTATCAGCAACAATTATCTTTGAAGCCTATTGGACTTGCAGAAGCTATCCGTGTCATCTGCAAAGTCAATTCAAGTTTTACACAACTCAGAACAAAGCAGCTTTTCACAGCCTTTTCCCTTAGAGTTTGTTCATATAGCTGCTACGACTGTCTCAGACTTTAACACAGAATGCTATGTTGTAGTCCTGGTTAGTTTGCAAGAGGCTGTAAAATAAAGACTGGGTTATATTGAGCTGTGAAAAGCCTTTCATTTTTTTACCATCAAGCCTTTTCTCACAACATTTCCCTATATTTTGTTTTTTAGATTTACTTAATAGTGAATTCAGCATAGGACAAATCATTGACTAATCGTTGTAAGAAAAGTATGCAATATTGTCCTTTATTTACCTAAAGATTCTTAAGTCTCTGTGACCTTAAATTGTCTTTGAAAAAATTTTATAAACCTTGACTTAACTTTCCTCCACACCTCGAGGGTAAGCAGAATTAAAAGTTGATAGCTCCACAGGGAAAGTTGATATCCACAAAAATCAAATTGTGTACAAAGATTTTACCTGACTTAGTGAAGAAAGTTATGCCTCAAAAGAAACTGCTTTTTTTTTTAAATCAGGAAAGGTAAATGAATGTTTGAGAAAAAAAATGTCTTTATCCTGCTTTTTTTTCTTGATAACATCATTCTTGTAATTAAGATTATACATTATTTAAATGTTAGTGTAAAATCACTTTTCTCTAGTTACTTTTTGATTTCCATTTTGTTCTAAAAACTCGGTAACACAGGTGAAACAAAATATTAAAGAAAACCCCACAGAATCTATCAAGTCGAGTTCAAATTTGTAATATGTTTTTTTACAGGTTGGTCACAAAGTATCTATGATGGTCCAAGAACGTTTTGGTTTGTAATATTTCTTTTTAATTGGCTTTTTATTTTACAAATTGGCACTAGAATTGAACGATAAAGGAATAGTAAAGACTTTGACTTTGGAAGTTTTTTGAATTGATTAGATATTTGACACTAGCAGCGTTTGCAATTTTGATTTTTTTTGGTACCATAAGATTAAAACAATAGCAATTTTTGCAGTATCATTCTTGGTCTGACTTCTGATTCTTTATATAATGACATTCGAGTTCTGGGGTTTAGTAGGAAATATTCCCTTGTAAAAAAATCAATCTTTTTGAAATGACATCTTTTTTCTATCCTGTCCAGGAAAATTTTTGCTGGAGCTTGGAGGAAACAATGCTATCCTTGGTATGTTGGTTTAAAACTTACAGAGCAGTTTGTGGTGGGGTGGAGGGTGGGGGAGATTGAATCATTGGTACTTGTTAAAAGTCTACAAAAAAAAAGGGAAGAAAAGAGGTATTTAGAGATATTCTCACTATATATGTCTCTTCTTTTTTTTTTTCCTTTAAACAAATAAAACATGAACAAAATGGTTTCTATAACATACATATACTCTTGTCATTTGAAAAGTTGTTTTCTTTCTACTTTTTTTTTCCTAACTGGTTCAGGCCTACTGAAGTGTTCATACACAGATATGTGTTGACCGTGCAGTAAATATTGCTTTTTCCCTCATTTTCAACAATTTTACAGTTAACGAAGATGCTGATTTAGAGATGGTTGTCCGCTCTGCTTTGTTTGCCTGTGCTGGGACAGCTGGTCAGAGGTGCACCACCACGAGAAGACTGGTAATACTTTCTGTCATTTCTATGAAAATTATGGCATCTGATTCTCTAGAGGCAGCATGTGTAATTCAGTTACACTATTTCCAAACCTATATGATAAGATGTGGCATTCTCGCAGTGAGATGTAATTGGTTTTAATTAGTATAATTAATTAATTTCTGTACAGCTTGGTCAGGTACTCATTGATATGTTATTCCTCAAAAGCTGTAATTACTTGAAGACATGAAATTAAGGCAAAAGTTTGACACATAGTTTAAAATTGTCATTGAAAAACAATAACCTACTAGTTTGCTAGATCCATTATCAATTGTCAAATGATATCTTACATATGTATTCTGGCCTGACAGTACTACACCTTGATTAACAAAATAAAATCAAGGGATAATTACTCATTGATGATAAAACTTCTCTTTCCTATTGTCAGGACTTTGTATTTCTATCCTGACGTTTCTGATCCTTAAGATATTGACATTTTTAACCTTTCCACAGCCTGTGCCTGTTTCTAGCTGGTACTTCTATTGCAGGTCTTTAATCTAATTATATTCCATTTCAAAGGCCAAGTGTAAAGTATTAATGTATAAGCAGAAACTTGTTCAGTTCTTAACAAAGTTTATTATAACTCATTTGAAATATTTATGCATGTGAGAGCTGACTTTATTTTAGTTAAATGTCCTATCCTTATTAAATTTATACGTTTGGTCATTAGATTCTCCATGAAAAAGTACATGATGAAGTTGTAGAACGTCTGAGCAAGGCTTACTCTCAACTGCGAGTTGGAGACCCAACTGAAGGTATGAGATAAGGTTAAGATAAGGTAAAATACCGTAGAACTTTCATTGTATTATTTGGGAAAATTGACTTGGACAGGGACTGGTCTAAGCTGTGGGAAATATGCCAATGGATATAATATGAGGAGTTTTGTTCATTTTAAGTAAAAAAAAAGTTATATTTGAAACGATGGAATATATATTTGAATCTGCTGTCCACGCACAAGAGCACACACTTGCTGTTTTCCAATGTAAAGATGTAAAGTGCTAGCAGAGAGAACCTATACATTTTGAGTGAAAAAAAATACGCATATCTTTCTCCGGAGTGGCTTGGATGCTGCTTTTGGCTTGTAACAAAAGAAATTTTTTCCCCCCTGAAAACACTGTTGCCTGTGTTTAAAGAAAATTCATTTGCCTCCTGGCTTTCACAGAATTTACTCTCTTTATAACTTTCATTCCAGAACAGAACCATTCTTTTAAAAGATTATGAAACTTTTCTGCCTCATGAAAAAGTTATGCTTAAAATATATGCAGCATTAACTGGAATTGTACATTGCCGTAATGAGTCGGGTTAGTGATAGTGATGTGGCAAAATATGCTGTAGGATGATTGCTGACTTTATGGTAAATTCAGGAATAAAGAATGGTATATAATTTTCAGCATTATGTGATTGTTGTAATATGATATGCTAAACGTAGTCTGTCTTAAGCTGTGAAATCCAGTTTGACAGTGATAATTTTGTTAATCTTTAATTTGATCCAGAGGGCACATTGTATGGTCCGCTCCACAATGAGGAAGCAGTAGAAAAGTTCAAGTCAGCTGTGGAAGATGCCAAGGCTCAGGGTGGAAGTGTTGTTTATGGTGGGAAGGTAAAAAAGCAAAGCTTGAAAATATTGAAATACTTGTATTCAAGAATAGATTTTATGCAGGCCTACTTTCAAGACCTTTTGAATTACTATACTGGAATAAAGCTCTAGGCTAGATATAGAGATTGATGTGTTATAGGTATCTTCATATAACCTCTGAATTGAATGTAGAGGTTACATGCTAGCAATGCAGGATTATAACACTTTGGATTGAACTGAGCACTGTATAGTGTGCAAGCTAATTATCCTTTACTTGGATTTAAATAAAATTGAAGGATCTTCCAGTCTTGATTTTGAAAGCCGAATGCTTTGCAACACCTCTGATAATTTTCCTTATCAATTACCTTCTCATTTCCCTTGTCATCCATATGAAATAATATGTCATGTTAAAATACTTGACTGCATGATAGTTAAGTAATAAGCTTGCCCGATTTGTTTGCATTTGTACTGGTTTTTCACATGATTTATGACTGATTTTTACAGTTTTCTCTCCTGCTGGTTCCTGAACTTCTTTATTGCGTTTATCACTTTAGATTTTATTCCTTGCTTTTCTCTCAAATGGAATTGCCAACACACATGAATGACTTTAGCTTTTTGTTAAATTTGCTGCTCTTAAAGATTGAAATATTACCTCAGTTTGAAAAAACATCAACAGGTGATGGACAGACCAGGCAACTATGTAGAGCCAACAATTGTTACTGGCTTGTCTCACGATTCTCCAATAGTTCTTCAAGAAACTTTTGTACCAATCGTTTATGTCCTTAAATGCAAGGTAAATACAATTCTAATGATAAAAAAATGTCTAAAAAAATGAAAATGTTATGGTTATGTTAAAAAAGTTATTGAACAAAATGTATTTATAATATTTTTAATGTTAACTATCTTTGTATGTATCTCTTTATGGAACAGTTCCATGTTTCAAACTTCTTTTTTTTTTTTTTGACATGTCACCCATATATTAAATTCTACTTTGCCACTCTGTAAAAAAGAAAATAAAAATGAGAGGAATTGTTTTAAAATCATAAATGTAATATAAAACGACCAACTCAGGTTTATTAAATTCATTGTGAAATTTTTGTGCACTTTGAAGACAGAACTGCACATCAAATCTTAGTATGTTTTACACAATGGAAATATATTTTATGTGCATCATTGTTTAGTTCTTGTTCAATGAGTTGTTTGGAGATATTCCTGTGCTATTATATTTCTACTATATATAAAATTTACAATGGTTGCTCAGGTGCATCAAATCCCAATCTAAAAATTTCAACTGTTTGTCTCTATATATATTATATCCTATCCAGAACATAGATGAGGCCATGATTTGGAACAATGAAGTGAAACAAGGCTTGTCTAGCAGTGTTTTTACCAAAGATATCAGCACTATCTTTAAGTGGATGGGGTGAGAATCGTACTACCTGATTTGTTAGTAAAAGAGTAAAAGAAAAAGGGTGCAAGATCCAGTTTTGCTTTGATTTTGTGAAAATTTGAACAAATTGTACATGAAAACTCTGAATGACTTCTGTTCTATCATTATTTCATTTAAACATTCATTCTTCAAATTCAATTAATAAAATTGATATGTCCTTGAAATGTGAAAGTAGATTAAAATTTTCATCCCTTAGTTCAAAGATTTATAGTTTAAACTCTCCTGTGTTAGCAATACGCACACTTGTAGATTGGCCAGTAGAGAGTTGATGAGTGCCTTATATCATGACCTTGGTTCACCTGCTTTTTTTTTATTGGGGACATACTCCATAGAAATGGGATTGTTAGCAGAACTAACATGAAGATCTAGGGATATAATTGCTTTGAATAATTTTTGTTCTTCTGTGACAAAAAGGCAGCCTGTGTGCTGGAGCATACTTGTTTGTTATTTCATGGGGCTGGTGGTGTATAGAAACTCCAGGGGAATAACAGATAAGTCATATGTAGTTAAGATGAATTATTTTGTCTTCAGGGTTTTTGCATAGGTAGTTTCACAGTGAATTAGGACAACTTTTCAAACTAATACTGACATTTTTTGAGGTGGAAAAAAAAATCAAAATCAACTTACATGTGTAAGATGAGTTACAAAAAGCCTAAAATATAAAGTAATATCTAGAACTTCTGGGGAAAAAAATTCCACTCTGTATAGAGGAATGACCTGAAGAGTGGAAAGTGTGCTTATGTGCACACAAGGGTGCAACTGTATCTTTTAGTCAGTCAGTCTAGGAATAAAACAGTGCCCATAAAGATTTCTAGGATTAAGCTGTAGAGAAAGAGATTCCTAGGATGAAGCTGTGGTGAAAGAGAGTCCAGGGATAAACCTGTGAAGAAAACTCAATAGGGTTAGACAGTTTGGTATACTGTATGATACAAAATTTATGAACACATTTAAGGCATTTTTGTTGATTTTTTTGTGACTGCTTTTCACAAATGTTATTTGTATTAAAAGTTTGATCTTTTCTGTGTAACTTTGTTACTACTTTGCTTTTGCTTTGATGTACAATGCAAGAAATTATTAAGAGTAAAGTTAATATCATTACATTAAATTTTAGAATAACTGTTTTGATTTCAGTTATAATTTTGTTTCATTCCACAGACCAAAAGGATCAGACTGTGGCATTGTCAACGTGAACATACCAACCAGTGGAGCTGAGATTGGAGGGGCTTTTGGTAAGACTCTAGCATTTTCTTTGTGCGGACTGAAAACTGAGGTGGGACCAAGTTGGTCACTGATGCTGGGTTGCTGTTCAGTTTTATCTGTACCTCCAGTTTGTAAGTGGCTACTATCTGCCATCATAAGCTTACTGGTGTTTCAGTGATTTCAGTAACAACTAGAATAGACATCAGCCAACAACTGATCAAGCTTGATTAAATGCAGGAAAGCCCTCATTTTGAACTAAATATGAGGTCAATGATGTACTGTACATTTTTAAAGTCTTATATTTTTTTTGTTTACAGTAGTGAACTGCCCTAGAGAAAAGGCAACAGGCTTTTGGAGAAATGGCACCCATAACTTTGAAAGGATTTTATGGAAGATATTAGTATACTAGACATCAGTCTGTAAAAACTCAGGTGTACCATGTCAGGAAATAAAAATATCCATGTGTAAAGAAAAATAATGAAAGAGGTTGAAAGAAAAGATGAGAAACAGCCTGTAGTGTGAAAATACAGATTGCTGTGTTGATGTTCTGCTGTTCAATTTGAACTCTCTGACATTAACATCAAATCTGCTCAAAAGAAGCCTAGAATTACTGATGCAGAATGCTGAATTACTGTTGCTTCCATTTAATTCTCACTGACTTATTCATTAGGTACAACATTATTTATTCTAGCCTGAGAGTTCCAAGATGCTGCCTTGCCATTCCAGTCATATGGTAATTGCTCAAGAGCTGCCAGTTGATAATGGACTTAAAACCCTCCCTTTCTCTCTCTGTTTCTATCTTTCTCTAAATCTGTATGAATTGGCCAAGTTTATTTATGCATACATCTCACATTTTACTTGTTCTCTCCTTGTAGGTGGTGAAAAGCATACTGGAGGAGGTAGAGAGTCTGGGAGTGATGCCTGGAAACAATATGTGAGACGTTCAACCTGGTAAGAGGGAGTCGTGTACTTGGCTTGACTTGAATAAATATGCTCAGTTAGAATGATGGTGCAGTCAGAGGCTTAGTGTAAGGGTGACAGGACTGACCTGTGGTTGGGAGTCTTGTCTTGTACACCAGTCAGAGGCTTAGTGTAAGGGTGATAGGACTGACCTGTGGTTGGGAGTCTTGTCTTGTACACCAGTCAGTCAGAGGCTCAATATGAGGGTAATGGGACAGATCTGAGACATTTATCTTGCCCTCTCTTCAGAGGTTCAGAGCAAGAAGTGGTAGATGTGATTTTGAGGTTCGGGGTTTATTGCTTGGACACTAGCAAAGATCTTGGATTGGGTGGTTTATGAGTTTGCCCCGGGCTAATCTCATTGTTGAGTGAAATGTTATCATCCCAATCACTGTACAGGTCACATGATGTATATTAGGTAGGACCAGTTGGTGAGAATAATTTATCAATTTTATTACAGATGCAAATGTTTATTGCTTTTGAGGTGTTAGAGCAAGGAAAAGGGTTTCCTCTGAACTTATTTAATGACAGTGGCAAGATTTGAACTATGCTGAAAAATTTCAGGAAGGTGTTTAAATCACCACCACTTACTGTGTTTCCTTGTTCAAAGGATAATAGACTAAACACCCCCTCCCAGCAATTTGTAAAGAATTCATAACTTGCACTATAATCCTATACTTCTTGGAAAGATTCAAGTAGCATTTTTGAAACAAGGCTTTCAACCGAGCCTGTCAATAAAAAACAAAGTAGTTTGAATTTAAATAAGGTGATCTAGCAGCAGTACATAAATATATTAAACATATAACTTAAGAGCATGAGTGATATTCCACCATCAAACAAATGAAAAATCTATGCTCATATCTTATTTAAGATTACTGCATAGTTTTTCAACATGAACCAACAGAAGAAATAAATTTTTGTGATAAATTCTTTATGGCGCTGGTACTAATAATACACACAAGATCTGTTCTCCGCTAACTTGTCAGTTGATCAAGCCCTGAAATTACTGCAGTATGCCAAAAAAAAAATTGAAATCAAGAATCTAGTCCACATAACAAAGCCTATCTTATACCAAAAGACATTTTTACCACATAGTCACAAGTTGGTTAGCAAAGAATAATAGAGACTTTTCTTGCACTGTATCCCATAGACAGCTGGAGTCTTATGATCTTGCATTGCAGTGATAAATGATGCCAACTAAAGGCCAGTTTATAGGCTTCTCTTTCAATCTAACACTTGGTTCTCTTTTATTGTAGTCTCTGCCACAAATAATAATTTGTTCTTGCTTGTAAAGCATGCTTGTTTTCTCTGGTTCTGACCAGAGTAACAAAATTTAGACCAAAGATTTTCCTTTTCACATCTAATACTGGATGTAGACCAGCAGATTTATAAATAATGACTGGCAGTCTAGACTTAAATCTAGATTAAAGCATGCAAAGATCTTCTAATGTTCCAAATGAAAAAAAGGTCTTTTTCTGTGCCACACCATCTTTGATATTGACAGACAGCTCTTTCACTTTTTTTTTGCTGTTTCTTATCATTTCTCTGCTCAAAACAATATTCATCTTTCACAATAAAGAATATATATTTTTTTGAAATAAAATTAATCTTAATTGAAAATTTAGATTTTCAGAGTGAGGCTGAAAAAAAAAATTGTTTTCATTTTAAGCATCTGCAGATAAAAAAGAAAAACAGCTTCATCGTGCAGTCTAATCATCTCTAGCCAGTTCGTTTCCTTGCAATAAGCTTAGCCAGCCTGTTTGGAAGAGAAAGAAACATCAAAGAATACTTGGCACCGCAGAACATTCATTTTGATTCACAATTTCCTATTCTCTCTCTAGCACGCTCAACTTCAGCAAGGAGTTGCCACTGGCCCAAGGCATCAAGTTCGAATAAGTTGATGGCATGCTAACAGGAAGAGAAAAGTTCTGAATGATGTGGAAAGCTTTAATGAAGTGCCTCGTGGAGAACATGCATGGCAGCGTACTTTAAGAGAGATTATATATATATATATAATTAATGTGACAGTTATTAAACCGAGTGATTACAACTTTTGTTTCCTGCTGATGTACTTTGTTGAATACTCATGTTTTAGGCATAAAATTCTTACTGTAAGATGAAAAATTTAACGAAATATAGCATCTTGCTAGTCACATATTGGACTGGACTGCTCATGAAAGCTAGAAATTAGGGTGAAAAAATTAGATTTTGAATTTGTTTTTGTAGTTGTCTGATTACTGAATGGGACATTCTGCATATTTTGAGTTAACCACTTTGCGAAGGATCAGACTTTTGACCATTTTTTCATATTTATGTCATTATGAGAGTGTGAAAAAAATTCCATTTCTTTGCTCAGTGCTACTTTTACTTCTAATATCAGCACCATAAATGAAATGATCAGTTTGTGTCTTGAGCAGTTCTGAGTGATATGTCCTCTGAAATGGAGTGGAAGCCTCACAAATCTTCCTTCATATTTCGAGTAATACTGCATTTATTTCATGTCAATTTCTTATCAGCATATTCAAATCAGATTGCAAAAAACTTTTTACATTTAGGTATCAATTTTAAAAAAATCCCACGAAATCCGACCAATTTCATTCAAAGCATAAATATCTCTGTTATAGTTGTGCGAAGAAAAAAAAAATGTATTTTTACTGCTGAAAATGATTTTTTTGTTGTAAGTTGATGTGAATTTGGTGCATTTACACCAGAGCTATCTCCTCAGCCCGTTATCCCTACAGAAAAAATGTTTCCTTGTTACTGCATGAAACATATCTCATAAATTCTTCTATGTCTACATCTTATCTTCAGTAAAACTGACACTGACCATAGGTGCATTTAGTAACATGGCTTGCTCTTTCATTTTCCCCAGCCTTTAAAATGATTTTATTCATTTCAGGGTATCAAAATATTTTAAATCTCATTTCTTGCATGAAATTATTTTAGAGTATCTCATTCTTTATTTGCTGTATTATTTGCTTGAGTGTTGTGTATAAACTACATCTGAGTACAAGGCTCCTAGAAAGACTTGAGAAATGATGGATAACTTGCAACTACTTATCTAGTCTTGGCCATGTATTTTTGCTCAATTTGTAAGAACATGGAAGTTCACTATTGATGATCTTGAACTTTTTGAGTAACAATTTATCCAAAATTAAGATCGAGATCAAAAACAAGATTTTTCTGAGAAGAATAAAAACAAGTCTTATCACTGAATTGCTCAGCTTTCTGCTACTGTAGAGGTGACAGTTTAATGTGACATCAAGGTTTAAGGTTTCGATATGTCAAAAGGATGATAGTCAAACAAACATACCTGTTACATTTTTATTGAAATAATTTGAAAAATTACAAATCCTCAACATTCTTCTGACTTGGAAATATTATGTGTAGCTTACTTGCTTCACATTTTTCTTGTCATGCTTCCTTCTCCAACCTAGGGGCTGTACGATCTTTTTAAACTTTAAAATTTTCGTTTTGTTATTTGTTATATATGTGTAACCTAAAGATCTACCATGCTACTTGAATCTCTCTATGCCCTTTAATGTTGGATGTGAAAGGTCTCTACTTATTTTGAAAGAAATGCTTTACATTTATGACAGGACAGTAATATGTATGCTATAATCATGTCTCTTATGTGGGGTGGAACACAAAATTAAAACAAGAACTGAAAAAGTCATATGAGTTCTTAACTTTGCCTCAGTCTGGTTTGGAAAGATGCAAAACATAAAACTTTCCAGCTAATGTCTCTATCCCTAATATTCATAAGGTTTTTCTTCAAACTTTAATAAATTAGGTAATATCAGATATAGAGTCATACAATGTATTTTAGAAAGATGATGGCTCAATTCCTGCCAGCAAATGCACTTGCGTGTGCTCAGTAAAACTGGCAGAGTAGCAATACAGCAATACACTTGAGTATGCTCAGTAAAACTGGCAGAGGAGCAATACAGCAATACACTTGAGTGTGCTCAGTAAAACTGACAGAGTAACACAGCAATACACTCGAATATGCTCAGTAAAACTGGCAGAGTAGCAATACAGCAATACACTTGAGTATGCTCAGTAAAACTGGCAGAGTAGCAATACAGCAATACATTTGAGGGAGCTCGGTAAAACTGGCAGAGTAGCAATACAGAAATATACTTGAGTGTGCTCAGTAAAACTGGCAGAGTAGCAATACAGCAATACATTTGAGGGAGCTCAGTAAAACTGGCAGAGGAGCAACACAGAAATATACCTGATTGTGCTCAGTAAAACTGGCAGAGTAGCAATACAGCAATACATTTGAGTGTGCTCAGTAAAACTAGCAGAGTAGCAATACAGCAATACACTTGACTGTGCTCAGTTCTTCTTCCTCGTTCGTCAAATGGTCTCTCCACTCTTCACAACAAAGGTAGCAGTGCGTTGCAGGTCCTCCAGGCTGCCGTAGAGTTTCTGGCTCATGGGTGTTGGGTCTGGCCAAATCTGCTTTCGCAGCGACTCATGATTTGGGCAGAAGTGAAGGAGATGTTCTGTTGACTGCGACCCAGTTCTGCATCGACTCTGATCTGTGTCACCTATTTTTAGCTTGTGGAACAGGTGATTTCTGAGTCGATTGTGGCCTGTTATGAGCCTAAATATGGACACCTGCTCATGGCGAGTGAGCAGGTGGTATGGATCATTTCTATTGGAGTGGGGGTGGTTTTGTTTAAAAAGATTCTGCTGTTTGGCCTTTATAATCGTTTTAACTTCAGAATATGTGGTGTATCTGTCATTTTGAGCATATGTTGTGCCTTCCTTTGATAGAGTATCTGCGGTCTCATTGCCATGGAGGCCGCAGTGAGACGGGATCCATTGAAGGATTACTGTATGCTTCATACAGAGGCGTGTAAGGTTAGACATTAGGTTATTCAGATCCGTGTCTTTGCCAGTTTGCAGGGCCTGAAGGACGGATAGTGCATCTGAGAGAAAGACTACTCTGTAAGACAGATGAGGGCTATTCTCAATGTGGGCTGCTGCTGCTCTCAGAGCCTCTGTCTCTGCTTTGTAATTTGTGGAGTACAGTCCAGTTGCAAAGCTGAGTCTTTCGTCTGTGCCATCTGGGTACTTTACGTATACACCCGCTCCACCATTGCATGTTGCGTCCTCTGCTGAGCCATCTGTAAAGATGTAGGTCCAGGTTTCCTTGGGGTAGCACTGTTGAAGGTGTTCCAGGGTGATCGATTTCCTCATCAGATCATTCTGCGAGTCTTTGGGACCTATTCCTGGTACGCCGCTTTTGACAAGGAAATGTCTTTCTTTGCTCCAGGCAGGGATCTCAGGGCACTGGGAAATCTTTTGGGGGTTTTGTTCGAGGATGTCTCTGTGTCTTTGTTCAAGGCATCTGCTTTGGTGGACAAAGTTTTCCCTCTTTAGTCTTCCTCTCGTTGGCTGATACATTCTTTTCTCCATTGGATGACCGCTTAGCCTTTTGAATTTGGCAACCTGTGTGAGCAGCTTCTCATGACAGCGATCCAAGAGGGGCTGCAGTCCGGTAATAGTCTCCAGCTCTTGTATGGGTGTCGACCTCATGGATCCTGTAATGATGCGAGCCGCTTGGTTCTGGACTCTTCTCATTTTGTCCATATTGGTTTTGGCTGTAGTGCCCCATGCTGCCATGCCGTACTCTAAAACAGGTCTAACTCTGCCTGTGTACAGTCTCCTCAGGGTTGAAGCATCAGCACCCCATGTCGTACTCGCCAGCTTTTTCATTAGAGCAAGCCGGACCTTCGCTCTGGATTCGGTTCTCTGAGTGTGCTGTTTCCAAGTCAGCCGTTTATCAAAAGTTACCCCAAGATACATGGGTTGTCTTCTGCATTCAGAGTTTGGTTTCCAAGTCGCAGAGTCACCTTCTGTTCTTTTGGGGAGAGACTGAAGACGGTGTATGTAGTCTTGGTGGAATTGACTTTAACTGACCATTTCTTAGTCCAACTTTCAAGAACTTCCAGAGCTTGTTGCATTCTGTAGTTGTCAGTGGTAATGTGCTCCTCAGAGCACCAGAGGACCATGTCATCCGCATATAGAGCACTGTGGATTTTCCGTGGGAGCTCTGCGATGATGTCGTTCACATAAATAAGGAAGAGCGTCGGGCTGAGGACACCTCCTTGTGGCACTCCCTCTTTAAGTGTCTTTTGTCTACTGTGAGCACCGTTCACCTGTGCTCGGGCCGTCCTGTTGTTCAAGTACTGTGATATCCACTCGTAAATGCAGCCACTTATGCCACTCTTGTGAAGTTTTAGGCGGAGTCCGTCCTTCCAGACCTTGTCAAATGCCTTTTCCATGTCTACCCACACAGCTAACGTATGGCGTTTGTCCTGGAAGCCATCTTCTATGTGTTGGGCTATGTAGGCAACCTGGTCCTCAGTAGAGCGATGGTGTCTAAAGCCAGCCTGTTCGGGTATGAGGATGTTCCTCTTCTCCAAGTGCCATACGAGGCGACTGTTTATGAGTCGTTCCATGAGCTTGCCTACACAACTGGTTAGGCTGATGGGACCGTAGCTGGTTGTCTTTGAGCGTTCTTTGCCTTTCTTGTAGATGGGTACCATAACAGCTTCTCGCCACTTCTGTGGGACAATGCACTCTTTCCAGCTATTGTTTATAGAGGCCTATGAGCTTGGATTTGGCTTTAGGACCCATGTGTTTCAGCATCTCATTTGTGATTTTATCAGGGCCAGGTGATTTCTTGTCCTTGAGGGCCTTAAGAGCATCTTCCAGCTCACGAGCATTGAAAGGGATGTTCATGTAGTCAGGTGGGTTTGGCTGAACTTGGTGTTCTTTGATTTCCTTGTGGATTTCCCGTTTCCTTTCATCAGGAACCTGGATGCTGCTTACTTCCTCATATGTATCAATGAAGCAGTTGGCTGCTCTGCGTCCTGTTACCATTTCCTGACCTCTTTCAATCTCTATGGGTATTTGTTTTGTATCCTCGTCATTCATGGCTTTTGTTAACTTCCATAGCTTTTGTCCATCTTTATCTAGGTTTAGGCTCTCTGTCTTTTGCTTCCAGCTCGTTCTGGCTGCTTTATTAAATGCTTTCTTATGTCTGGCTGTGCTGGCTTTAAGTGCTATGTTGTTGTTTAGCGTTGGACTGCATTCCACCTGTTCCCTACAATTAGTGACTTCATTTTCGAGCTCCTGTAGTTCTTCTGTCCAGTATGGTCTGTAGTTCCTCCTAGCGCCGCGCGGTATACTTCTGTTGGCAGCTTCCAGGATGGCCTTGTTGAAGTTCTTACAGGCCCTGTTGACATTAGAATCATTACATTTGACGCTCTTGCACGATTTGTCAGAGAGTGTGGCAAATTTAACCCAATTTCTGCCAGCAAATGCACTTGGGTGTGCTCAGTAAAACTGGCAGAGTAGCAATACAGCAATACACTTGAGTGTGCTCAGTAAAACTGGCAGAGTAGCAATACAGCAATACACTTGAGTGTGCTCAGTAAAACTGGCAGAGTAACAATACAGCAAAACACTTGAGTGTGCTCAGTAAAACTGACAGAGGAGCAATACAGCAATACACTTGAGTGTGCTCAGTAAAACTGGCAGAGTAGCAATACAGCAATACACTTGAGTGTGCTCAGTAAAACTGGCAGAGTAGCAATACAGCAATACACTTGAATATGCTCAGTAAAACTGGCAGAGTAGCAATACAGCAATACACTTGAGTGTGCTCAGTAAAACTTGCAGAGTAGCAATACAGAAATACACTTTTGGTGATGAGCTGTCATCTCACACAATATGATATTCTCCTGAACTTTTCAGACCAGAATGTCACTTATTACAACAGATGTAGGATAATTGTGAAGTATGAAAGATAAGCTACGATTGTCCTGTATGGTGCAAGTTTAATTGGTAGCTCTGTCTGTGAACATAATGATCAAATTGGGTGGTAAAGTATACAGATATTGTACATATATATATATACATACACTTCTTATTCTTCCATTTATTCTGTTGAATTTGAAGTAAGAAGTCTGAGATCCCCAATTTTCTAAGCTTTCTGTTTAATAATGACAGTGACATTGTATTCAATCTCTGAGTCTGAGGATTGAGGTTTGGACATACTGCTATCACTTGGTTATGCTTGGCGAAATTAATTTTTACTTGAATTGTTTAAAAGTATTTGGAATTAAAAGATTTTTATTTTATATTTGAGATTAACTGGGGGGAAATCAATGCCAATAGAACAGTTAGCTTTGCTGTAATTTTTGGAACACCAAGCACCGCTCCTTGAACTGATTAAAGAAGGTGGTAGACAATAAAAGAAAAAAAATGGAAGAGATATATACGCATACAGAGAGAGAGAGAGAGAGAGAGAGAGAGAGAGAGAGAGAGAGAGAGAGAGAGAGAGAGAGAGATGGGGGGGGGGAGAGAAATGGGGCGAAGGTAGAAAGAGAGGCAGAGCACAGAGAGAGAGAGAGAGAGAGAGAGAGAGAGAGAGAGAGAGAGAGAGAGAGAGAGAGAGAGAGAGAGAGAGAGAGAGAGAGAGAGAGAGGGGGGGGGGGGGGGAGTGGTCTTCACTTATTTGGATGGATAAAGAAAGAGAAGGAAGAATAGAAAGTAAGGCAGAGAGAGAGAGAGAGAGAGAGAGAGAGAGAGAGAGAGAGAGAGAGAGAGAGAGAGAGAGAGAGAGAGAGAGAGAGAGAGAGACTGGTGGGAGATGCAACATTCTCTGACGAAAGACTAAAAAAAGAAAATGCTATTACGCGACAGTTACATCTTCAGTCTATGTAATATTTTCATTGGGGTCGGACTGGTGTAATCCATCTGTATGGAAATGTCATTGTACTCACAGTCTCAGAGGAGACTTACCACTGTACTGTGGAGGAGTGGCATATTACCACGTGTACATCATTCCTTCTCAATACGCCACATTCCACAATGGTTCGGTGCGGGGTGGAGGACCAGACATGGGAGGAGACAATTAGAACTCCTCATTCGCCCCTCTTCTCTCCGTTAGCCATGCGCCTCTTTGCTGATTGCAAACTGCCAGCATCTCTCTTACATCTTTGGTTTATCTCAGGTCCCCTTAGTTTACAGAAAAATCTGCAAGTCTCCCATCTCTTGAAAACGGATGGGCTATAGCCAACACCTGTTTACATTATCTTTACCTACATGGACTCTCAACGCATATAGATGAAACTGATAGTCTTTTAATGAGAACTGAATCAACTCGTCGTAGAACTGCTCTCTGATTCTTCATTTTACAAGTTCACTCTAGACTAAAGCCTTGTTTGGAGGCCGTAGATTTCTGTATGGTGAGCATACCTCTCTCCTAATACTAGGGAAATGAAAGGAAAATGGAAAGGGAAAAAAATCAAAGCACTCGTTCTTTACGATAACCGAGAAGATGGATTTTGTATAATAAGTTGTTAATTGTGAAAATCGGCAATTAAATAAAAGCAAAGTGAAAGGAGCAATTATTTTTGGACAGAATTTCACCGTTTCGACCATTTCCCCCATTTATCCTAACACGATCACCTCATCGCCAGTAGTTATAGTCCTGCAAATATACTTTCCTTTCGATCTCTGTATAGCTTTAACAAATGAACAAACGACAGTCAAATATTGTCTTGCTCGAAATCGCCAGTACCAAGATGTTGAGGGACGCCTCCTATCTAGGACTGAGCTCCGCGGCTGTCAAGTCCCGAATGGTCCGCCATGATTAGGACTGCACCTCTCCGGGATTTGGAGATTGATTGTGCTCGGTAGCTAGAATTGTTCCCGTAATAGAATCCCAAAATGGGTCTTAAATCGATGCTTTCATAACCCATGAGATGACATCTTTTACGAGAAGGGGCGGAGGGTGAGGTGAGGAGAACAGGGAAAACAAGAAAGATGAAGAAGGAGAGAGAACGGCGTATGGCTGGGAGAAAAAAATCAGCAGATTAGAGAGAGAGAGAGAGAGAGAGAGAGAGAGAGAGAGAGAGAGAGAGAGAGAGAGAGAGAGAGAGAGAGAGAGGAAGGAAGAAAGAGACAGAGAAAGAAAGAGAAATAAAGAAATGGAGAGTCGATGTTTTAAAGGATAGAGACGTATAAAATGTGAGATATATAAGTTATCAAAAGAGGAAGAAGACGAAGAAGATGAATAGAATGAGGTAAAGAAAGAAGAAAAGCAATAAGTAGAGGAATAAAAAGAAAGAAGAACACAAATGACCAAGAAGAACAAAGTAAAAAGCAGAAGAAAAGGACAATAGAAAGCTAGGGACGAATAATAATAATAAAAAAAAAGCAAACAACTGAAGCGGTATGCGCTCCAGTGTCTCTCGATGCCGAGATGTGAACTTCCTTGGGATATGGAAATGATCTGTCATTCTATACACCTATAGCTTGTTCTAAACAATCCATGGAGAGCCGTCTAGATACAGATCTATAGCTCGAACTAAAAAACCCACATAGAGCAGTCATTCTATAGACCTATAGATTCTTCTAAACAACCATGGAGAGCCGTCTAGCTACAGATCTATAGCTCGAACTAAAAAACCCACATAGAGCAGTCATTCTATAGACCTACAGCTTGTTCTAAACAACCCATGGAGAGCCGTCTATCTACAGATCTATAGCTCGTACTAATAAACCCACATAGAGCAGTCATTCTATAGACCTATAGCTTGTTCTAAACAACCATGGAGAGCCGTCTATCTACAGATCTATAGCTCGTACTAATAAACCCACATAGAGCAGTCATTCTATAGACCTATAGCTTGTTCTAAACAACCCATGGAGAGCCGTCTATCTACAGATCTATAGCTCGTACTAATAAACCCACATAGAGCAGTCATTCTATAGACCTATAGCTTGTTCTAAACAACCATGGAGAGCCGTCTATCTACAGATCTATAGCTCGAACTAAAAAACCCACATAGAGCAGTCATTCTATAGACCTACAGCTTGTTCTAAACAACCCATGGAGAGCCGTCTATCTACAGATCTATAGCTCGTACTAATAAACCCACAAGAGCAGTCATTCTATAGACCTATAGCTTGTTCTAAACAACCATGGAGAGCCGTCTATCTACAGATCTATAGCTCGAACCAAAAAACCCACATAGAGCAGCCATTCTATAGACCTACAGCTTGTTCTAAACAACCCATGGAGAGCCGTCTATCTACAGATCTATAGCTCGAACCAAAAAACCCACATAGAGCAATCATTCTATAGACCTACAGCTTGTTCTAAACAACCCATGGAGAGCCGTCTATCTACAGATCTATAGCTCGAACCAAAAAATCCACATAGAGCAATCATTCTATAGACCTATAGCTTAAACAAAAGAACCGAAGGAGACCCAGTCCTGAGTGTATCAACTAGTATAAACTCTACATAACCCTTCTCAGCAAAGAAAAAAAATCAACTCCGCATACTTTCCCTTGAACCCAATCATAGAAACGGGACTCAATGAAAAACTTAATGAGGTCTTGTAAAAATATTTTAGGAGATATGAAATCAAAAACACACATTATATCAAAGATAAAAGGGATAATCGGAGAGAGAGAGAGAGAGAGAGAGAGAGAGAGAGAGAGAGAGAGAGAGAGAGAGAGAGAGAGAGAGAGAGAGAGAGAGCAAGAGAGAGAGAAGATAGAGGGATATATAGTCTATATAAAGACAGAGTGAATGAGTCAGAGAGAGAGAGAAAGAAAAGTGATGGATAAAAAAGAAGAGAGAGAGAGAAAAGGGAAGAGAAGAAATATATATATAGATAGATAGATAGATAGATAGATAGATAGATAGATAGATAGAGAGAGAGAGAGAGAGAGAGAGAGAGAGAGAGAGAGAGAGAGAGAGAGAGAGAGAGAGAGAGAGAAAGAGAGAGAAGAGATACTAAATAAAAAGCATGGCCAGCGGTACTATTACATGTTCTTCGGTAGAACTCCTGATCAAACTGTACAGCTGAACTCAGGAGTGAAGTGTGATTTCATCATTAGACTGGCTCATCTTTTGACAATATTCAAAGTATACTGATGAGTCTAACAGTGAAGTGTGATTCCATCACTAGACTGGCTCATCTCTTTACAATATTCAAACTATACTAATGAACTCAAGAGTGAAGTGTGATTTCATGAGTAGACTGGCTCATCTCTTTATAATATTCAAACTATACTGATGAACCCAACAATGAAATGTGATTTCATGAGTAGACTGGCTCATCTCTTTATAATATTCAAACTATACTGATGAACCCAACAGTGAAGGGTGATTTCATGAGTAGACTGGCTCATCTCTTAACAATATTCAAACTATTCTAACGAACTCAAGAGTGAAGTGTGGTTTCATGAGTAGACTGGCTCATCTCTTTATAATATTCAAACTATACTGATGAACCCAACAATCAAGTGTGATTTCATGAGTAGACTGGCTCATCTCTTTATAATATTCAAACTGTACTGATGAACCCAACAGTGAAGGGTGATTTCATCATTAGAGTGACTGACTGACTGACTGATTCCTCTCTCTCTCTCTCTCTCTCTCTCTCTCTCTCTCTCTCTCTCTCTCTCTCTCTCTCTCTCTCTCTCTCTCTCTCTCTCTCTCTCTCTCTCTCTCTCTCTCTCTCTCTCTCTCTCTCTCTCTCTCTCTCTCCCCTCCCTCTGACCATTTTAACCATGCTAAAACATGTGAGAACCTGCGAGTGCCATGAGGGTGACCTGTCCCCATCCCCAGAGGTGACATGGTGAGATGACACGTGAAAACGCCCGTGACGGACGTCCGGCTTCTTCCTCATCAATATGTATGAACAGATTTGTGTCCGTAAGGGCAATCTCCTCATTAAAACCTTATGGCGAGGCTTCATAATTTTAACAGTGTGTTTGGTGGTTCGTCAGTTAGTCTAAGAGATGGATAGAGAGACAGATAGATAGAGAGAGAAAGAGAAATATATAGAAAGAGAGAGGGAGTCAGAGAAAATAAAAAGACGAGATTGAGAGAGGCAAAAGAGAAAGAGAATGAAATACGTATTTTATATATATATATAATTATTGACAACTGTGCTCGAAACATGCATGTCATAAGTAGGCCTAAAATTTTGTAAATAAAACTTAATTATATCTCAAAGCTCCTTTAGCTGAGCACTTCACCGAATGTACTTACTTAAAAATAAGATCTTGTTATATAGATGGGTATAAAATAAATACATAGAAGGGAGCGAGATATATATATATATATATATATATATATATATATATATATATATATATATATATATATATATATATATATAGATAGATAGATAGATAGATAGATAGATAGAGAGAGAGAGAGAGAGAGAGAGAGAGAGAGAGAGAGAGAGAGAGAGAGAGAGAGAGAGAGAGAGAGAGAGAAAGAAAGGGATCATAATCAAACGTAAATTAAGAATTGCTGAATGCCGTAGATACGAAATGGGGCTATCAATAATTCATGAATCGGAAATTAGGCCTAAACTCACCATGCTATGGTTGGACACATTCAGTCCATTAGGAAAAAAATCCTTTCATATTATCCATAACGCAAATATAATGTACACCATTTTTTTGTGAGATAAAAAAAAAATGTTTTATTTAATTATTTTCTTTTCACAGCTTCTCTGTCCTTCCTGGATTATGAAGGATACCAAAATGAGAGTGACTTAAATTTTGACGCAAAGTTTAGCAGTAAAAAAATACTATGAACATGATGCAATATTTTCTCCAGATTGATTCTTCTTTAAAATGTAGAAAAGACTCGATTTATCTAACCTTTCGATGTGATGTAATATCCTGTAACTAGACATCCATTATGAAGGAAAGATTGCCTATAACATTGAAGTTGCATATATAAATTTGCATCTCACGATGATCGTAATCTGATCCTTTTTTCAAATGAGATCAACACCCAGTGTGAACATCATCACTTACTTAAAATTTTATCAATGCATCTCAGTTTAAGTATACATTGTCAATCTAGATCTAAAGTTTTGATTACAGGAAGAGGACCCGTCCCAGGAATAAGAGCCCGAATTTGGTCTGCATGCACAATGGCATCTATCGATGTCTTGATAGACTAGAATAGAAATAAAATCTCATCTACATGTTTTGTTGTGGAATCCTTTTTCCAATGCCACTCATTGAGTCAAAAGATATACATTATTTTGTGACTTGCTGGTAAACACTATTTACTTGCAGGTTGATAGCTTTGTTCACATAACAAGTGATTTAAAAAACAATGGGTGTTAACAGGGATTTTTTACAATTGAGTAATGCGCATGTTATCTGTTAATTTCATTACCTTCTACATACCGCATTTAACTTGTTCTATTTAGCCCGCACTTCTAAAGACTTGAACTAGTAATACGAAAAAAATGAAAACTGGTTGAAAAAAAATAATAAAATTATTGTTAAGTTTTAAATTAATTTTTTTAATTCTTTCCGAAAAAAAATATGGGTTCTGCGTCAATATCTCCAATCTGCCTTTCTTACATATTTTGCCTGCCGGTTCTGTGAACCGTTTGCTAACATTGAAGTATGTTAGATAAGTTAAGGGTTTTTTATATCTGCTTTCCATTACTACCAAATCAATCAGTAGCTATAGTAGTGGAGTCTTTCTTCCTAGTTGGCTTAGCCTGATTATTAATGCATGAACTATTTGCGATCTTAGTGTGGATTTGAAAAACTAGAACAGCGACAAACACTTGACTAGGTACCCTAGACTTTTCGTGTTATGTTGTGCTGAGATATGCTGAAAAAATTTCCATTACTTTCTCGAGGCTGAGAATATAGACCTCTCGAGATTTCATTGGGGAATTCCCTGCAAATTGGCAGTTAACTGTCTGGGAGGTATTTTACTTAAAGTCCTCTTTCTCATCCCTGTTTTCAATGCTTTGAAAAAACAGTTGTGGCCTTGAGACAATGTTAAAATTAGGGAACAGCATCAATCACTCCCTAGCTAGATGTTGATTTTCTAGATGACAAAATTCCACATAATTCTCCTTTACTGTCGCACAAGGCGAGGTTGGTGAGACTTGGAAGTTCTAGAGACAAACAGCACTGTAGCTATAGAGAATAACGTGAGCGAACGTGAGCACCACAAAGCTAGTGCAAGATTATTTTCCTGGTTTAAATTTGTTAAGGAAATGTAAGAAACTCGGCGCAAGAAAAGTCGTTTCACTGTGCGAGGTTAAGGGTCTACTCGTGAGGTTTGACTTGTCTGAAGTCAAGAGTTATTGGGAATCAATATTTAGGCAGCATGGAAGGAATTTACTCAAGTCCAACTGGTTCCATCTGCAAGCCGTGAGGCACGCGCATACGTCTGTTACAGCTAGGTTGGCCAATCAAATCGAAAAACTCAAGAAATTAAAAAAAAAAATACAAAAACCCGCCAAAAAACAAAAAACCCAAAGACTACCCCCCTCCCCCCCAAAAAAAAAAAAAAAAAAAAAAAAAAAAAAAATTAAGCACAAATTCCAAAAAAAGAAAGTGGCTCCACTATTAGGACACAGCGCTGAATAGCCTGCAGTCCAACAAGCAACAAACAGGGGCGACCACTTTTCTCAATAAAAGAGGAATAAAAGGCAGAAGATTATTTGAGTGACAGGCTCGCGCAATTCCTTGTCTTAAAATTGAATAAATGAATGAAATTTGGTGTGCAAACACATTAAATTGTTCGACGGAAAAAGTATTCTTTGTGCATGACGAGGGCTATCTCATTTCAGTATTATTAAGAAGTGAAGAAACGGTAGACTAATAAAATAAAAAGAAACAACAGACTAATAACCAGACGACGCACTAAACTCATAGAAAGGAAGAAATAGCTTTCTATTGAGAAGGTAAGAAACAACTGACGTTTTACAGAGAAGTTAAGAAACACTTAGGAAATACTGCGAAGGGAAGAAAGAGCTAACTATCTACTTAGAAGAGAAGAAAGAAATGAGTAAATACTGAGAAGGTGAGAAACCACTGACTGAATACTGGGAAGGTAAGAAACAAAAAACTGAAATAAAAAAAAAACGGAAGGGAAGAAACAAGTGACCCAACACAAAGAAGGATAATCATAAACTATGGCTCAACACCGGGAGGAGAAGTAACAACTGACTAAACACCGAGATGAGAAGAAACAACTGACTGATTACATAGAAGATAAGAAACAACTGACTGATTACATAGAAGGCAAAAAACAACTGACTGATTACATAAAAGGGAAGTAACAAGTGACTGAACACCAAGACGTGAAGAAACAACTGAATGATTAAATAGAAGGTAAGAAAAAACTGATCGATTACATAGAAGGTAAGAAACAACTGAATAATTACATAGAAGGTAAGTAACAACTGACTGAATACCGAGACGTGATGAAATAACTGACTGTTTACATACAAGGTAAGAAACAGCTGACACAACGAGGAGAAATGAGAAGCAACTGATTGAATACAAAGAAGAGAAAGAGCAATTAACGAATACTGAAACTAACTGAATATAGAGAAGGGAAGTAACCATCGATTAATCTAACGAAGGGAGAAAACCACACAGTATTTAAGGAGATGTAAAGAAACCATTGATTTTCTTAATTGTTTTCGTATATGTCTGTCTCAGTGTCTGATTAGAGAGTTACGGACAGAATGGAAAGATAATCTTTTGGAGAAAAGGAAAATAACCAATAAAGCCAAATTTCATTGAGAATTTGTCAGTTATATATTGAAATCACTTTTGGGGATTCAAAAATATATGCAAACAATTTGCTGTTCATTGACTTCAAGTAAAGCAAAAAATCACCCACCATCTAAAGAGAGGAAACTGATCGCAAGTCCATTAGAGATAAGGCAAGAAATCATAAACTAAAGAGAGGAATGAGAAAAGGTGAGAAGCCAAATATATTGTAGATTTCAGACAAAAAGGAGAGAAAAACATACAATTAGTAAAAAGATAAAAACAAAAAATCAGCCAGACACAAGATAGAATAAAAAAAACCCATTAAACAAGAGAGAGAGAGGCGAGAGAAAGCAAACATATTAGAGAGAAGGTAAGAAACCTCAAGTGAAACTACTGGAAAGAGTGAAGAGGAAGGCAGTAGCGGCTGAAGAAGGAGACAAAAAATGTCACAGGTCTAACGTAATGGGCGTGAGTTATATAAAACTTTGCTGACTCAGCGACTGATCATACCTCAGAGATTGAATTTAATGCAACTAATTCTGAATTTCCGAAGTCGATATGTAGTTGTCGATAACAGGAAATCCAGTTTTATGATGGAGTGGAGATTTTTTAACATGCCATAAATCAAACATCGATTTTAAACTTTATCATCGATAAATTTGACGTAAGGTCAGACAAAGTTCAGACTTCACATAAATCATAATCTACGATACGCATGAGAGGAAAGTCTCGAAAGAGCAACTTTCTGAACAAGGAAATCCGATTAGGTGCACCGCAGGGGCAAGCCAAGAACTTTTGATGAATCACTTTCCAGGATATTTCCATGGAGACAATAATTCCAATCTGAAAGCTCAAATGACATTGGAAAGCCGTCTTCTAGGGGCATATAATTCATTTCAAGCATTGCAGTCTTGTCAAATTAAAAGAATAGCTCAATGGCAATATGAGCCTCGCTTAAAGATTTATTGAATGTCAAAAATCACCCCTGAACTGCACCGTCTTTACACAGATCTTAGAACATGAAATCATCGACTTTTTATTTCAAGTTCGGTTGCCTACAGTTTAGAATTACGTTATGCATTTGTGAAACATTTTACAACTACATATGAAAGTTTACTCCATTAATATTGCATTTGTTAGTCCTGAACAGTACTTTGTTTACAGTCTCTTGAAAATGTACATATCCTAAGACATGCAGTGTTTATGCTAGAGGTTCATTTCATCTTGACAAAACATAATGAACTACAGCACAAGCCAAACCGTCAGGAAAATGGTCGGCAGGAAGTTTTGAATCTCTACGTTAGAAATCAGAAACACTGATTAATTCCTTACAAGAACCACAATAATTTGTTCCTAAGAGGACACAGAACAAAACTCATCTACCATAAATGTTTTTAACATTTCCTGAAAAGTTTTCGATTCCATGATTCTTGTCACCACATGAAACCTTGGGGTCAGCAAAAGGTCAAACAACAAAAACCTTCTTTTACCCCAGTATTGATTTATTCACGTCTTACATTTCATAAGGTTCAAATGTTGCGACTGTTACTAGTACACTTTTGGCAAGAGGAGATTTTACTGCTCAAAGAATGGGGAAATCTCAGGAGTACTGGCCTGATGCAAACATAAGATCGATGTCAACTATTTGTTTCTATTTCTCCATCAGCGAAATCATTGAAACAATGTCTTTATTCCTCCATCAGTAGAATCATTGATCCATTTGTCTCTATTCCTTCATCAATAAATCATCGAAACGATTCTTTCCGTTCCTCCATCAATAAAATAGTTGAAACAATTGTTACCTCAATGAAATCATTGATATAGTTGTATTTATCCCTCCATCAGTGAAGCCATTGATCAATTTGTCTCTCTTCCTCCATCAATGATATAATTGAAACAGATTTTTACTATTTTTCCATCAATGAAATTATTAAAACAGCCGTCTCCACTACTTCCATCAATTTAATCATTAGAACATTTGTCCATTCCTCCACCAAGGTAACAGTAGACTTCAACCTCTAGCACTCTCCAACATTACGGCTCGTAGAGGAGTCCCTGGTCTAATTATTTTGAATCAGAAAATCGAACGGAAGAATTAGTAAAAAAAAAATAAGCACACCCAAAGACCCTTTCTTACGGTGGCTTTCCATCTTTGGCGATCTCATTTAAGAGCAATTTATCCTTAGAGCCACCATAAACGTTTATCCAAATTACACACGTTTTTTTCTAATTAGGCCTCAAGAGAAGGTACTAGAAACACCCAAACTATACGGTAAAGAGTTTAGGGGAACAAAAAGGAAGTGATCATCTATAGAATGACAGCAATGCCATCTAGTGGTACTGTGTGGTGCTTGCACTCAGAAGCACAAAAAAAAAAAAAAAAAAGGAATGAATGATTTCTAAGAAGACTGTAACGGATATCTGGTGAAACCTTAGTGTTTTGTTTCGGTGCTGGACGCCGCCTGAGGTCAAATGTAAAATTCAACAGACACGAGAGGGTGAGGTTTGGGTGTGTGTGTGTGTGAGGAAAGGGGAGTGGGGGGGGGGGGTTAATGATCCATAACAGGATTGTATGTTCTATCCGAAGCTTCATTATTTTTTATTTTTTCCCCTTGCATGTAATAAACATTGAACATATAAAAAAAGTAAATAAATATATAAATAAAAAGAAATAACGCAAGTACTTCTTTTCAAAATATTGTTAAAACTGACATGCCAAAGTCAGTGTTTTTCTGTGATTGAGGATCACTGATACCTTTAATCTATTATTATCCTCCTTACCACTCAGTGAACTAGTTTTCCTAGCTGCCTGTCTGCACCCAAACAGATACATAGAGTAATTTTTTCAACACTTGTTTTGTAATACCCTTAGGTTTTTTTCTGTGTCTGTCTTGACTCCACCTGAGAGAAATTCTTAATTAAAAGTCAAATCCAATTCTATTGAAAAATCGATATGATATAATATAGAGCATCTAACGTGGAGATCACAAACACAATACGACACAAGCTGTGAGTATAGAATCCTTACACCTGCCGCCCTGAAGCTAGGGAAACCTCCCAAACTAAGACTTGGACATGAAATGTCGAGGTTTTCCACAAAATGGTCGCAGGAATGTTAGGTGTAAACCGTTACAAACCTGGAAGAGAATCTCATTCACAATGTCTTAGTTTCATTTTATACGTTAATACGTAAGATAACCATAGTGGCACTTCTTTTTCCATAAGGTAGGGAGAAAAAAATTGAGCTTCAATCGAAAGAAAATATCATATTGCCACTTTATAGGGCAATTGAGCTGAAGGTCTTTTGAAACAAGATAACTGAAATTCTGCAAGCAGTTAAAAAGATTGATACAAAACGCCGTTTCTTTCAGCTCTCTCAGAGTTTTCACATAACACAATACATTTTTTAATGTGGTAATCCACAAGGCAGACAATGCATTCTTTAATGTGGTAGTCCACAAGACATACAATGCATTCTGTAAAGTGGTATTCCATAAAACAAATAATACATTCTGTAAAGTGATATTCCACAAAACAGGCAATGCATTCGGTATTGTGATATTCCAAAAGACAGACAATACATTCGGTATTATGGTATCCCATAAGATAGACAACACATTCTGCAATGTGGTATTTCACAGGACAGACAATACAATGTGTAATGTGCTATTCCACAAGATAGACAATACATTCTGTAATGTGGTGTTACACAGGAAGACAATACAATGTATAATGTGCTATTCCGCAAGATAGACAATACATTCTGCAATGTGGTATTTCACAGGACAGACAATACAATGTGTAATGTGCTATTCCACAAGATAGACAATACATTCTGTAATGTGGTGTTACACAGGAAGACAATACAATGTATAATGTGCTATTCCGCAAGATAGACAATACATTCTGTAATGTGGTGTTCCACAGGACAGACAATACAATGTGTAATGTGCTATTCCGCAAGATAGACAATACATTCTGTAATGTGGTGCTCCACAGGACAGACAATACAATGTGTAATGTGCTATTCCGCAAGATAGACAATACATCCTGCAATGTGGTGTTCCACAAGACAGACAATACAATGTGTAATGTGCTATTCCACAAGAGAGACAATACATTCTGTAATGTGGTGTTGCACAAGACAGACAATACAATGTGTAATGTGCTATTCCACAAGTTAGACAGACAAAACATTCCATTATGGGATCTGCCGCAATACAGACATTATATTCTGAAATGAGATCTTTTTCAAGACAGACAAAAAATTCTGCATAGGATCTTTCACAAAGCACAGAATACATTCCGCACTGACATCTTTCACAAGACAGTCAATACATTAATTTATGACATCTTCCACAAGACAGTCAATACATTAATTTATGACATCTTCCACAAGACAGTCAATACCTTAATTTATGACATCTTCCACAAGACAGTCAATACATTAATTTATGACATCTTCCACAAGACAGTCAATACATTAATTCATGACATCTTCCACAAGACAGTCAATAGACTCCGTTGTGACGCCTTCCACAAGACAGACAATACATACCGTTCTTATATGCCACACAAGACAGACAATATAATTCCGTTCTGATATCTTCCACAAGACAAAACATTCCTATCTGACATTATCTTCAAGACAGAAAATCCATTCCGTTCTGATTTTCCCACAAGAAAGACAATACATTCAACGTTGATATGTCAAATGTTGCTGCACTTGTCTGTGAATAGCTTCTATCTCCTTGTACATAAAATAGTGAGTTTAAATGTCATTTGAATGAAGGACACTTTCGATATAGATTTCTTTGATTTTATTTTAGACATATGCTTAATGAAAGTTAAAGTAAAAAAAAAAAAGAATAGAAACACACGACCATATACACTTATATTTCTCTCTTTTAGAATTCGGATTTTTTTTTTGTGTTTTAAAGGTAATTGGAAACGTTTTATATATAAAAAAAATCATAAAATTATCGGTCAACAAATAAAAGGGGTGGCTATAATCATATATATATATTAGGACTTTGCAACCAAGCTCTCCTAATTCCAAAATTGACAATCTTCTATGTTATACAAGAGTTCATAAACGGGAACAATAAATTCTTGTATTACAAAATTAAATACACTTGTCAATTGTGTCTTTCATAAGGCTTAGCCTCACGTTTCATTAGATAACTTGTATCTCATACTATATTATATCTACAACTCATTCTCGCCATTGCTCAGAGCTTTCTGCTTGCATGCTTTGATAACATAGTCAACAAAGAATTCCATCAAGCAAAAACTGTTTAAATTATTTCCTCAGCTCACGGTAAACGAAGTGTGTTAGAATATCCTAACTGAAAGAGCAGGACTCCCTTTGATAAGACCACCCCTCCACGTATTTAGAGTCCAACACTCTATATTTCGTGATCATAATTGATTTCAACTCCGCATCTGGCGTCTACGGTCTCGATCGCTCTCGTGTCCTGACCAAACAGTGAGCAGTAAAAACCTAAGTAGCCCTGACAGGAGAGCCGGACACTTGACCGCCTGCCTTCCCGCATCCTGGACTACCCGTCTGACAGCCCCAGTCCTCGTGATGACAGCTTCAGTGGTCAGGCCTACAGGCTGAACTCAGCTGACCAGTGACTCTCAGAGCCAGAGGCTGAGACTGACCATGAGACATTCCGCCGCTTGCTCTCTTATTCCTCCACTGATGACGAGAAAAAGATAGCCATGCAGATAAAGAGACTTCGCTAGTCCTGCAACAATCTAATCGTCACACAATCGAAGATATCTGTTGATGAACAATATGAAACTGCATAAAGACTACCGTGCGTGTATAAGAGTTGAAACTGCACCTGTCGATCATAAACTTTAACAGCTCAGAGTACAAAGAATAGCTGGGTAAAAACCTGACAAAAGTGAACCCAAATCAAGAAGAAAACAATTATTTATTGTTAAGGACAATTTTTTCTGCTTTTCCCTTGTTCTTTTAATTATGATTTATTTTTCTTATAATGTTTTACCCGTTAACACTAATTTCACTAAAATCGATTCAGGATCAAGCTGTACATTTTTTAAAACCGTGTTAGGCGCTTAATCTGCAATAAAGTATTTATTTTTATCTCTGACTTTTTATGGTATTGAAAAGACCAAACAAAACATTGTGACCACAAAGTACTCGTTTCTGTAGGTTAACCATGCAGGAATGTACTGCGGCAAACTATGACTCTTACATCAGCTATCATCTTATTTTACTACTCTACTAGTGTATAAATTCTAATTTTAATCGCACGTTGACAGGGCAGGATTGAGACACATAAACTGTTCATTCCCTCAATAAAAATATCAGCAAGACCAATAAAACTAACCGATTTTTGTCCATTTAAATTTGTTTGTACTTTTATATTTCGTCTTCATCCTTCTAATTCTGGAAATCACAAACAAAAGAAATTTAGTCTCCATTACCTCGCTCTTCTATTCCCAAATACTGGGTAGACTTACTGGTTTTCACTCTTCCTATCGTCCTACTGGAAACTTTTTAGTCAAGAGTGATCAGATGAATGGCATAGACTACCGATATCTACTGAAAAACTCAAGAACCAAAAAGATGCCTCTAGTTTCATTTCACACACTCATAACTGAACAAATAATAGCCACAACAATAACTGTACCGTGAACATGGGCTTACGACTTGCCTTAACAAACCATAGCCGCGGCAATAACGGTAGGTTTGCACGGCTTACTTGCCTCAACAAGATATAGCTATGGCAAAAACAGTAGCATTATCTGGGGCTTACGACTGAAACCAAAGCCACGACAATAGCGGTAGTTTTGAAATGGGCTTATGACTTGCCTCAACAAACCATAACCACTGCAATGACGGTTGGTTTGAACCGCTTACTCGCCTCAACAAGATAGAGCCACGGACAAAAAAAAACGGTAGGGTTTGCATATGCTTACGAGTTGCCTCAACAAGAAATAACTACGGCAACAGTGGTAGAGTGAACACGGGCTTACGGCTTGCCTAAGAAACCATAGTCACGGCAATAAAGGTTGGTATGTACGGCTTTTTTGCCTCAACAAGATGTAGCCACGGCAAAAGCGGTAGAGTTAGCATAGGCTTAGAGCTTGACTAACAAACCATAAACATGGCAACAACAGTTGCCTCAATAAGACAGCAACAGCAGTAGTGTTAACACTCACCTACATGACTGGCGTTATACTATGTGTGAATATTTAAAATTAATGTGTTTGCCAAAACAAGACTATATTATTCAATACTCGGCGCTTTTTGATTGTGCTACATTTTGAGAACTCCATCTGACACGTAGGTAACTTGTCTACGAGAAGATAGTGTCTATGACGGACACCATAGGTTAAAGCGCCTTATATTTGTTGGAGAGAGAGAGAGAGAGAGGGAGAGAGAGAGAGAGAGAGAGAGAGAGAGAGAGAGAGAGAGAGAGAGAGAGAGAGAGAGAGAGAGAGAGAGAGAGAGAGAGAGAGAGAATATTGTTCCGTAGTTATAAAGTTGTGCGCCTGGCCATATTGAATTTTTGTATTCATACTCTTAAGATACAAGGAGGCGTTCGTTTGAATCTTTTACTTTTACTAACTATCCTCCAAATGTGGTGCTTTTGTTTTTCTGTTATAGATAGAGAGAAAGAGAGATAATTAATTTATAGATAGATAGATAGATAAATAGATAGATAAATAGATAGATAGATAGATAGATTGATAGAGAGAGAGAGGGAAAGAGAGAGAGATAGAGTGAGCGACAGATAGATAGACAGGCAAAAAAGAGAATGAGAAAGAGAGAGAGCGAGAAATAGTTACATAGATAGATCGATAAATAGATAGATAGAGATAGATGATAGATAGATAGATAGATAGATAGATAGATAGAGAGTGAGAGAGAGAGAAAGAGAGAGAGAGAGAGAGAGAGAGAGAAAGAGAGAGAGAGAGAGAGAGAGAGAGAGAGAGAGAGAGAGAGAGAGAGAGAGAGAGAGAGAGAGAGAGAGAGAGAGAGAGAGAGAGAGAGAGAGAGAGAGAGAGAGAGAGAGAGAGAGAGAGAAGTTAATTTCCCATTATTATTCCAGAGGAACTTGTTGCCACAAAAAATTAGGTAAAGAGCATTGGCCAGCTAGCACTTCCACTATTTCAGTTCTATAGAACAGGTCTAGGCAACTAGAGCCATCTACAGAGTTATATATACATATATACATATATATATATATATTTACTCTCTGGATCTATCTAGAAGCACGACTTATGAAACCCATATAATACATAGGTATTCATAAGACATCCGGAATATTGCTTCCTTAAAAAATAATTATCTTTTTTCTGTATTCACATTTTCCCTAATCTTTATTTCCTTCTTTAATCATAGCACTGGTATCCGTATGAGTAGAACAGAACGTGAAGATTTCTCAGAGTGAATGCGAAGTTAGCAAAGCGAAGCTTACCCTAATTCTGTGGATAATCCTATTTCCTATTGACTCCAAAGTTAAGAAAATGTACTTACAGTGTAGATTCTGTCAAATATTAATCCTAATCAAATAACGGGCGAAACAATGAAAATTGGAATAAATAATCTAAGATGTTCTGTAAAATCTGATATCAACCAAAGTGTTCAGACATTATAGATTTAACGCTCTGCAAAATTTGGAAACATCAAAGTAATAACTCTGTGAGTAGCTAAGATGAGCAATATTTTCAGCAATCTGGTACTGCCTAATTTTACAGTGTTATAATTTTTGTCCAAGATAAAGTAATTTAAAAGATAAAAAAACACCTATTTTAAGAGCAGTACTGACAAAATCGAATCAGGACTAAAATTCTTCATTACTTTCTTTACTTCTTTCTTTTCGTTTTAGTTTCTAAGGTGATCCACGTCTAAATCTCTACCACTTCAGATCAGAAAGAGGGCAGGTGTAGAATGTGAATGAATGGAACTGAATGTGAAGATAAAAAGCGCAATAATTCTCTTCCGAAGACCAAAACTTAATAAAGACGAGACGAATGAGTCAGATAACCAGTCATGTGCTCGTTGACATTATTTGTTAATCAAAATCTCACCAAAAAAATATTGGAAACAAACGTCTGATTAGTCTAGCCATGTCAATTGATGGGCTGGGACAAATCATAACTTGGTGTTTAATTCGTCTCTTCATTTTAGCTCTGTCGTCAGAGTTTGCTTCGAACAAAGCCCTTACCGTCACACAAGAGAAAATGAATATGGAAGAACACTGTTTGATGCAATTTCTTGTGATTAAACAGGAAAATGCCTTTAGGAACTATTCTTCCTATGATCAATAAACGTCGGTTTAATTAACGAAGAGATAACATTGGGCCAGCTTCAATAGTTCACAATGCCAAGAGTGGAGAAGTTATTAGATAATCTACATGCTTGACTATAGTCTACAAAGTTCGTTTCAACTGCTCAGAGGTTCTTGGCTGAACGAGAATACATACTAAGCTCTATTCCTAACAAACGGCAATTCCAAAACTAGCTGGAGTTAGATTCTGAGATTAAATACGTTACTGCCCTCCAAACAATTTCGCCTGTTAAAGGCCATTGGATTTAAGAGAAGACACCCTTAATTACATTCTAATCAGTTCATAGCTTCAACAGTCTTCTCGTCCCCGAGTATGTGAACATATAGACTAGATCATGTAGAATCCTAACAGATGTCAGTTACAGGCTGTCCGGATACCTAGGGCTATCTTGGTGTTTTTTTAGTTTGTTTCTTGTTTTTTTAATACAAATTCGGTTGACACTTCCCAATGAGTCCAGAGAGCTTTGCGTAAGTATATGCTCATGTATATAAAGCTATGGGAAATATAAGCATTGTGAAATGTCTAAATACATTTTCAATCGCTCAGACTTGAAAATTTGAAGAGGTAAACATGGGGAAAATTATAAACACGCAAACCGAATAAAAGTGTAAAGTAAAAACTAAACTGTCGTGAAATAATTGGATTAAAAAGAATTCTGTGTCTGGATGAATCCACTAAAATATTGTGGTTCGGTGTAGTATTTATAGATATAAATTTCGAATCCTGTTTACCTTTACTCCTAACATATTTATTCATTTAGCTTCAAAAATGAAATGAACCCCCCCACCTTTATGTAGTTCAAGTGTTCAACTCTTGACTTTCAAAAACAGGTTAAGGTTGTGGATCTATCTGTTCTATATCTAAAACAAAAAACTGAAATTTGAAAGAACACTGTGAAACTACAAAAAGCGCTCTTCTTCCTCATTTCTGCAAAACTTTTAATTTATGCAACAAATTTTCGCACAAACTTTTAGAGCAAACTTTAAAAAATGAATCGGTACTGAAGCAGGTGTGAGTCCTGAGCTGATGACTCTTTCACACCATCTGTGGACATGGACCAAGATGGCGCACAAGGAGAGAGCAGCATGGAAGCAGACAGAGATAACTGGATAGAAAGAGGGAGAGGGAGAGAGAGAGAGAGAGAGAGAGAGAGAGAGAGAGAGAGAGAGAGAGAGAGAGAGAGAGAGAGAGAGAAATAGATAAAGATAGAGAGTACCAGTCACACTTAAAAAGAAAGAGAAAGAGTACTAAAGAGAGTGGGAAAGAGATAAAAAGGTAAAAGTTAGAGAAAAAAAAAGAAAGAGAAAACGAAAGAGAAAAAAGAAAGAAACGCAGAGAGATGAATAATTAGAGAACCACATAGAGGTAGATAGAGATAGATAAGTGGAAAGAGAGAAAGATATTGAGAGATATAGAGAGAGTGAGAGAAAGAGAGGATGAGAGAGAGAGAGAAAGAAAGAGAGAGAGAGAGAGAGAGAGAGAGAGAGAGAGAGAGAGAGAGAGAGAGAGAGAGAGAGAGAAAGAGGGAGGGATGGAGAAAGAGATAAATAATGAATTTTTCAACAAACTACTAAGTCTTATTATTGTTATTATTCTTGATGTTATAATTAACCAGTGTCTGCCCCACCGGTGTATTTGATCAATCAGTTTGCACTCGGATTTTAAGTCGGTGCAGTTCGACGAGATGATGGAGTCCTCATAAAGACGCTTCCATCATGGAGCTAAGCTCGTCATATCACGTGGTGAGTGGATTATCCAATAGATTCGCTGTTTCTTCAAGTTCTTCATCAATAGAGTAATAAATCACAAACATCTTATGATTATCACAGATATATTACTTTTTTCTTCCCACCGCCCCCCCCCCCCTTTTTTTTTTTTGTAATCCCTTTCTTCCCATGTTTCAATATAAAATTATTTTTTTTCTCTGATATAACACTCTTCCGCTACTGGAGAATTTCACGCCTGTTAGGATGGGTGGAGCAGCATATCCTTGATGAGCAGGGACTCGAACTTACGACATCCTATGGCTTTTTAACCTTGCATCCTTTTCTCTAGATCTACGGTATGTTCAGACTGTCCCACCTTGACCACTCGCTCTTCCAAGTGTTGAATGGCCCCTAAGTTTCGCGGTGAGTCTTACACGGAGAGCGGGCGGCCACTCAACTTATAGCAAGATACCCTAACTATGAGATTCTCGGGTTAGGAGTGTGGGCGAAGCAGGAGCTCTCTGTTTCTCTCCATCGGCCTCTCCGTCTCTCTCTCTCTCTGTCTATCTGTATCCCCCATCTCTCTCGATGTCTCTATTTCTGCGTCTCTCTTTCTCTCTGTCCCTTTCTCTTTGTATCTCTCTCCATCTCCCACAAATCCCTCTCTCTCTCTCTCTCTCTCTCTCTCTCTCTCTCTCTCTCTCATTTAACTGTCTCACCACAGCTTCCTCTCTTTTCTTCTGTCTGCCACACTCTTCTGCCACTCTATCCCTGTCTAATATCCTGTCTGTCTGAATGTTTCTCTGCCATCCCCTCTCCCCTAGCTCTGTTTAGCGGCTTCCGGACTTGCTGGTATTGTTTCTCCCCTCTCAACGTTTTTTCAGCGCCTTATATCTCGCCACACACTTATAACACTAGATCTTCTATATGTCTTGTCCACTGCATGTTTCGACGAGAGGCGGTAGAACACTAATCGTTTCAAAACAAGTTGTATCCAGATTGTTATTTAACATTCCTATTTGTGGGAGTGTCACAAAGTTTTCATCCCAACTTGGCAAATAGACGGTAAGACAAAATATATATTCCAGTCTTCAAACGTATTTTTTTTTATTTTCAGCTTTCTTTCCTACACAATTTAAGACCCAATTTTTCATTGTTTTTGTTAATCTATCTGTTAATTTGTTTGTGAGTATTATATACTTGAATATTATTTTTTTTGTCAGTGTTATACTTCTCTACCCAAAAGCAGCCTCTTTGTCAGTGTTATGTTACCCTATCTAATAGTCTGTTTAGAATATCTGTCAGTGTCATGCAGTATATCATCAAGAACTCTATTTGTCAATGTTAAGTTTATCTATCCAAAAGCAGCCTATTTGTCAATGGTATGTTACCCTATCTAATAGCCTGTTTGTCAATATCACGTACTTCAAGGGAATATCTGTCAGTGTAATGCAGTATATCATCAACAACTCTATTTGTCAATGTTAAGTTTATCTATCCAAAAGCAGCCTATTTGTAAGTATGATTTACTCCAACAAAAGTCCGATTCGCCAGTCTTATGTACTCTTTTTGTCAAATTTAGGTTCACTATCTAAAAATCAACTTTTCAGTACTCTAAGAGCCTATTTGTCAGTGTTGGGTACTCTAAGAGCCTATTTGTCAGTGTTTGGTACTTTGCCCAAAAGCAGCCGTTTTGAAAGTTTTCTTTTATTTCTCTTGCATACAAGTATATTACTGTCCTGTACCGTGTTTTAAAACGTGCTGTCGCGTCTCTTTTCTAAACGGAAATGCCGGAATGTTTTTCTTGTAAGTGAACTTCAAGTATGGACACATTTGTGAGTTGGCCTGGGATTTTCAGGCTCGTGTCGGTATTAACTGTTTTGAGCTATTGGGCTTCAAACATAAAAAATAAATTTTTCAAGGTTTCTCACTTTTTAGCTTCTTATGAACTATCCACGATTTTTCTATCTTGCCAAAACGTGTCAAAGACCGAAAGAAACTTCAAATATGCTTTATGGTGTTTTTTGTGAAGATAAAGTGCAACCCCGCATGAAAACTTTTCCTAACTTTTTTTTCTCAGTTTCTCATTCCCCAGCCTTGTGTTAAGTTTTGGTCATATCTCAGCCAAATCCTAATATATTATACAAATTTCAACTGTTTTATGCAGGGAATTTGTTGGAATTTCAAAAAAATATGGAAATCACAATTTGTCCAAACTAATCATTGAGCGTGAAAATTGCAGGCCACCTCACATTTTATGAAAGACAGGGAAAATGTCTTCACATAAAACTTTGCACCCCGATATGCCTAAACTGTGCATGACGGTTTGACTTCATTGAAAGCAACGCAGAAAAATTTTACATCAGCCATTCTAAAGATGAGACGCCAAGAGCGGTAGAAAATTGGTCTGGCGCAATTTATTGCTAAAAAAATTTCTTAGCAAACAACGCATGCTTAAGTCTCGAGTCACGTCTTTCCCGTTCTTGGATTCATTGATCTGGAGAGAGTGCAAGCTGAGTCTACCAGGAAACTCTGAGCGTCTGCTGAATGATTTCTGTTATAGGGAATGCGATGTCACAAAGAATTATGTCCCTTTGTTGGAGGTCGTGAGTCATTTTCAACAATAAAAGACATTTTGAATGTCTATGCAGAACTAGATAATTTTGCTGTAATTTTTTTCTCATGTGCACATTTTTGTTTTCCCATTTTTACTTCAAATTTCCCACTAAAGTGCGTTATCGCAGGCGCTAATGCTTAAAACTCTAACATCAACTTGAATTGGAACTCATGACTTCCAACTCTTTGTGAAATCGCATTTTCTAGAGTAATGCTCATCTCAGTCAAAATGGCTTAAAGTTACTCAAGTATTTATTATAAAAACACGTTATATCTGGACGTGTCTGTCTGAGACAAAATATAATAAAGCTATTTTGAAATACCATGGTTAAAATACAGAAGAGCTTTGTTGAAGTACCCAAAATAAAAAAAACAAAAACAAAAACAAAACAAAACAACAAACTAGACCAACCTTATTGAAATACAAAGACAAAATATAGAAGAACTTTCTTGAAACACCAAAACTGAATGCAGAACAACTTTTTTAAAATACCCAAGGCAACAATGTAGAACAACTTTGTTGAAATATAAGAGGCAAAATATACACCAACTTTTTTTCTATTTTACATTGCGTTCATAGCTATTAAGAATTTCAAGCATATGAAAAGACAGCTGTTCACAGATGTTTTAGCATTGCTTATGAGTGTGGCGTTTTGACTAAGTGTTTTTTGTGGTTGGTATGAATTTAAAACCATAAAAAATAGCTTCAGCAGTTAGACAGAGAGATAAATATATTGATAGATAGATTTAGAAGAAGACAGCGGGGCAGAGAAAATTACAGTGCTAATGAGAAAGAGTATTGGAGTAATATTATAGTTTTAGTCACACAAAATTTAAGAGAGATGATATTGATAGAGAGATATAAAAGTCGAGTAAAAAGACAGTGGGTAATGAGAGATAGACAGATAGATAGATAGTTAGATAGATAGATAGATAGATAGACAGAAAGAGAGAGAGAGAGAGAGAGAGAGAGAGAGAGAGAGAGAGAGAGAGAGAGAGAGAGAGAGAGAGAGAGAGAGAGAGAGAGGGAGAGGGAGGAAGAGAGAAAAGGAGAGAAGAGAGAGAGAATAATATACATGCACAAACACGAACTAAAGAGTGACAGATGGATAACCTGACACAGACTCACAGATAGTCATGCAGACATGGACATAGACAGAGACAGAGAAGATGTCACGAAAACAAACTTAAGTTTTATCATCTGCAACCTGACCAGATGTGACTACGTTTAAGTAAAATGTGCGGACCATGTGTTGCAGGAATACTGACTCGTCCTCAACGTTGGATTCACATTTGTCTGGAGTTTGGTCTAACATCGAATCGTATTGGAGTCTGTCAATAAAAATCATGGCCGAGAGTTTTCTTTCGTCTCTTCAAATCAGTTCGGTAGCTACAGAAACTGACTGGTATATATCCCAAAACAATATTTGACGGGTCGGCACATTTAGTAACTTCCGTACAGAACTTAAGAAAGTTTTAGGAATATGGACATGTGATAATCGATACAACAATTAAAAATGATATTTTTTATTTCTTTTGGCCTGATAACAAAATAACCTTCGATGGTGTAGCTATGATCATAAACAGTTGATGGAAGAAAAAAGGCAGCTTGGTGTACTTCCCATATACCTGTAGGAATATTCTATCAAAGCAGAAACGTACCTAGTCCTAACCTGATGCGGTCAGTTATATCTGGTGTATATGTTAGAACTGGAATCTAATCTATAGCCCGAAGGTGTTGCAAGTTCTGGTAAATATTCTGGCTGTTTTGTTTACCCTTATTAAGGGGAAAGCGCTACATCTAAAGCCAAGAAATGGTCCTTTAAAGCATAGCCCGTACCTGATTTTAAAACTAGACTTATTTCTGGCGCAAAAATTTGCGAAAAGAAAAGTCATTTTACTTTATTTTGTTCTTTGACCTTTCGTTGGTTCGCGCAATATTTAAATTCAGACTCCAGAGCCCTTCCATCTTGTTCACTGGAGATTCATGCAAGTTAGAGCAGCCAACGTTGTGAGAATTGGAGGCAAGCTTAATTTTTATCAGTATCGGTTGTCAATGGACGCAGCGCGAAAAAAAAAGAAACAAACAAGCAAACCATGAGTAGAGTCTATAAACATCTTTGCAATCACGTTATATAAGCTCGAGCCTAGCAGTGGTATTAACACAAAAGGGGGCTACAACATTAATTGCACAATACATCATTAAACTTTTTATTTATTACGGCACCAAAATGTTCACATTATCAGCACACAAGGTCCACCTGCTCTTTCTAAAATATCTCTCTTAAATGAGAGCTTGGTCTAAATCTAGATTCTACATCTTGTTTTGGAACAAAAAAAATCTTTAAAAATTGGATCTGTGAAATTAAGGAACCTACAACAACAACAGAGGATGCTGGCATAAAGAGTCGATAACGTACTTGTGAAATGTGAATACAGAAATGCCACTGCTAGATTATCCATTTATTTCAGCATGGGTGCCCAGCCCATCATGTTGAAGGGGATATTAAATGTGCGTCCTTCTAATGCTGATGATTTCTGGACATCGCTCGTGACTTGTAAAGGTCTACGTGAATTTTGTACAGTCCAGAATGTTTAGCAAATGGTTAACTCATTATTATATCTTGTTAACTGACTTGTTCCAAGATTTCTTAAAGAAGAGCATGTGATTAAGACCATGCTTAAAACGGAAGGGAAAAGAAATGTTACTTTCTATTGAAATTGAGATTCCTAAAGTATGAATATGGACTTAGATAGCCCAACAATTTCACTCCTGCCTTTTTTCCAGTGTGGAATTATTGGTAGCATCTTAGCTTAATAAATTTAAATTAATTTCCACAACACAAGAGCTAGTTCCATCAGCATTTGAAGCGGGGAAAAAACACAGCAGCAAACAATACAAAAAATAAAACTAACAAAAAACAAAACAAAACAAAACAAAACCCAAAACGAAACAAAGAAACAACAACCCAAAATCCAAAACAAAGAGCAAGAACAACAACATCAACAAATACAAAACAAAACATTTCAATGGATCATTTTCAAGACTTTTTTGTTTATGTGTTTCACTATTTCTTTAAATACTGTATTTGTTGTTGTTGTTGTTGTTGTTGTTGTTTCTGCTGGTCATGACATTGTTGCTCTTGCTGCCGCTGCTGTTTAATTTGTGCTTAATCGATTTTGTATAAATCTTATCACTCGCCGCGCCTAGTCATGAGGTAGGATAAATGAAAAAAAAAAAAGACGGAGTGATTAAGGCGATAGGATAAATGGAAAAAAGACAGTGATTGAACAGATAGAATAAATGAAAAAAAAGCTGAGTAAGATAAATGAAAAAAAAAACATTGAGGGATGGAACAGTTAAGATAAATGAAAAAACACTTAGTGATTGACGAGGTAAGATAAATGGAAAAAGACTGAGTGATTGAACGGGTAGGATAAATGAAGAAAAGATTGAGGAATGGAACAGGTAGGATAAATGGAAAAAGACTGAGTGATTGAACAGGTACGATAAATGGAAAAAAAATTGAGTGATTGAGGAGGTAGGACAAATGAGAAAAAGATCGAGTGATTGAGGAAGTAGGATAAATGAAAAAAAGAATGAGTGGTTAGGAGGTACAATAGGGGGAGGAGATAGATTGAAGGATTTATTAGCTATGGAAAAAGAAGCAAAGTGTAAGTAAGTGAATGAGTTAGATAAAAGGTGTAGAGGGATTTAGCAATAACGAAAGCAAGATACAAAGGAAAAAAATGAGTGAGAGAAGAAATAGGATAATATGAGGATTGAATGAATGGGTAGGTTTATATTAACAAGAGAGAGGGCTGCTCCGACTGGATAGAAGGAACAGCTATGCATTGATTAAATAAGAATGAGCAGAGTGAAAAAGGGTAAGGCCGAGTTGGCAACAGGGCTAAGCTGAATGTATACATAAGAGTGCCCTGACTCTGGTGCCAGAAAGATGCATGTTTCGGACTGTGAGTGTGTGTGTGGGGTGCGGCAGTGTGAGAAGCCCGAGATTTGAGTGTATGGGTGTGCGACATCGTGCTAGATAGCATCATCAGTTTTGACTCGATTAACATTGTCGTCAGTTCGCCAAGTTTCCATAATTCTGTTCTAAGTTAACACTTCTTTTCTTTTTCAGACAATCCAAATGAACTATGCTGTTCCAGTTCTAAAAACACTTTTCATGCAGAGGGAATAAGTTTAAATTTTGGTGGACTAAAGAAGTCTTTAGAAGCACATTCCATTGAAACTGTAACCCCTGTTTTAATGATCTGACCCACTTAGAGTGTTTTTTTTCTCCAAAACTGAAAGAATATCATCAAAATGAATGAGTCGGCATTGATACACGCACGAACTCTCGCGCACACCTTTCTATCTATCCATTTCTATCTATCTATCTATCTATATACATATATATAGTTTGAAAATAAGTTGGAACAATTGATAAGAGTGCTCAACAAATAGATAGAGAAAGAGATTGAGTAAAAGAGAGAGAGAGAGAGAGAGAGAGAGAGAGAGAGAGAGAGAGAGAGAGAGAGAGAGAGAGAGAGAGAGAGAGAGAGAGAGAGAGAGAGAGAGAGAGGTCTAAGTTTTTCATGAGATTGTTTTTATGTTGCAACATATCTTCTCTGTTTACTGCTGTTTAACTCTCCCACGTAAAAGCAGCAGATGATGTAAAGTATGTCGCAAGCCCGTGGCTGGAGGCTTGGTCCACCCGAGATTATTACTCTGAGCGCGGTAGGCTACTCACGCTGGGCTCTAACTACAGGGTGAAAGCTGTGAGTTCAGGGACATTCTCTCAGACCAGAGTCTCTCAGCGATAGTTATAAAAAAAATACAAATACCATTAGTTAGTTGATGTTGTGCACGTATTGTCACGAGTTGATGAATGCAGCAAAACCAAGCAGACTTTTTTGTATTGCAATTACATCTTTTAAACTACCGCTTCCACTTCTATAAGAATGATGTTGCTGTACAAATATCTATCTAACTGACAATCTATCAAACCTCATATCAACTGTTCAAACTATCTAACTGACTATCCATCTATCCTTCTGTCTTCATGCCAATCTTCATGTCTATCTGTCTGTATCTCTCTCTTCCTCTCTATCAATTTTTCTGTCCATTTTTTCCCCTCTGTCAGTCATCTCTCTCTCTCTCTCTCTCTCTCTCTCTCTCTCTCTCTCTCTCTCTCTCTCTCTTTTCACGATACCATATTTCTAAAATTAAACGAAGAATTCCACCGGAAGAACACATCTTGGGGTGATTTCAAGTCAGCAGTGTCCAAATCGAAAGGTGAAAGGCTAGTAAAAATCAGTATCGTTTAGTCGCACTCTCCAGCCTTACTGTATTTAAAACAGAAGGGTCACCTAAGTGGGCAGTAAGCTTTGGCCTTGGTTCTTTATTTCTGTACCTCCTCGATGTAAACAGACACAGACTTGAACTCTCTCCACAGCCAAGATAAATACAATTCTGGATCTAACTAGCTGTTAATATCTGTGAGTTCAGACCTGGGTATCCGGAATCAACTTGCTAAACAGGTGCGTCATAAGGTGGTTATCGTTGCACGGCCTGACAAGTGCATCACATGACGACCGACATCCACGAACCAGGCAAGAATCTGACGGTGTTTTAATCCATCAATTAATGAAGGCTCCAAATCCCCTTGACTTTCCAGGGAATTATAATCACAGCTTAAATGTAGACACTTTTAAATCTATGAGAGCGACAGAACTTAGATCTTATGATATGCTTACAACCTCTTAAATCTCGTAGAGATACAGAATTCTAAATCATAATCTATGCTGTAGGAGAGCTTTCAAATGTAATGGAGAGACAGCATCTTCCTGTGGCCAGTTTGAACAAGCATTTGCAAAAGTGCAGCCCACCATTAGCTATAAAATCCTTGGCGATCAAGTTTTTTCTTTAGCCTATTTCTTGATCATTAGAAAAATGAGAACATTTGGATGAGCACACGCAGATGAGATGAACTATAATTCTACTGCAATTAGCTTCCGATTTTACTGTAATTTGCGAGCTATTTCAGCTAATCTATTTTGCAAAAGACATTCTCTATTTGAACAAACGTGCTCGCAGACATACAAAGTATAAAGACTTGACGTGGTGCTAATAGCGCTTTGACACACAACGGTTGGTGTGGGGGATGGCCATTGTTGCTTTTACTTGTCTTTTGCTCAGCGGACCCCCCCTCCCCCCCCCCCTTTTTTTTTCTCCCTACCTTGCTGTTATTTAGAGAACATGGGGCGTGAGTGAGGGACTCTCTAGCTGTCACACAACACAACAGCATGGTGTTATTGGGAGATCATATGGCCTGTGTAGAGGGACTCTCTAGCTGTCCAAATGCTGAACACAACACAACAGCATGGTGTTAGTAGGAGATCATAGGACCTGTGTAGAGGGACTCTCTAGCTGTCCAAATTCTGAACACAACACAACAGCATGGTGTTATTGGGAGATCATAGGGCCTGTGTTGAGGGACTCTCTAGCTGTCCAACTGGCTTGAAAGGCCTCGGAATCGACGCCCGTGGACGTTCATCTTGTTGTTGTCCAAAGAAATCAACGTTTGCTGCGATCTGGCTGGGGACCGGACGTGTCAACCACTGTCCAAGACGATAACTTCAATCGAAGCCGTTTTGGGTTTTTTAATTGAACTGAATGTCTACAGGGATTAATTTTTCAAAATTCGAGAGAACAAGAGAGAGAGAGAATAGGATAGATAAATTTATAGAAAGAGAGCGATAGCTAAAAAGATAGTAAGATATAGATCATTAGATAAAATAGATAGTCAAACTGAGAGAGACAGAGAGAGAGAGAGAGAAGAACAGAGACAGATAGGGAGAGACAGAGACAGATAGGCAGAGAGATAGAGAGATAGAGAGAGAGAGAGAGAGAGAGAGAGAGAGAGAGAGAGAGAGAGAGAGAGAGAGAGAGAGAGAGAGAGAGAGAGAGAGAGAGAGAGAGAGAGAGAGAGAGAGAGAGAGAGAGAGAGAGAGAGAGATTTTCACGCATATCCAATACAACAAGAGGATGCGCGTCAGAAAAGTGGAATAAAAGCTTTTAATCCTTTCACATCGTGTTGGCAGTTTAGCATATCTACACTGTAAAAACTGTCATTAACGTCATCTGCTGCCTTAGATGCTTTAAATCTAGTGACAGACGTAAAACCTTAAGACGTCTCTGGCACCGAAGCTTTGTCACTTTCTCTTCTTTTAATTACGGCAATAGTGGCAAACTAGAACTTGAAAATTTTATAATGAGAAGGCCGCAATTTTAAAGGACAAACATGTATTTTTAGGACGTTCGGAAAGAGATGGAGATACAAATGAAAAAAGAATCAAATGAAATCTTTCTTAATCCGATTATCAACACGTCAATCATTTTAGAAACGTTAGATGTGGTTTAAACCCTGAAATACCCAGACTAACGGTACACGAATTCGGTTCTTATACATCTTATCTGGAGCAGGATAGGAACCGAAACAAAACATGTCGCCGGGAAAATTCGATCTGTCAGGCAAACCGATTACAATCTTGACCCTTAATGACATTAGCCTGACACAGCAGAAGCAGGTTATGTGCCTTTGAACTTTCCAACATGGAAACTTCCTGTTTAGGCGCTTTCCTTTCAGATGATTTCCCGTGGGATATTCATCTTTTTAATGATGTCCTTTAAAAAAAACACACTTCCTTTAACATGCGTCCCCTCCTTTTTTTTTTCTCTCTCGTACAACGAAGCATAAAAACTGGAGCTTTTGCTAGGACAAATTTACAAAAACACAAAGTTGGATAAAAAGAAGCAAAACACAAAATCATCTATAATGATATCAGGTAGCCCATGGAAGAAAACCCACCCTACTACAAAACAAAAATATCAGCAAAAAAAATGCAACGAAACAAGAATAGCAACAACAGAAACAGTCACAATCTTTATTGACAAGAATAGCGCAGACAGAACAGAGAGCAGCAATTAGACCTTCAGCAACGGCGTGAGCACCAAACAATGAGGCAGAAATGGCAGCTAACACGGCAACAAAAGGATCGCTAAGCCAGGGAGGTCTCTCGAAATCATAAAAAGCTAGCAGCCAAGTTTATTGGGACGAGCCTTTCATAATCCTCCCTTAACTTTAACGAGGAGAAGACAAAATTGCTGCCGTGATGATCGTATATTTCTGAGTGAGAAAGTAAGACAAAAAATTAAGAATTGAAGTTCATTTTTTTGGTGCCACTGTTATACATTTTCCTAACCCCTAGATCAAAACGTGTAGCTAGTGAACCTGACACTGTGAGGCTTTTGTACATCGATCGAAGGCTGAATATTTCTGTAAAGAGCTGAATCCATCACATAAACCTCTCTATTATCCTGAAAATCAAGGGGAAAAACTCGATCCAGGTGGAGCCTGTGAAAACGATGTAAGGAAAATGTCCATTGCTCAACAAACATCGATCTATGATGGTCTTTTACTGATTATTAACCCTCTAGATATAGAGTGTGGGCTGCTATTGTCGTGTTCCTCTATAATTGAGCTGCAAGTGGTCAGATTTCTAAAATAGAGACGAAACCACTCTGACTGTCATCTCTGCCTCAGGCTGACAGTAAATCGTTGCTTCTTACTTTTCAGCGTTATCAAGTGGACTAATTGCCCATGGTTAGGAAGAATTAGCCCTTGCAGTACAAACTTTATCCTTGTCTCATGCTTTGTAATTCTCTTCATACTCACACAAGTGGTAAAACTTCGATGAATTCTGGAACAATGCCCTGAAATGCGAAAATAAACCTCTTAAGTACAGAGACACCAACTTTGCTTCGCTGATTTATTCTGAAATGTAACCAAAAGATATGAGAAGTGAAAAACTAATGTAGATTTTAGATCTGACAAATTGCTTGAGTAACACCTCCAACTGTCTCATACGTATCGGTCATTTTTCTTCTCCTCGATGTAATGCGTAACTCGATTCACAAAGCACTCTGGCTGTTCTCCCAAGCTGATGGCAAGTTGAGCAAAACTTCCTCCCAACACCCGAGAGCAAAAAGCTTACACCGGATGTGATGATTGCGATGCGTTGAGAGAGAGACGTGCTGGAAATTAAATTTCCAGTGTTATCACGACCGCTGCCATAGAAACTCCTGTGTTGTGTGTGAAAGCTGCCCGAGATCTTTCATCTAGAAGTACATGCTGGTCTTGCTAGTTGGTAATGGGCGCCGAGTGCCACAGCTATTGAACATAATTCACAAGCAAGTGCGGCGGCTCAAGAGCTTCAATAGATTCTCACCCAGATGTAATAGCTGTAAATTGTACGATCTAGGCTCTGATCACCGAGAAAGAATGTATTCGGAAAAAATAAAAAGCAAGGGATTTCTTTCTCCTGCTGATAAAGAAAGAACTGGCCCTACTTCCATTTCCTCCTTCCACACTCCTCCTTTCCTTTTTCCCACTCCCAAGTCAGGCTACAGTTCAGGACGTTTCATAAGGTTTGTTTCGATTATCTGCTCCTGGCAAGTTTATAATAACATCTACTCTAGCAGATAAAGAGTTTTTATCGAGAAGATAAATGTCTACGCATTTTAATAGATCTAAAAAGTTACTCTTAGGCCTGCTAAATTCACTTTTTAGAAACCACTTGTCAATATTGAGCTCCTCTATCCTATAATCACCTCTATCTGCTCCATTTGCTCATGTCATTAGAAAGGCCATTTCTGACAATCTGAAGTCTCTTCTATTCATGCCTCAGATATCCTCCTTCTCTCCATCTTTCACCTTTGGAGGTAAACTTGCCCCTCTTTCCTCATCAGAAAAATTTTCAAACCTATTTACAATACAATCTTCCTCATTTTCCCCTTTCTTCTCTCCCCCGCCCTCTCTCTCTCTCTCTCTCTCTGTCTCTGTTTCTGAGCTAGATATGAAGTGAGGAATATCCACAGAGACATTTCAGAGGCAAACCAAAAAAGGGGGTGGGGGGGGGGGAGGAGAAAGAAAGACAGGGAAAAAAAAATTAATTTATAAAGAGTGGTGTAGGGTGGTGAATCCCACACCCCCAATCATAATGAGTAATAATTATGTCCTTAGAGAGCAAGGAACCTCTAGACAAGTTGCAGTGATGGAGGGCGCTCTAGGAGTCTCGCGGGATGTGTCCACTGTGGCGTCGAGAAGAGAACTTCTGGTTTTTGGGGTTTAGCAAATGCACTGATGGTACCAATTTAGAACTAAACAAAAGTATTTCATCTGATATTATTTAGTTGTTATTACTTAAAGTTTTTGGCTGAACACCGAATGTGATAGATTATATGGTATCCAATGAAATACGGTATTGTTTGTCATGTCTACCACATCTACCTCATTCTTCTCTGAACTTGTAATTGATAAATTTTACACTACCAATGTATTATATTGCCACGGAGACCGCTAACTTCGAGTTTTATATATCAACCTTATGGCTGGGTGGTTGATATCTATTGTTAGACTCAAGGTCTAATGGCTGGGTGGTTGATATCTATTGTTAGACTCAAGGTCTATGAGGAACAAAGTGCGGCTGTTTCGTTCCAGATATTGTTTCTGCACTTTGACTCAGCCAGATCTAGTCTAGGTTTGCTTCATTTTACTTTGGCACGGTGACTCAGTCAGATCTAGTCTAGTTTTGCTTCATTTTACTTTGGCACGGTGACTCAGTCAGATCTAGATTTAGATTGTTTGCCCTTAGTTCGTCACCGTGACTCAGCTAAATATACACAAGGTTTGTTTGTCTTACTTTGGCACTGTGACTCAGCTAGATGTACACTCGGCATGTTAGGTCGTACTTTGACATTGCGACTTAGCTAGATGTAGACTAGGCGAGTTGAGCCCGACTTCATCACGATATCTCTTAGAGTAGGAATGTTTCGACACCATGACTCAGCAGAGTAGGTGTGTTTTGGCTTCGTGATCCCAACCAGATCCTAGAGTTTGCGTGTTCCGGCACTATGACTCAGTAGAGTACACATGTTTCGGCTTCGTGACTCAACCAGATCCTAGAGTTGGCGTGTTCCGGCACTATGACTCAGTAGAGTACACATGTTTTGGCTTCGTGATCCCAACCAGATCCTAGAGTAGGCGTGTTCCGGCACTATGACTCAGTAGAGTACATATGTTTCGGCTTCGTGACCCCAACAGGATCCTAGAGTAGGCGTGTTCCGGCACTATGACTCAGTAGAGTACACATGTTTTGGCTTCGTGACCCCAACCAGATCCTAGAGTTGGCGTATTCCGGCACTATGACTCAGTAGAGTACACATGTTTTGGCTTCGTGACTCAACCAGATCCTAGAGTAGGCGTGTTCCGGCACTATGACTCAGTAGAGTATACATGTTTTGGCTTCGTGACCGCAACCAGATCCTAGAGTAGGCGTGTTCCGGCACTATGACTCAGTAGAGTAAATATGTTTTGGCTTCGTGACTCAACCAGATCCTAAAGTAGGCGTGTTCCGGCACTATGACTAAGAAGAGTCAAGCAATGTTTTTGGCATAGTTGGTTATGAAAATTATAGTTAAAAGCGTCATTTATATCATTTATAAATCAATAAGCAAGACTGTTGATGTATGATAATCATCACATCCAATGGAAACTGACATATATAACGAACAGAGAATAAGTTATTTCCAAAGAAACAAAAAATAAAAAATGATTTCAATGTAGCAAACCGAGTGAGGTTCACATTCGTTTTTTCCAAAAGCTTTTAAGATGCAGAAATTGAAAGCGCAGACCAAGTGACCATTTCTTCGTAAGCTTGCTCAACCACTTTCCACACTCCACCTTAGATCTCTAGATCTAGCTTTGCTCTCCATAAATCTTGCTTTGTCGGTCTCTAAATCTAATCTCTAGATTTAATTTCACCTATCTTTAACTCAAGCTTCATCTATCTCTAAATCTAGCTTCGTCTGTCTCTAGATCTAGCTCACCTGTGCTAGGCACAATCAAGTTTGATTGATTAGTTTTTTTTGTCTGGTATTTATTAGGCGTTATGTTTTATGTTTATCTATTCCAACAGGTACCCCGTAATGCTCTAAATCTTTGTCTCCAACATCATTACCTGGCAATTGGAATATTGTAAAAGCAATCTTTATTCGAGCTGTCTTTTGGAATAATAACTTAATATTCTAGAAACTGACTTTTCAACAGAGCAAATCTTTTATTCTTTGATTATACCGCTTGTAGCTGTGGTCATTCACCGCGCATTTAAATATTACTAATAAAAAAAAAAGAGTTCCAAGAAAAATAAATAATCATAGCAAGTACAAACACACACACAACTCATACAAAAAGGAAATGAAATCTGCCATTCAGTTTATCAACTTCGATTTTTTCCTTCATTTTCCTCGAAGATTGATGTTTGAGTTAAAGATTTAAAAGAAGATGAAAGCCTGATCCCCATTATTACAGCCAGGAGCAAATACACTGTAATCTCCGTAGTTGGGAGCCTCTATCTTTTTCCGTTTATCTCTAACGAACAATATTGATCCGTAGCCTTAATTCATTACAAGAAATTATTTTTTGTACTTCTCTGTTCATTGATGTCAGTGACCTTCTCTCAAGAATAATCATCTCAGATGATGGAAACTTTTTCCGCCATAGTAGACGTGAGCTATAAGACAAAATACAAATCTTATTACCAGTAAGAATAACATGTCTAGATGCGCCAGACGATCACGTCGTCTGGATCCGAAAAGTGTAAATAATACAGTTCTTATCTCAGTGACTACAAGTCACAGCCCAGACGAGGGTACAAACCCTAATCTCATTGTTCGATAACCGGGTGTCTTTCGTTAGATTGAAAGGTTAAATGTTAGTGCCACATTCCCCCTCATCGCTCTTCACAAGGCCATATTCTTCTCGACACTCCTAACAGTGCCACATTCCCCCTCATCGCTCTTCACAAGACCATTTTCTTTTCGACACTCCTAACAGTGCCACATTCCCTTTCATCGCTCTTCACAAGACCATTTTCTTTTCAACACTCCTAACAGTGCCACGTTCCCCCTCATCGCTCTTCACAAGGCATGCACATCTAACACGCCTAACAGTGCCACGCTCCCCCTCATCGCTCTTCACAAGACCATTCGCGGGCTTAGAATCAAAAGGTTCCATCTGCATTTTTGATGTTTTGAGAAAATTAATGTCAAAGTTTAGAGTTTCTAAAAAGCTATTAAATATTAATGGATTCACCTCATCTTTTATCATGCCTTTTCATTGTATATGAATGTTACACTAAAGTTGTTGGTTTCGTTATTTTGATTTTATAAACTTGATTTATTGCATCCCCTTTATTCAGTTAGAACCTTTTGACACTAGAGATCGCTGAATGTCTTTGGGGTCAAAAAGTACACGTGTAGTTAAAACCTTTTGATTCTAAAAAGCAAGATATGTAGCAGTGTCAAAAAGTTCTATGTGTTGGAGTATACATAATCTAATATGTTCTGATATTTTTACAAGCCAGTTTACAACACTGCGGTGATCTCAGGGCTTGACACCCAGGGACAGAGCCAGGATACCATGGCATCTGCCTCAGCCGGTCACATTATACTGACACCGACCCTCCGACTGAGAGGCGGACGAACTTACTACATGTACTACTCTATCCACGCCCCCATAATATGCAATAGGGTTAATTAATATATATATATGTACATGTAATAGAGTTAATTAAAGAATGCAACTACATAATAAACATAAAACTGATATACTACAATTTAATCAACATAATAAGGAAGACAACATAGTGAGTTTTTTAAAGAAAATGGAATTTGAATTTATTTGGCTTTGTGATTGTGTTAATTATGAGTGAAAACAATGAAACAGGGCACAATAACTAGCACTATGACACATTGAAGAAAAAAATACATTTTTTTATCATAGAATATGAGTTATAATTCTTGATCATAAAATAATTTGTACTTATCTTTTACTAAAGCACAAACTTTGAAAATTCATATATCATCTGGTAGGCCTGCATTTACAACAAAAATATTATTTGAAGCTTTTAACAACATAAACGTTTTTATTACATCATTTACTTTATTGAAACAGCAAAAAAAAAAAAAAAAAAAACCACTTCTATTTCAACTTTTTCAAGATTCATGTCTTCGCTGCTTCCCATCTTATACACTATAGACAAACTCTAGGTGACCTGTAATTTTAAATTTGAAGAGGTGCATTTTACTCATAGTCATATAGTTTTTTACATTTGCTCATCTTTCATCTAATTCAGCATACAATAATCATTATTTCAAATAATGCAACGTCAATTTTATCTAAAAAATAAAGCATAAACATAAAAAAAACACTGAAAAGCTCTCACAGAAATAATAATAGATGAAGGCTTTCTTTTCTTTTGTAAAAAAAAAATCAAAGAAAAAAATGATAGGTTTACCAATGCACAGTATGTTTCATAGTCTGAAACAAATTGAGTTCACTTTTAAACATTTCTAAGAATTGAAAAGAAAAGAATATTACAGAAAAAAAGATCAGATCTTGTGCAGCCTTTGATAATACTCTCTATCTTTCATTGGCATGAATTGCAGTATAAATTTAAGATCTTTGAGCTTTTCTTGGGATAAACCCACCTGTTTCGATGCTTTGACTTCTAATCTTTCAGTTTCAGGGGTTTTCACAGTCTTAGCATTTTTGGTTTGCCTGGTTTTAGTGCATCTTTTAAGCACATCAACTTTGATATACTCTGCATCAGCATGAGATGTCTTAAAGCCAACAACAGTTGAACCTTGAAGAAATTGTAAAGCTGAAACCTTAGTGAAAGGAACAACCTTGAATTCATAAGCATTATTGCAGAATTTTTTGAAATCCAAAAAATGAAAGTCTCTCATCTGTATTACTTTGTAAGGATTGTGGCGATTTGTTTTCAAAATGACATTGACAAGGGATAAAGGTGAGTAGAATTCTGCAATAGCAAAACTTTTCTCAAGGGCACTATGAACTTGATCCACCTCCTGGACAGCAGAATGTCCAGGGAGGCTGTATTTCATTTCTACTGACTGAATCTGAGGGTGAGTTTTCAGAAAATACATTACAGCCGTTGACATGAAGGCATTTTTATTTTGTGGCACACAGCTGTCACTCCATGTTATAATTCTTTTTATATCAGGATTGGAAGTGACAACATGCTCTAAAATTCTTAATAGAGAGCTGGCAATATCATTACCTTCCCTCCCAGATGTAGTCTCGGCCCACACTGAACAAATTGCTTCCTTAACTTGGCCAACACAGGCCACTGCTGTTTCATTATACACATTAAGCTTGCGCTTATAAAAAAAAACAACTTATTTCAGCACGAGGACATGTGATTACATTTTGTAAATCAAATGCAACAACTGCAACTTCATTATCCACTTGTTCCCTATCAACCTTTCTTATCTCTCTCATGGCAGCTTTGTCAGCATCATGTTTCATTTTGCTCTCGTTGTCTGTATCAGTTAAAGTATTGTTTTCCAATTTGACACGATGGGCCTCACAAAAGTCACACCGGTCTTTTTTGGGCTGGTGAAAATCCAAATTAAACTCAGAGCAAAAAATATACCTGTAGTAGGATCGTTTCACGGGTGTAATACCTTGCTCACTACAAAACTCTACATAGAGTTCGTACATTTTAGTGATGCTCAACCCTGCTTCCAGGTACTGTTTCTTGCTATCTGCCCGGCAGTAATGGCTTTCCACGACAGGAAACGATTTAATATGTCTCCTGATATGGCCTTTAACCTCTTCACTAAAACCTTTTTTGGTGTTTGTGCCTCTCCCATCTGGTTTAGGCGTGTCGTGGGCAGTTTTATTGGTGTGAACATTGTAAACCTTTTTTTGACTAACTGAAAGAGTGTCCAGGTAGAATGTCTTACAAACTTGCACCCTAATGTTGTTGCCTTTGTCAAAAAAGAAAGAAAATGAATTATTTTTGACATTTTCCTGGGCATTTTTAGTTGTTCTGCGATTGACAGGATTACAACATATTGTGTTTAATATGAAGTATCTTTGTTCTACTGTGGTAAGGTTGTAATATGCATCAAAAATACTTTGCCTGCAATCTTGATCAATGTTTAAAGAACATTTAAGGCTACATTTACTACAGTCCTTTGTATTCTTGGTTGATTTTGTTGGTATGATCTTTCCTTTCCAGTTGGTGTGCTCTTGATCTTTTCCACTGACCGTCAAAGCCTTAGTCTCGCTTTTCTTCCACAAATCCTGATTCCTTCTCCTCTTGAGAGACAGTCTTGAGTTAGAAAGAAACAAGCTATATACATAATCTATAAAACCTTTTGCATCTTAAGCAATAATAATGACAAGTGTACACATAACTTTTTTTTTTTTTTTTAAAGGGAAACTAGTTGTTGTGCACTATATAATTACTCAGTAATTGTATTTCAAAATAAGTATTATTTTTCACTTGAAATTTTTTCATCCTGTCTGATGCTATTTATATTAACTTGACACTAAAAAAAAGCACATAAAAACTCAAATATTCATACTGCTTTAGTTGATGTATGAGCTCTTACCTTTTTCCTTCTTCTTGATTACGTGTTGGTACCGGTAAATCTATTTCAGAAGTATCATGTGAGGATGTGTCAGGATTTGGATACTGACCTTTGCCCTGTGTCTGCATTCCTTCATCACTGTTTTCAGTTCTAAAAGAAAGAAGTGCAGAAAAAAATTATTATTGTAAAAAAAGAAATATTTATATACATAAAATTAGATCTAAGGTAATGTTCCTAGCACATTGACAAGAGTTTCAACGTTATGGAGCAATTATAGTGAAAAAATGTGGATGGTTACCTTCACGCGGGCCTGAAATAAATTTGTAGGACTCATGAAATTAAGGTGACCATCCACATTTTTTCACTATACATAAAATTATATATATTATCATTTGAACGAGAACTCAGTTTACTCAACAAGTAAGTCATGAATATGGCATACTTTTACCATTACAAAATTTAAATTTTTAACTTAGTGTGATTGAAGGCAGAGCACTCACCTTTGAAAAAAAAAATTAATAAAGCAAGAGACAAAAAGCCGGCACTGCATACACATACACTCTCCCTCTCTCGTGCTTGTTTGAATCATCAAAGACAAAGTCATACAAATGTAACTTGTAAGCATTGATGATGTAAGATTAGAAAAAAAAGGCATTTTTCTTACTCTTACCCTCTTTCTTCTTCATGGTTAGCTATCAGCAACTCTGTCAAACAGGGTGACTGTGTCGGCATGGACGTGTTGGGATCAGGGTGTTGGGTTTTGTCCTCTTTATCCAATTCTTCATCCTCATTATGGTCCGAGCTGAAATTAGATTAGAGAATACAATCAAAGATAAAATCCAGATTTGGCAAACGTGAAGAAGACAGTACATGTACCAACCTCAGTCAGATGACTGGCATTGGCTGGGCAAAATGTATTTATGAGGTAATCGATCATTAAAATATTTTTAATGTATTTGTCTTATACATAAATTTTTTCTTGGTGCTAAAATTCTGCTATCTAGATCTAGATTCTAGATCTATATCTACTTACTATAAATTTGCTTCATGGACCACTGAAATTCCTGAATTACTGAATTAATCGTACAAACACTTTACTAACCAATTATGAAAGATTTAAAGGAATATAGTAACGTGTACTACTAGAATATAGATCTAGATCTAGATATAGAGTAGATTCTAGATCTACTCTAGATCTAGATTTTTCTAGATCTAGATGTAAATCTAGATCTAGATCTAAATTCTACTTCTAGATCTAGATCTAGATCTCTCTAGATTAGATATCTAAATCTACACAATGGGATAACAAAAATAATGCTTTTTGTCAACTCACATAGAACTGTGACTGTTTCTACGAACTTGAGGTTGGTAGTCTTGGTCTTGGCTTTCGTCTTCGTCTTCAAAAGGACTTAATTCTTCATCTGAAGAGTCAACTATTTGCTGTAAAACATCCTCAGCCCTAACAAACAATTTTCTCGCACGTCTTAAAGGGGCCGCCATTGCGGAAGAGAAGGCAGGAAAAGTATTAAACTCTCTACTCTGATTGGTCAAAATTATGTAGTACCTTTTGACTCCAAAGAAGAAGCGAGAAACCTTTTGACTCTGAACCGTTCTATGACTTAGCACATGGTACCTTTTGTCACAGCTTTTTACGCGTTTTCTATTGAGTCAAAAGATTCCAAGTTAACACTACAGAGAGAATAAAATGAGTACTTTCCCCTGGTGATAATATCTCTAAATCTGCAAAAATGCAGATGGAACGTTTTGACTCTATGCCCGCGCATTTTCTTTTCAACACTCCTAACAGTGCCACATTACCCATCATCGCTCTTCACAAGGCATGCACATCTCAACACGCCTAACAGTGCCACATTCTCCCTCATCGCTCTTCACAAGACCATTTTCTTTTCAACACTCCTAACAGTGTCACATTTCCCCTGATTGCTCTTCACAACGCCATTTTCTTGTAAACACGCCTAACAGTGCCACGTTCCCCCTCATCGCCCTTCACAAGACCATGTTCTTCTCAAAACTCCTAACGGTGCCACGTTCCCCCTCATCGCCCTTCACAAGACCATGTTCTTCTCAACACTCCTAACAGTGCCACGTTCCCCCTCATCGCCCATCACAAGACCATGTTCTTCTCAACACTCCTAACAGTGCCACGTTCCCCCTTATCGCCCTTCACAAGACCATGTTCTTCTCAACACTCCTAACAGTGCCACGTTCCCCCTCATCGCCCATCACAAGACCATGTTCTTCTCAACACTCCTAACAGTGCCACGTTCCCCCTCATCGCCCTTCACAAGGCATGCACATCTCAACACTCCTAACAGTGCCACGTTCCCCCTTATCGCCCTTCACAAGACCATATTCTTCTCAACACTCCTAACAGTGCCACATTACCCCTTATCGCCCTTCACAAGACCATGTTCTTTTCAACACTCCTAACAGTGCCACGTTCCCCCTCATCGCCCTTCACAAGACCATGTTCTTCTCAACACTCCTAACAGTGCCACATTCCCCCTTATCGCCCTTCACAAGACCATGTTCTTCTCAACACTCCTAACAGTGCCACATTCCCCCTTATCGCCCTTCACAAGACCATATTCTTCTCAACACTCCTAACAGTGCCACATTCCCCCTTATCGCCCTTCACAAGACCATGTTCTTCTCAACACTCCTAACAGTGCCACATTCCCCCTTATCGCCCTTCACAAGACCATGTTCTTCTCGACACTCCTAACAGTGCCACATTCCCCCTTATCGCCCTTCACAAGACCATGTTCTTCTCGACACTCCTAACAGTGCCACATTCCCCCTTATCGCCCTTCACAAGACCATGTTCTTCTCAACACTCCTAACAGTGCCAAATTCCCCCTCATCGCCCTTCACAAGACCATGTTCTTTTCAACACTCCTAACAGTGCCACATTCCCCCTTATCGCCCTTCACAAGACCATGTTCTTTTCAACACTCCTAACAGTGCCACATTCCCCCTCATCGCCCTTCACAAGACCATGTTCTTTTCAACACTCCTAACAGTGCCACATTCCCCCTTATCGCCCTTCACAATACCATGTTCTTCTCAACACTCCTAACAGTGCCACATTCCCCCTCATCGCCCTTCACAAGACCATGTTCTTTTCAACACTCCTAACAGTGCCACATTCCCCCTTATCGCCCTTCACAAGACCATGTTCTTCTCAACACTCCTAACAGTGCCACGTTCCCCCTCATCGCCCTTCACAAGACCATGTTCTTTTCAACACTCCTAACAGTGCCACATTCTCCCTCATCGCCCTTCACAAGACCATGTTCTTCTCAACACTCCTAACAGTGCCACATTACCCATCATCGCTCTTCACAAGGCATGCACATCTCAACACGCCTAACAGTGCCACATTCTCCCTCATCGCTCTTCACAAGACCATTTTCTTTTCAACACTCCTAACAGTGTCACATTCCCCCTGATTGCTCTTCACAACGCCATTTTCTTGTAAACACGCCTAACAGTGCCACATTCCCCCTTATCGCTCTTCACAAGACCATGTTCTTCTCAACACTCCTAACAGTGCCACGTTCCCCCTCATCGCCCTTCACAAGACCATGTTCTTCTCAACACTCCTAACAGTGCCACGTTCCCCCTCATCGCCCTTCACAAGACCATGTTCTTTTCAACACTCCTAACAGTGCCACATTCCCCCTCATCGCCCTTCACAAGACCATGTTCTTCTCAACACTCCTAACAGTGCCACATTACCCATCATCGCTCTTCACAAGGCATGCACATCTCAACACGCCTAACAGTGCCACATTCTCCCTCATCGCTCTTCACAAGACCATTTTCTTTTCAACACTCCTAACAGTGTCACATTTCAACGCCATCTTAACAGTGCCACATTCTCTTCACTCAACACTCCTAACAGCCACTTCTCATCCACAAGACCATATTCTTCTCAACACTCCTAACAGTGCCACATTCTATGTTCACAAGACCATGTTCTTCTCAACACTCCTAACAGTGCCACATTCCCCCTTATCGCCCTTCACAAGACCATGTTCTTTTCAACACTCCTAACAGTGCCACATTCCCCCTTATCGCCCTTCACAAGACCATGTTCTTTTCAACACTCCTAACAGTGCCACATTCCCCCTTATCGCTCTTCACAAGACCATGTTCTTCTCAACACTCCTAACAGTGCCACATTCCCCCTCATCGCCCTTCACAAGACCATGTTCTTCTCAACACTCCTAACAGTGCCACATTCCCCCTTATCGCTCTTCACAAGACCATGTTCTTTTCAACACTCCTAACAGTGCCACATTCCCCCTTATCGCCCTTCACAAGACCATGTTCTTTTCAACACTCCTAACAGTGCCACATTCCCCCTTATCGCCCTTCACAAGACCATGTTCTTTTCAACACTCCTAACAGTGCCACATTCCCCCTTATCGCCCTTCACAAGACCATGTTCTTTTCAACACTCCTAACAGTGCCACATTCCCCCTTATCGCCCTTCACAAGACCATGTTCTTTTCAACACTCCTAACAGTGCCACATTCCCCCTTATCGCTCTTCACAAGACCATGTTCTTTTCAACACTCCTAACAGTGCCACATTCCCCCTTATCGCCCTTCACAAGACCATGTTCTTCTCAACACTCCTAACAGTGCCACATTCCCCCTTATCGCCCTTCACAAGACCATATTCTTCTCAACACTCCTAACAGTGCCACATTCCCCCTCATCGCTCTTCACAAGACCATGTTCTTTTCAACACTCCTAACAGTGCCACATTCCCCCTTATCGCCCTTCACAAGACCATGTTCTTCTCAACACTCCTAACAGTGCCACATTCCCCCTCATCGCCCTTCACAAGACCATGTTCTTCTCAACACTCCTAACAGTGCCACATTACCCATCATCGCTCTTCACAAGACCATGTTCTTCTCAACACTCCTAACAGTGCCACATTCCCCCTCATCGCCCTTCACAAGACCATGTTCTTCTCAACACTCCTAACAGTGCCACATTCCCCCTCATCGCCCTTCACAAGACCATGTTCTTCTCAACACTCCTAACAGTGCCACATTCCCCCTCATCGCCCTTCACAAGACCATATTCTTCTCAACACTCCTAACAGTGCCACGTTCCCCCTCATCGCCCTTCACAAGACCATGTTCTTCTCAACACTCCTAACAGTGCCACATTCCCCCTCATCGCCCTTCACAAGACCATGTTCTTCTCAACACTCCTAACAGTGCCACATTTCCCCTTATCGCCCTTCACAAGACCATGTTCTTTTCAACACTCCTAACAGTGCCACGTTCCCCCTCATCGCCCTTCACAAGACCATGTTCTTCTCAACACTCCTAACAGTGCCACATTCCCCCTCATCGCCCTTCACAAGACCATGTTCTTTTCAACACTCCTAACAGTGCCACGTTCCCCCTTATCGCCCTTCACAAGACCATGTTCTTTTCAACACTCCTAACAGTGCCACATTCCCCCTGAGTGCTCTTCACAACGCCATTTTCTTGTAAACACGCCTAACAGTGCCAACCCCCCCCCCCCCCCCCCCCCTTATCGCTTTTCACAAGGCCATATTCTTCTCAACACTCCTTATAGTTCCACGTTCCCCCTCATCGCTCTTCTCAAGACCATTTTCTTCTCAACACTCCTAACAGTACCAACCCCCCCCCCCCTCATCGCTCTTCTCAAGACCATATTCTTCTCAACACTCCTGACAGTGCCACATTCCCCCTTATCGGCCTTCACAAGACCATGTTCTTCTCAACACTCCTAACAGTGCCACATTCCCCCTTATCGCCCTTCACAAGACCATGTTCTTCTCAACACTCCTAACAGTGCCACATTCCCCCTTATCGCCCTTCACAAGACTATGTTCTTCTCAACACTCCTAACAGTGCCACATTCCCCCTTATCGCCCTTCACAAGACCATGTTCTTCTCAACACTCCTAACAGTGCCACATTCCCCCTTATCGCCCTTCACAAGACCATGTTCTTCTCAACACTCCTAACAGTGCCACATTCCCCCTTATCGCCCTTCTCAAGACCATATTCTTCTCAACACTCCTGACAGTGCCACATTCCCCCTTATCGGCCTTCACAAGACCATGTTCTTCTCAACACTCCTAACAGTGCCACATTCCCCCTTATCGCCCTTCACAAGACCATGTTCTTCTCAACACTCCTAACAGTGCCACATTCCCCCTTATCGCCCTTCACAAGACCATGTTCTTCTCAACACTCCTAACAGTGCCACATTCCCCCTTATCGCCCTTCACAAGACCATGTTCTTCTCAACACTCCTAACAGTGCCACATTCCCCCTTATCGCCCTTCACAAGACCATGTTCTTCTCAACACTCCTAACAGTGCCACATTCCCCCTTATCGCCCTTCACAAGACCATGTTCTTCTCAACACTCCTAACAGTGCCACATTCCCCCTCATCGCCCTTCACAAGACCATGTTCTTCTCAACACTCCTAACAGTGCCACATTCCCCCTCATCGCTCTTCACAAGACCATATTCTTCTCAACACTCCTAACAGTGCCACATTCCCCCTCATCGCCCTTCACAAGACCATATTCTTCTCAACACTCCTAACAGTGCCACATTCCCCCTCATCGCCCTTCACAAGACCATATTCTTCTCAACACTCCTAACAGTGCCACATTCCCCCTCATCGCCCTTCACAAGACCATGTTCTTCTCAACACTCCTAACAGTGCCACATTCCCCCTCATCGCTCTTCACAAGACCATGTTCTTCACAACACTCCTAACAGTGCCACATTCCTCCTCATCGCCCTTCTCAAGACCATGTTCTTCTCAACACTCCTAACAGTGCCACATTCCTCCTCATCGCCCTTCTCAAGACCATGTTCTTCTCAACACTCCTAACAGTGCCACATTCCCCCTTATCGCTCTTCACAAGACCATGTTCTTTTCAACACTCCTAACAGTGCCATATTCCCCCTTATCGCCCTTCACAAGACCATGTTCTTTTCAACACTCCTAACAGTGCCACATTCCCCCTTATCGCCCTTCACAAGACCATGTTCTTTTCAACACTCCTAACAGTGCCACATTCCCCCTCATCGCTCTTCACAAGACCATATTCTTCTCAACACTCCTAACAGTGCCACATTCCCCCTTATCGCCCTTTACAAGACCATGTTCTTCTCAACACTCCTAACAGTGCCACATTCCCCCTCATCGCCCTTCACAAGACCATGTTCTTCTCAACACTCCTAACAGTGCCACATTCCCCCTTATCGCCCTTCACAAGACCATGTTCTTTTCAACACTCCTAACAGTGCCACATTCCCCCTCATCGCTCTTCACAAGACCATATTCTTCTCAACACTCCTAACAGTGCCACATTCCCCGTTATCGCCCTTTACAAGACCATGTTCTTCTCAACACTCCTAACAGTGCCAGATTCCCCCTCATCGCCCTTCACAAGACCATGTTCTTCTCAACACTCCTAACAGTGCCACATTCCCCCTCATCGCCCTTCACAAGACCATATTCTTCTCAACACTCCTAACAGTGCCACGTTCCCCCTCATCGCTCTTCACATGGCCATGTTCTTCTCAACACTCCTAACAGTGCCACTTTCCCCCTTATCGTTTTTCAGAATGCCACATTCCCTTTTAGCGCTCCTCGAAGTGTCCCTTTTTGTCTCACCTATCCTCAGAGTGCCAAGTTACCCCTTCATTAACTCCTAAAATGCCAATTTTACCCTTATCACTCCTCACTGCGCCATTGTCACTTATCTCTCCTCAAAGTGCCATGTTCCCTAATTTTTTTTTAGAGTGTCATGTTCCCTTTATCTCTCCTCCATTGCAATATTCCCTTATATCCCTCCTCACAGTGGTATGTTCTTCTTATCTCAACGCACAGTTCCATGGTCTTTCTTATCTCTCCCCATAACGCCACGTTTCTCTTATCTCTCCTCACAGTGCCATGTTCCTCCTATCTCTCCTCACAGTACTATGTTCCCTTGTCTCTGCTTCAGTGCCATGTTCCCATACTTATCCTCATATTGCCACGTTTCTCTTATCTGTCCTCACAGTACCAAACGCTCCATAATCTCTCTTCATATTACCATGTTCCCCTTATCTCCTCTCGTAGTACAATAGCCTCTCTTATCTCCTTTTTCTCAGTGCCATGGTCCCTTATCTCTCTTCTTAGAGTGTTATGGTCCCTTATCTCTCTCCTCCCAGTTCCATGGTCCCTTATCTCTCCTCTCCCTATGCCAGGGTCCCTTATATCTTTTCTTCCAGTTCCAAGGTTCCATATCTCTCTTCTCCCATCGGCATGGTCCTTTATCTCTTTTCTCCTAGTGCCATGGTCCCTTATCTCTCTTCGCCCAATGCCATGCTCCCTTATCTCTCTTCGCCCAGTTCCATGGTCCCTTATCTCTCTTCTCTCAGTTCCACGGTCCCCTTATCTCACTTCCCAGTGCCATGTTCCCCTTATTTCTCTTCTCCCATTGGCATGGCTCTTTATCTCTTTTCTCCCATTGCCATGGTCCATTATCTCTCTTCTCTCAGTTCCACGGTCACTCATCTCTCTTCCCCCAGTGCCATGGTCCTTTATTTCTCTTCTTACAGTACCATGGCCCCTTATCTCTCTTCTCCCAGTGCCATGGTCCTTTATCTCTCTTCTAGTGCAATGGTCTCTTATCTCTCTTCTCTCAGTCCCACGGTCCCTCATCCCACCTCACAGTAACATTTTGCCCTCATTAATACGCACAGTGCCAAATTCCTCTCATCATTCTTCACAGGCCACGTACCCCCTCATCACTCTTAGCAATACGATATCTCCCCTCCGCTCTTCTCCGAGTAAAGGTTTTCCCTCATTATTTCTCCATTGCGCTTCTCTTTTCTTCTTACCTCTCCTGATCGTTCCTTATTTGTTCTTTTCGCTCTTCGCCTCTTCTCATACTTCTCCCCTCGCATCATCGGGCCCCATTTTCTTTTGAATAGTGTAATACCGCTTCTGATTCATTCTGAAAGCTCTTTATCAGATCTTATTCTATCGACCCGCTTGTCACCCTCCTCATTTCTTCCCACCGGTCTTTTTAGCCGTTTTGCTCCTCACTAAATATCTAATACTCATGGCTTCTAAGAGCTCCTCAAACTTAACTTTTCCCTGACCAACATTTCTCACTCCTCTTACTCATGGCTTCTAAGAGCTCCTTAAACTTAACTTTTCTCTGACCAACATTTCTCACTCCTCTTACTCATGGCTTCTAAGAGCTCCTCAAACTTAACTTTTCTCTGACCAACATTTCTCACTCCTCTTACTCATGGCTTCTAAGAGCTCCTCAAACTTAACTTTTCTCTGACCAACATTTCTCACTCCTCTTACTCATGGCTTCTAAGAGCTCCTTAAACTTAACTTCACTCTGACCAACATTTCTCACTACTCTTACTCATGGCTTCTAAGAGCTCCTTAAACTTAACTTCACTCTGACCAACATTTCTCACTCCTCTTACTCATGGCTTCTAAGAGCTCCTTAAACTTAACTTCACTCTGACCAACATTTCTCACTCATCTTCATTATCTCCACACCATCCACCTTTCCTCGGCGCTCTTGCTCTTTTCTTCTCACTGTCATCATCTAATATCTAATCTCATAAGAGCCCATGCTGCTGGCTCCTTCTCATAGCTACTTACCGTTTCGTTTCGTTTCTTATCTCTCCTCATTTCTTCTCTTTGTTACTTAACATCTTTTATCGTTTCTCAGCGCCTCTGATGAATCTTTAATTCTTCCCCAATCTTCCTAAGACTTCCCTTCGCCCGCTTCTCATAGCTTACTGACGCTTTTCTGTCTGCATTTGTTCAATAACCAGGTATCGAATATAACAGAGAAAAGCTCAGCACTACTTGTGGCGACTTATCTTTTGTTTGGATGCTGTTCCTTTTAGCTTTGCCCGATGGAAAGAGTGTCACCACAAAATAGAGTACAAAGTTCTTACAATCTTTATGTTTAGTCTTATTAAGTCTCGTACGGTCTTTTGGCTGGGCTTTGAAGGGAGGGTAGATTATTCTTTGGCCTTAATAAGCTTTGTCGCCAAGTTTTTCTCTATATTACTTTCCGTCTCAGTTTGTTTTAACAGTAAACAGTAGGAGTGAGTTCTTTTTCACACTCATCGCATTCAAAGGATACATTAGGTTGTAGTGAATTTCTGCTCACAATACTCTTAGTCACAAACACATACACATTTATAAAAATTGATTGCCTACACGTTCTTAGCCATTACTCACCCACAGCCATCTTATGCGAGCCGCACAGGCTTGAAACTCTTCAGTAATGGCAAGAATATGTAGATAATCAATTATATTATTATTATTATTATTATTATTATTATTATTATTATTATTATTATTATTATTATTATTATTATTATTATTATTATTATTATTATTTTTATTATTATTATTATTATTATCAATCTTTGTCGAGCACTATAACAGAATGCTAGAATATGCATCAAGCATCTAGACTTTTCTTAATTTATTTGAGCTCCTTTAATCTTTTTGAGCTCTTTTCTGATTTTGTACTTCATAAATAAGATATATATATATATATATATATATATATATATATATATATATATATATATATATATATATACACACACACACACACACACACACACGTTAATGGTGAAATCCTACAATATTTTGTGGGAAAACATTTTTAAAAAATTCCTTCCATAGGTAAAAAGTATGCAATGCTTGGGAACAGCCTATAGCTCTTTTCAAAAGCTTTTCTTTTCGTGGAAACCAAAGTCATTGTTCCCTGTTCTCCACAGATTTCAACTTCTTCATTCACGTGGATTCCTAAACAGAGTGTACACTGCGTTGTCTGTTTAGAACTCTCTGTTCTGTGGCAAAGCTTTTAGCTCTAATTAAAGAATTTTAAGCCTTTATCCAAACATTTGCTCTAGCTGGAGAATGTTTAAGTGAAAGAATTACTATGAAGATTTCCTGAGTTAACTTTGTAGATACAATATAGACTTAGTGTGCATGGTTGGGGGAAGGGGGTGGGACGATTGATTAATCGTGAATGGACAATTAAAATCTACTTAAATCGACAGTGTTGTATTTTAAAATTAAACCTATGTTTAGTAGGGATTGGGGGTGGAGGGAACATCAATCTATTTTCATTTGTTTCTTTCCAGCATTGTTGCAACGTCATAACTTGCATTTTTAGTCAAGATCTAAATTACGATCTCGTCTGTCTAATTAAAAAAAAGGAGAGAAGAGCGGTAAGGACAGTGATAGGGAAGGGGGATGGGAAGGGGGAGGAGAGAGGGATGCTATCCAGAGAATTAAGAACTCATTTGGTGTTTGAAGTTTAATCTACATCCAGATCTAGTGAATAAAATCTAATATGCTGGAGCTGTTAAAAACAACTGATAACATCGTTGTGGAATTCAGCCTTCTTACAATATCTTAGATGTAAATTAATACATTAGGAAAGCACAGAATTGGTCTATTTACCATATAAATTATTTAATCTAAAACTTGAGGTTCGGATGCGCAAGCAACGGGCCAAATTTTACACATGAAACCTTTATTTCATTTTGATGGATAGATATGGACGATGAAGATATTAAAACGCAGCCATCTAGACTAAACCAAAGCACAATGGTAACTCTATCGTAATCCTAGCAGAAATTAAGTCTGTACACTGTGCTGAAATAATTATGCATACGTTCTATAATTTTTGAAGTGTGTTTCTGTTGACACAACTCTCAGTCTCAGTATTCATACACTGTGTGTAGACCATCAAAGTAAGGTTCTATTCATATCACACTCAGTCGCAGTACGTAGACATTGTGTGCAGGCCGTCAGAGTGATGTTTTCTTCACATAGATATCAGTCTCAGTTTACATACATTGTGGGCAATCCATAACAGTGAGGGTCTCTTCACATAACTCTGAATCTCAGTTTACATACATTGTGGCCAAAACATCAAAGTGAGCTCCATTACTCTCCATCTCTGTAAGCTGAATGAGTTAAACAGATTACTCCTACTCTCCTTGTACTATATTCATTGTGTATACTCTTAAAATAAGTATTATATTCATTGTGTATGCTCTTAAAATAAGTATCCCTTCTTTGCAATACATTTTCAGCATACATGTTCATCTTTTTTAAAAGAAACGAGTTTTTTTTTTTACCAATGAATTAACTGTTCCAATAGCTTTTATTCAAAGAGTTTTAGAGTAGAAGTTTCCAAAATTTTACCGAATACAATAAACTCCCTTCTCTCCCCATAAATTCTTGTTGCGACTCTTAGCGGCACTCACAGTCATGTCAAACGAAACAGCCATGTACAGCTTAAATAAGCAATTCTTTCAGGTTTCAACATAAGCTTTCAACAGTTTTATGTGCTTTACTTTGAAAAAAATTTCAATTGATATCTTGCAATGAAACATTTTGTATAATTGACGTTTTTCCTTAAAATATGTCGCTTTTCCTGCCTAACTTTACAGTGCATAAAAGTTTGTGCTTGGTGACATTGAAGTTAGACCTGAACAAGAGGACAACAGTTGTGCTTTTAAAGGCAATTTTGGCATCTCCCAACCGGAAGCCTCGTAACGTCACCATGGACACCTGTCGCGATAGATTGGGGGTGTTTAACTCCAGCGTGTTTAATGTGTACGCATGCGCTATGTGCTACCAATACCTGATCGCCCCGGAAGACGCTAGCTACGTGGTTGTGAGTCAAGCGCCCTATCAAGGGGCAATGCTCCCCATCGCAGCTCTACCAGACGACCTTGACACAGATCTACCAAGCGGAAGTTTCGTCTATCCTGACCTGAACGATTCCCGCTCAATGAGCGTGATTTGCTCGAGTTTAACGGTAAGTTTAGACCCAAGGTCTCTAGCTTAAGGTCCATACAATCCACAAACCCTAATTTTTCCCATTCATCTTTCAATGTATTAATTTACGAAGATTTATAATTTCAAAGACCTTTTACATTTTTTTTGCAGTCATTACTATGTTACATACAAGGCAAAAAGGCAGGAGGAGAGTGGGAGAAAGGAACAAGACGACACGTGTGAGATCGGTAGAGGAACAGATGGGGAACTGAGAAGAAAAGATTGAGACAGATGATAATAGTATAGCGTGTCATATAGATATGTTATGGAATAGATGGCGTATTGAGGAAATTAAGTAAAGGAGACTTATTTCCATCGAGAAAGATAACGTAATAATAATAATAATAATAATAATAATAATAATAACCATTTATAAAGCGCCGTATATCACCTTAAATAAAATGCTCTAGGCGCGTACAGATTTTTCACAATAAAAACAGTAGATATATAATTTGACATCAATAAGACCCTAAAACATGAAAGAGGTCACACAAAGGCTTGTTTAAAAAGGAAAGTCTTTAAATGTCGTTTAAAATTGTCGTGTGTAAAAGATAGTTTTAAATATGCCGGGAGGGCATTCCATTTAATGGAAGAGTAAATTGAAAAAGCCCTATCACCTAGCGTTGAATGAGATCGTGGTACAGCTAGTTTATTATTACCACTTGATCTTAAAACTCTATTAGGCCTATGACATTCTAAAATTTCTTGAATATAAAAAGGAGATATATTTTGAAAAAATTTATGAACAAAGGTCAGTACTTTAAAATCAATTCTTTGCTTAACTGGAAGCCAGTGAAGATCTTTTAAGACAGGTGTAATGTGCTGATGCTTTTTAGCACAGGATACAATCCTGGCTGCCTGATTTTGTACTCTCTGAAGTTTAATTATTGAGTTAAGAGATACTCCAGTAAGCAATGAATTACAGTAGTCTATTCTGCTCATTACTAAAGAGCTGACTAGAAGTTGAGCAGTATCTTTATTAATATAGCTTCTGATCATGCCAATATTCTTAAGATGGTAGTACGATTGCTGACATATGCTATTGATCTGACAAGACATAGTAAAATTTGCGTCTAAATAACATCCCAGATTCTTTACTGAACTTGAAACAGGAACGCTGGAACTTTTTATTTGAACACTATTAAAGTTAAGATCTATAAGAGCTTTGTTCGTCCCAAACACGATCACATCTGTTTTATCACTATTTAACTTAAGTTTGTTAGAGTTCATCCAATCTGCAATTTCAACCACACATTTCTCGATTGACTCCTTTTGGTAAGATGCAGTCTCAAGCGTATTATCAAGTGGTACATAGAGCTGGGTGTCGTCTGCGTAGAGATGATAATTTACTCCATGCCGCTCTGCAATGTCAGCTACAGGTGCTGTGTACATGGTGAAAAGTAGAGGTCCCAGGACAGAACCTTGTGGGACACCATATTTTAGAGGAGATGGAGTTGCTTTGTTATTGTCGATGGATACTGTCTGCGTTCTGTTCTTAAGATAAGCATTAAGCCAATAAAGGGCTTTTCCATCGATGCCAAAACGTGAATGCGCGCGAGCCAATAGTATATCATGGTCGATTGTGTCGAAAGCAGCGCTTAAGTCCAGTAGAATCAACAGAACAGACTTTTTATTATCGATGTAACGGAGGATGTCGTTGGCAACTCTTAGCAAAGCAGACTCAGTGCTGTGATGTTTTTTATAAGCAGATTGAAAGTTAGTATGAAGATTGTTAAACGCGAGGTGTTGTAAGATTCTGCTCGATACGATTTTTTCGATGAGTTTGGAGATTATCGGTATGTTAGAGACTGGTCTATAATTTTCCATCTCCTCCTTATCCAGGGATGCTTTTTTGATTAACGGTGTTACATAGGCCTGCTTCAAGGAAGATGGAAAGTCGTGGTTTGCTAGACTTGAGTTTATGATGTCAGCTAATGAAGGGGCGAGTTCCTTATGAGCCTCTTTGAAAAGCCAGGCAGGAATTTTATCCAGTACGCAACTTTTGTTTGGCATAGCGATTATAAGTTTATCGACTTCTTCCACTAAAGCAGGCCTGAATTCTTGCAGAGTCGATGAAGGATTAGATGGTGGTTCGTTATTTGGCGTTAAAGTTGATTCGCTGTCAAGTTGATTTCTTATATTATCGATCTTGCCGCCAAAGAATGAGCTGAAATTGTTGCACAGCTGTTCAGTGTCATCGTGAGAAGGAAGTACTGGTTTGTAAGATGAGGTTGGTTTATAAAGGCTTTTCACAAGTTTATAAAGTTCATTAGAATTGCCTTTGCACTCAAAAATCCTTTTTTTAAAATATTTCTTCTTACTTTTGACCAGCATGTCGTTCACTTTGTTTTTAGCATAGACATAAATCTGTCTGTGTATCTCAAGTCTAGACTTTCTCCACTTTCTCTCAGCACATCGGCGCTCTTGTTTAAAGGTTCGTAGTTCATCGGTGTACCAATGGGAGTTCGGGCGGATCGGTACATTTTTAGTTTTAACAGGAGCCAGGAGATCAAGTACGGCTTCTACTGTTTCGTTAAAAATCTCTACTTTTTCATGGACAGTCTCTTTGGATGATACTTTCTCTGTCACGTTAGAGTCTACTATTAATTTTCTTAACGTGTCACTGTTGATTTTCCTTGTTTTTCTGTATGTTACTTTCTTTTTCTCAGCTTTAGGTTTCTGAAGGTTTAAATCAAAATGAATACAGCTGTGGTCAGAAATATCACAGTCGTCAACTTTAAGGCTTGACACAATTTGTTCTTTTTTATGAGTTATGATTAAGTCAAGTATGTGTCCGTTCATATGCGTGCTGTTATTCACAAGTTGAGTGAGATTTACTGACTCTATCAGTTTTGAAAATTCTTCCGCTTTTTTATCTGATGCATCATCAATGTGAAAGTTGAAGTCACCCATCAATATCATTTTGCCTGATAGCAGACATCGTTCTAAAATATATTCAGAGAACTCTTTCATGAACATTCCTACGTTTAATTTGTTCTTAGATGATGGCGGAGGACGATAGAGACATATGAATCGTAGTAAATTATTGGAGTAGTTGGCAGTTACTTCAAGATGTTCAAAAGACTTGAATTTAATGGTTTTGACCTTCTGAAGCTTTAGATGTTCTTTGAAAATAATAATAATACCCCCTCCAGTCCTATTTGCTCGTACTTGTAAGTGATTATCATACCCTTCTGGAATAAGATGAGCTAGGGTCGGGTCCTCCTCACTTGTTAGCCACGACTCAGTAATGCAAAAAATATCAAAGTCGTGATCTAGTATGTAATCACAGATTAGAATTGCTTTATTGCATACAGATCTTGCATTTAATAAGCCAACTTTAAAGGTATTATTATTTCTCTTTCCTTGCCCTGTCAGCACAATAAGGTTGTCGGCAATAGTTTTGTTAGTTCTATGTTTAGTTTCTTTTCTGTATGAGTTGATTATTACAGGTATAGCCCGTCTTTTCTTTCGGCCAGCTCGTGTGCCTCTCCTTATTTTCTTACTTAAACTAATATTGTTTTCCCTCAGGCACCTCACAGTATGTACAGATGTTTGGGTATTGCAACCACGTAGTTGACGCAGTTCGTTCACTGTATAAATAAAACGTTCTTCATCGTTTACTTTCTGAACCATATTAACTTCAGAGCCTTGACACACCCAGTCTGATCTAAAACTATGTAACTATGATAAAAATGGCTGCGCAATGATAGTAGATATGTTAAAAAGCGTCTTATAAATATCAATATACTTATTTCCTTGGAAACAAATCATTTCGATTTTAGTATCACTGGGTTCATTGTCACTCGTAGAATAAGTAGAACTAAAATTTGAATCAAAGAAAGAAATATAATCACAGAAAAATGTCAATAATTGAAACATTTTCACAGAGAGCCGATACACTGCTGCCTTTCAGCGCTGAGCACAGTACACACATTAACGTACATATGATTAATCACTCATTGGAAACAATGGCACAGATAAACTATCAGAGAAGAGGCTAAACTGAACATAGTATAGAAACTGATTATATCAAGTGATAATGGAAAAGGAAATACATCATGTGAGGTAGAACAGAGGATATATCAAGTGAGATATGTAATGGAATAGCAGATATGTCAAGTGAGGTAGATAATGGAAGAAAAGATTCATGTATTGAGGTAGATAATGGAAGAAAAGATTCATGTATTGAGGTAGATAATGGAAGAAAAGATTCATGTATTGAAGTAGATAATGGAAGAAAAGATTCATGTAGTGGGGTAGATATAATGGAAGAAAAGATTCATGTATTGAGGTAGATAATGGAAGAAAAGATTCATGTAGTGCGGTAGATAATGGAAGAAAAGATTCATGTATTGAGGTAGATAATGGAAGAAAAGATTCATGTATTGAGGTAGATAATGGAAGAAAAGATTCATGTAGTGGGGTAGATAATGGAAGAAAATATTCATGTAGTGAGGTAGATAATGGAAGAAAAGATTCATGTAGTGGGGTAGATAATGGAACAGGAAATAAGTAGTGGAAGGCATTTGACATGAACCAAGACAGATAGTGGAACTTGGAAAATTTCTAGGGAGTAGCTAATAAAATAAAGGCATTTAAAATAGTTTGGGTATAGTATAAAGTTATATCAAATGAGATACTCATCGGGCCACAGAAATCAATAAATCTAATAACAAGTAACTGAGCAAGTCACCTAGATGGGGGTGATAAGATATGTCATGACCTATGAATATCACGGGTATCAGAGATGTATAGTGTCTCACGGGCCAACTCTAACATGAGTTCTATGTCGACAGATTGATAGGAAAGTGGTGACATTCTCTCCTCTCTATAGCCCGATACACAGCCTGGTATGCACTTCAGTATGAAATATTTTATCTTCTAAACTAATCCTGTAGATTCTTTGATACAGCTAGACAGGAGAGCGCACCACTGAGTCCACAGATGATGCCGGCAAATGTAGCAATAAAATTTATGTGATTTGTAAAAAAATACAATACCCTTAACGTATGATTGGTCGCATGGCCAGCCCATTCGTTATCATAAAAACGTTGTTTATTCTCCTCTTGATTCTACTGCTTATTCGACGAGGTTGAGGCCTCACTCTCTCAGCACTGGTGGGCCACAAAGCATTGACAAAATCAGACCACCAGCTGTTTTATCTCTATATTCTTTTATTCTATTCTATTCCGCTCTTCTTCTTCTTCCACCTCCTCTGCCCTCTCACCCTCCTCCTCCTCCTTCGTTTTTTCTAGTTCGTCCTCTCCTCGGCCTCGTTTTTCTTCTTTGTCTTTTTCTTTTCGTTTTCGTTTTTATTGTTCCTTAGTCCATTCATGGATCCCTTTCTTTAACCTGAACCTCCCTTGTCGTGGATAACTCTTCCAATGTTCTGTAACTCATGACTGACCACAGAGTAGAGACTGCCATCGCTGGGAGAGCTGCTGCCGAGCAGCCAGGGCCTGCTGTCAGACACAGCTCAGCACCCCCACACCAAGCCCTGCAGACCTGGTTAGCGGTCAGGACGTGTGCCCCAGGACGTGGGACGGTTTCAGCTGTGTGTCGGACACCCCTGCGGGCTTCACGGCCAGACTCCAGTGTCCAGCCTACATTGAGGCCAGCTCGCCAGCGGGTACGCTATGTTGTGCTTCCTACATGACTAGATCTATCACATAGAAACCAAGAGAAAACATTTGAATGTCGTGCCTCATGAATCCCCCACCCCCACTCGAAAATTCTCTTTCCTACTTACTTTCCCCTCTCCCCACTCTTGCGGATATTGATGGGACAATGGACTATTTAAAAAGTCCACGGTCGCTAGAGGAAATTGATGAAAGAGACGCCAGACGAAATTGATGAATGACAAGCCGGACCTAGAAATAATATGTTAAATAAGTTAAGCACGATACATTAAAGGTCCAACAAAATTATCGCTTGTTTCTTTGACAAGTTTGAGGTGACCAATCAATCAATCTATCAATCAAAGCAGCAATCATGATTTCTCCAACCTAGTTATGTCACGAGCGAGCAACCGATGATGTCACACAGCAGATTGCTATCATCCCTACATTTGTTTGGTAACATCAGGATTTATTTCACGAGCCTAGCTGATGGTCAAGATATATAACAGGCAACTATTTACGTCAGAAATTGTTTTCAAAGGGCATATATCGGTGTAGAATCACAGCAGATTCTTGATACCTTTTCATGACTTTGGTAACATCAAGATTAATTTCACGAGCCCAGCTGAGGGTTAAAATTGAGAGTAGATTACTGTTTTACTATGGGCATAAACTGGTGCAGGAAGATTTCAAGAAAATAAATGACTATTCCACCGGCGATCGAATGATCTGCAAAACTTGTAAAGAATGAGGAGGTTACACCTCTAGGATAGTAAATTACAATAGAGCTGTTCCACTCAATGCTTTAAGAAAAAAATAAAAAAGAGTAAAAACGGTCAAGTGAATATTGTCAAAAAGTGTAATGGCTTGTTAGAACATAATTAATGAAAGGGAAGCTATCAAGTCATAACTTGTGAAAGTAATACCAAAACAAAAAGTTCATAATCGGTAAAACTGAGAGCTAAATTTTTTAAACTGTCGAAGTTAAAATGTTAAGTTTTCCTCTCTCACCTTTCAAAATTAAATGAAAGAAATGATACATAATCCGTATCCTGTCAGCTCTGTGTTTTAATTTTTTTTTAGATTTAATCTAACTTTATTCTACACTTCAAGCTTTCACAAAAAAGAGTTTGCGAGAAGCAGCGACTTTCCTCCAAAACCAAGGATAATTAATAATTTAAGTTGCTAGCGAGAAAGGGTTTAAGCTAAGTAATCTCATCAGACCTTTATCATGTAACCTACTGCGTTACATGAAATAAATTAAGGCCAACTCGTTTCATTCAGTCATCACGCTGATATAAAATGGCGTCCGCTCAGTTGGGCGGCAGAGTTGTTTTCTCGGAGGTCCGCACCCGTCCACAAAACATAACTGGCGCGCTGTGGAAACTCTTTTGATCGCGTGCACCGTCAGGTGACCGTTAATCATGGCGTCCGACTCGGAGACCTCCCAAGATCGCGAAGCAGAAGTCAGAAAAGCTACGAATCACCTGGAGCAGGTACTAGCCGCCATCAAAGCCATAGGGTCGAGGCGCGGCTCCTCCAGGGATGACATAGTCGACTACCTGGTCTCGAGGGACCTCATGCACCCGAAGATCGCCAAGGCTTTAGTGGCCAAGGCTCTCTATAAGGCAATCGAGCAGGGCCTCGTCAAGCGGCCTCGAGGCTCGCATAACTATATGCTGACCATGTCTGACAAGAAGAAACCGTCGAGAGGACATCATCACAACAACCACCACCACCGACATCATCATCATCATAGCCGACAGGGCGAGAGGAAGGCGGGCTCCAAACTTAAACGATATTCTCGCCGCCCACAGAAGCGCCACCGGAAACAGTCCCGTCACTGAGCCGGAAGCAGCTATGGATGCACGTGACCAGCTGTCACAGAAGCCCACGGCTGTAGCACGAGTTTTCTTACCTTTTTACCACGGTCCTTTTAAGGACCAAATACTAATTTTCTCAGGTGGAGTTTGGTTGAGCCGGCTCACATTTTTTAGTTATCAACAAAGGTTCCGTTATAAAATCTTACTACAAACTAATTTACATTGAGCCCGATGAACGCGACACCTATAAATAGGTTTATTTTCTTTGACTCACTTTCTACTTTTAATAAGGATACCCGAAAACAACTTCACTTTTTATGTCTGATATTCCTCTTTTAAACTTAGTGAGATTAGATTCTACTTATTGCATAGTGATACGGAAGCTAGATAAAATATTTAACGCAAAAACAGAAGCCCTGAGATCACCATTACTGGCGGACAAGATATACAAAACCCTTCAATGACCCAGTCTATGAATAACCTGATTTCATTAAGCAATGTCTGAGTTTGATGTTGTGGTAGAACTGAAATTACCACAACTCCTGTTCTACTTAATCTCCTCCTTTTTTTTTGCTCTACGATACTACTACTACTACTACTACTACTACTACTACTACTACTACTACTACTACTACTACTACTACTACTACTACTACTACTACTACTACTACTACTACTACTACTACTACTACTACTACTACTACTACTACTACTACTACTACTACTACTACTGCTGCTGCTGCTGCTACTGCTGCTGCTACTACTACTACTACTACTACTACTACTACTACTACTACTACTACTACTACTGCTACTACTACTACTACTACTGCTGCTGCTACTACTACTACTACTACTACTACTACTACTACTACTACTACTACTACTACTACTACTACTGCTGCTGCTGCTGCTGCTACTACTACTACTACCACTACTACTTCTACTACAACTACTACCACCACTACCACTACCACTGCCACCACCACCATCATCACCACCACTACTACCACCACCACCACCACTGCCACCACCACCATCACCACTCACCACCACCTACTACCACTACTACCACCACTACCACTACCACTACCCCCACCTATCACCACCACCACTCACTCACTACCACCCACTCCACTACCACCACCACCACCACCACCACCACCACCACCACCACCACCACCACCTACTACTGCCACCACCACCACCATTACTCACTCACTCACCACCACCACCACCACCACCACCACCACCACTACACCACCACCACCACCTGCCACCACTACCACCACCACTACCACCACCACCACTCACTCACTCACTACTACCACCACTACCACCACCACCACCACCACCACTACCACTACCACCACCACCACCACCCCACCAATCCCCACCACCACCACCATTACCACCACCACCGCTGCCTGCCGCCACCACCGCCACCACCACCACCACCACCACCACCACCACCACTACTACCACCACCACCACCACCACCACCACCACTACCACCGCCGCCGCCGCTGCCACCGCCACTACACCACCACTACTCACTCACCACTACTACCACCACCACCACCACTCACTACTACTACTACTTCTACTACTACTACTACTACTACTACTACTACTACTACTACTACTACTACTACTACTACTACTACTACTACTACTACTACTACTACTACTATGATAACAACCATCACTGTGACATACATCGTTTCCAGAGTGGGCGAGCAAGCTTTGCACCCCTAATGGGACTTGGTATAGAGATGAAGTCAACGGAAAAGAGTGGTCGGACTACACCAAGTGTGTCCCCTTACAGGTCAGCACAGTTTCTATCATCGGTTTGGGTTAGGACTTTTAGCAACAATACCTAAAATCATAGATTTATCATTCTATCATATCGTTAAAGTATCTCTCATTTGGCTTCTGTTATGTAAAACTTCCTTGCTTGTGAGAGTGATACCCAAGAGAGCCAAGTTGCGGCAAAATTAGTTTCAGTCTGACGTTTGAGAAATGGCTTTCTCTATATAGTCGGCGTAGTAAAATAATAAGGCTATTACATAACCAGGACGGTTATTAACGTACCCATTTTGTTTTGTCAAAGGAAAGCGCTGCTGTTTTAATGAAGAATTCCTGAATGATCCAATCTTTCCAACTCTCTATGTTACCGGCGGCCCTGTATGCTGCAGCTCTACAGACAGTTGTTCTACGTGGCTGTCACGTGTCACACCCTGAGCCTGTTTCTGGCTGTGCCCGCGCTGTTCATTCTACTGGTGTTCAGGTGAGTTCCTGTTCCATCATCCAGTCCCTATTGTTGGCTTCATTTACCGGTGCTGCTCATTCTACTGGTGTTCAGGTGAGTTCCTGTTCCATCATCCAGTCCCTATTGTTGGCTTCATTTACCGGTGTTGCTCATTCTACTGGTGTTCAGGTGAGTTCCTGTTCCATCATCCAGTCCCTATTGTTGGCTGCATTTACCGGTGTTGCTCATTCTACTGGTGTTCAGGTGATTTCCTATTCCACACTCCAGTCCCTATTGTTGGCTGCATTTACCGGTGTTGCTCATTCTACTGGTGTTAAGGTGAGTTCCTGTTCCATCATCCAGTCCCTATTGTTGGCTTCATTTACCGATGTTGCTCATTCTACTGGTGTTAAGGTGATTTCCTATTCCACTCCAGTCCCTATTGTTGACTTCATTTACCGGTGTTGCTCATTCTACTGGTGTTCAGGTGAGTTCCTGTTCCATCATCCAGTCCCTATTGTTGACTTCATTTACTAGTGCCGCACCATCCATTCCCTATCGTTTGCTCCATTTATCAGTGCTGCACCATCCATTCCCTATTGTTTGCTCCATTTACCAGTGCTGCACCATCCATTCCCTATTGTTTGCTCCATTTACTAGTGCTGCACCATCCATTCCCTATCGTTTGCTCCATTTACCAGTGCTGCACCATCCATTCCCTATCGTTTGCTCCATTTACCAGTGCTGCACCATCCATTCCCTATTGTTTGCTCCATTTACCAGTGCTGCACCATCCATTCCCTATCGTTTACTCCATTTACTAGTGCTGCACCATCCATTCCCTATCGTTTGCTCCATTTACTAGTGCTGCACCATCCATTCCCTATCGTTTGCTCCATTTACCAGTGCTGCACCATCCATTCCCTATTGTTGGCTCCATTTACCGGTGCGGTTCATTCTGCTGGTGTTGAGATGAGTTCCGTTTCCACACGCCAATACCTATTGTTGGCTTCAGTCACCACCAAAAATACAACTGCAGCAAACGTTCACAAAAATGTTTAAGAATAATTGCGATCATTCAGAGTCGACTTTTTGAAGCTCACCAGAAACCAAGTTTGATCGCTGAACGCTTGGCGTTATATGATCTTAAACTTCTCAGTACTTCAAGACTAAACTTTCACATCTTTCGCTGTATAAGACCATGGGAGACTTAGGTGATGTTCAAGAGTAAGAAATTAATCGGGTTAGCGGTACATTGCTAACCGATTATGAGCGACGGGACGGTTTCAGTATCGATTAATGGGATTGTCCGTATACTCTCCCTCCCGACCACAGAGGGTTTATAGCCTGAGGGTGAGACGATCACATCAACTCCAGCGGTCCAGCGAAGGCCTGGTCAAGTGGATTGTCCGTGGCCTGGCCAGTGGCCTAAGGTCATCGAACTCAACATCCCTTGACACAGATATCGATTGTAAATCTCTGTAGTAAAATCTTTAGAACTTTATCTGACAGAAAGATCGAAGTTTTTATACAACACACCATAGTTTTTAAGACATCCAGTTATTGTAATAAACAAACCGAACAATTCTGATCTGTTTGAGAGCCAGGGCTGAAGTTACGGGGCCAGGATGATCAAGAGTTCTTGACTCCTGCCTCTCATAAAACTTAAACCAGACTCCTGTCTCTCATCAAACTCAAACCAGACTCATGTCTCTCATAAAACTCAAACCAGACTCCTGTCTCTCATAAACTCATACCAGACTCCTGTCTCTCATAAAACTCAAACCAAAACTCTCTCTCATAAAACTCAAAATAGACTCCTGTCTCTCATAAAACTCATACCAGACTCCTGTCTCTCATAAAACTCAAACCAGACTCCTGTCTCTCATCAAACTCAAACCAGACTCCTGTCTCTCATAAAACTCAAACCAACTGTCGGTTCACACGCTTTTGATAGAAAAATATATATAAAATTCACCAATTGAGCAATGGAACAACTATTGAACAAAGTTCTCAAGGAAGAGTCAATTAAAGTATCTTATGAATGACATCCACAGCCGCAATGTTTTACATCAGTTTAAAAAAAGATCTAACGATATGGGAAGGCTTATTGGTAAAACCATGGTCGGTATTGCCTAATCAAGAGCTAGTTTTCAATGCTAAAATAAACACTCTTTATAAATGGCTCCGACTCTGTTTCCTAGAAGCGGGAAAAAAAAGGGGGGGGGGGGGGGGTAAAGGAGGATGAGCCTGGGATGAGGCAGAGGGGTTCATTCGATCAAAAATAACTGTTCTGAGAGGAGGCTGCGTCTATGTAACACTTCGGTGCTTTCCAGCATGTTCGAACAGAAGGCACAGAGCTATCACTTGCCAGTTGTTTCCACCTCTATCACGGGCCCGCACCGCTATTAACAGATGTCGCAGGGCAGCGACACAGGAAATGGCAAAGGACGGCGACTCTCCTGTTATCTGACTAATGGTTACTTTGTAAAGCCAGCGATGGATACTAGGGACTGAGATAGAACAGAAGGAGGAGAAGGGAAACGAAGCCAGACAACCATAGGACAGCTTCCGGTACAGCTGCATGCTGGGCCAGCTGAGACTCTAATGTGATCTCCGGTGGATTTTTTTAGAGTTCTGAACAGAATATTTTTAATTTTTAATTTTTACCAATGAATACGAGCCATCAAATGAGGATGTAGCTATAGGTTAAATGCAGAAAAACGGAACTACTTTCGCGTATGTCATGTTGATTTGTCTAGGCCGAGCAACTCCACTTTCATAGTCTCATTGGGGTAGATAATGTTGCTTGAAAGTAAGTCAAACCATCCATTGAAATATGTCAACGTACAAAATATCCAAGAAGTCAATGAAAGAAGTTATTTAGGAAAAAAATCAGTCTGAGGTGGAAATGACCCTCACTATGTCTATGTATCGCAAAACAATTAGGATCAAAATGGCAATGATTTTTCCGTAGTATCCATTCTCGAGTTGCCTGCCTCACAAGCAAATACAAACCTAAAAAATAGATGTAAGCTCGTGGATATCCTCTCTTAAATTTTTATTCTAGCTTCTAGATCTATTTAAGCTAGAATTATTAGGATATTTGGAACATCTAACTTTCCAGCTCAGTAAGGCCTACATCTAACCGACACTCTGCACCTAGTCGCAGGACTGGCATAGATTCAGTAATAGTAGTAGTAGTAGTAGTAGTAGTAGTAGTAGTAGTAGTAGTAGTAGTAGTAGTAGTAGTAGTAGTAGTAGTAGTAGTAGTAGTAGTAGTAGTAGTAGTAGTAGTAGTGGTAGTGGTAGTAGTAGTAGTAGTAGTAGTAGTTGTTGTAGTAGTTGTAGTAGTAGTAGTAGTGGTAGTGGTAGTGGTAGTTGTAGTAGTAGTGTTAGTAGTAGTTTTAGTAGTAGTTGTAGTAGTAGTAGTAGCAGTTGAAGCTGTAGTAATAGTAGCAGCAGCAGCAGCAGCAGTAGTAGTAGTAGTAGTAGTAGTAGTAGTAGTAGTAGTAGTAGTAGTAGTAATAGTAGTAGTAGTAGTAGTAGTAGTAGTAGTAGTAGTAGTAGAAGTAGTAGTAGTAGTACCAGCAGTAGTAGTTATTATTGTTGTTGCTGTTGTTCATGTTGTTTTTGTAAAATTAGGAAATAAAGTGGTTGTATCTGACAATCACTAATATTGTCAAGTAAACGAAATAAGTCAGAGCGTTTTTAAATTTTACTTTTTTCTTTATTCTAACTTGACAATCACTCAGTCCCATGGGTTTGCATGTAAGAAATATAATCCACAGCAGAAAGTAAAGACCTCTTATTTTCTAATTTACCTTGTAATTTATTGGTTCAAACGTCGCACGCTTGCGGGTATTTTCTCTTGGCTCTAAGACCGCTAGCGCTAACAATCTGACTAATGATAAAGAACGTGTTAAAAAAAATCAATGACGAGGTAAATCTTTCTCATAAAACTCTTCCAATTTCCCCTTTATACATCCGCCCTAATTCCTTTTGTTTCGCTTGTCTGCCGTTATAGCTCTTCCCACAGAATAGACAAACGCTTACCTGTCGTAAACCGACAATTGATCTGATTTGCTTTACTGCTTGAGGAAGCCTTTAAGTGGACAGATTAAAACAGACTATCTAATCCGTAATACCGTGTCTTCTGGTATAGGCTTGACTCTCTTCCTTATTGATTTGAGTGTAACAAATTTTCGCTGCTACTCTTCCTGCCCATTGTATCAGTCCAGGTTCTACAGGAATTTCAAATATTTCTAGCTACAGTAACAGCTTCCTGCTAGCATAACCTTTTTGTGCAACAAATCCCAAACCCATGTAAACCTTCTCGAATTTTTGTTTTTTGGCCTGATCTTTTTTGTTCCTATCAGAGGCTGCTGATCATATGATATACGAGGCTGGCTGTTCTGTAAGATCTACACATGTTTAATCGTGTTGCGAACCTATTTTTATGAAGACACATCTGCTTATTTCAGCACAACTCTCGGCGGCTGCCAATAATCTTGCCCAATAGATCAGTCAGATTTTATTCCGCTCTCCTTTATCGCACGAAATTCTTCACAGCAGCATGTTAAATATAATCTTTTGCTTTCTGTCTTCCATATTATCTATTGATAACTGGAGAAGTAACATCATTTTGTGGGACGTGGTTTTTCTCGCAACTTGATCATGAAGAATGACTCCCGATATTACGTCTGTCTTTGGACGATGTAAGAGGAACAATTTCCTGTTATTTGTTCTGCTCACCCATTTTGTGCCTGGGGTTTCCATCAAATACCACCTTTGTTTTATCTTGTATCTTCTCCGTGATTTTCTCCTTTCAATTATCTCTTCGCATCGCTCATTCATTCAAGAGCCCCCATCCCCTAAAAAATAAAACTGTCACATTAAAAATGTGTACTGCTTTGTCGCAGTTAGTTTCATCCTCTCAACCCCTCCCCCCTTCCGATTCCACGAGTTCAATCATCATTACTTTTGTCATGCGATGTTTTAAATTCAGAGATAATAATGCTTCCCACAAATTTAATTTGGAATATTTCAATCACACATATCCTGTATGAACAAACAGATGTGAATTAACGCTCCTGTTCCGACATTTTTAACATTTTCAAATGAACCTTGTGGCCTTGAATCCCGAAGCTAGGAACGAATTCACAGATACTGTGGCCTAGAATTGTACTGATAGCAATTCCGCCTAACCATATTATGTGCTAACTTTAGCAAATCTATATATAATCCTTTTTATTTTGGAAATACCCGTCTTAAATCATCGCCAAACTCTATGTTGCCGTATGCCACGTAAAGGGAGATAAGTTATGCTATTCATATGCTAGCCATGATGACCATTGAGATGATGACGCGAGAACCCTCAGTATAACGACCTCTTCTCTGAGTAGACACAATGCTCCCACATATGCTAGCCATGATGACCGGTGACATGATGACGCGAGAACCCTCAGTATAACGACCTCTTCTCTGAGTAGACACAATGCTCCCACATATGCTAGCCATGATGACCAGTGAGATGATGGCTCGAGAACCATCAGTATAACGACCTCTTCTCTGAGTAGACACAATGCTCCCACATATGCTAGCCATGATGACCGGTGACATGATGACGCGAGAACCCTCAATGTAATGACCCCTTCCCTGAGTAGACACCACAAATTAAGAAAAAACGGACAGATACACAAAGAGGTCCTTCGGGATGTCCCGGGTATTTTCGTAATTTTCTGGAGCCTCCAAAACTTTTTTGGTCAATGAGAGTGGAAACTTTACTTATCCTGTAAACAATAGTGTTCTAGTGGAACATTGTGTTGAAAAGTGTCGTAAAATATTATTTTCAGCATAATTGTACACCTTTTAAAACTAAGCAAATATTTTTTTAAGTATTTCTCTTTGCAAGGTTAATCTACATAAGAAATAGGATCTAATCTAGAACTATATATATCATGGATGCACGATGTGATGCAAACTTTTTTCGGTTTTTCTTCTGTTCTTCTGTTCGAGGCACTGAATTTCTTACAGTAAATGTTGTATTGTTTTTCTGCTTAATCTTTAAAAGTTAGAAAAGGTTTGGAGTAAAAAATAAATAAATAAATAAATAAATAAATAAATAAATAAATATGCAAGCATGATTCAATTGGCAGAATATTCTGTGCTTAAAAAACGTGAGGATTTGTCTTCCTTTTAGTTAATCATACTCTACAACCAATGGCTTTAAAATTTCAATATATGTAGATCTATATAAAAAGGTGATTGATCTGACAAAAGCTATAATCTTCATATTAGGTAGATCTACGATATCGTGCCTCTAATGCATCGGATAGACTAACCCTTGATTACACGGGCTTCGCTAAATAATTACATGTATTTCATTAAGAATATACCTTGTAAATCTTTTAATCTAAATCTAGCACCAGTAGTCTTAAGTAAACGGCACAATAGTCACTGCTTCGGGCGTTTTAATCAAACGTACTCGGACTAAATCTAGATCTAGATCTAACTTGATCTAAGTCTAGATATGTATGGTGCACCTTTATATTTCGGAGTCATGTATTTAAATACTTTTACTGAGTAAGTTTATGGATGTCTCTTACTATTTTAGTGATTTATTTTTAAATGATGATAATGAAAGATGGCAGTTTGAGTGATCTCTCATGGCCTCAGTCCATAGCGGGGATTCGCCGATTGCAGGCGGAATTTAGTTAAAACTGTCTTAGTTTCTTTTTTTTATGTATTGGGAAACTTGAAAAAATTTTTGGCTTAAATCTCAGTAGAAAATTAACTACGTAAGTTATACATTTTTAAATAGGCCAGGAAAAATGCTGGTATGGTGCTCCTTTTTATGCTTGTTGTCATGGAAAGGAAGTTTGTTGTGACCAAAACTTATATGTCGGACAACCCTAGCAACCACTGAAACGAAAGAACAAAAAAGTTGAAGTTTTTGCTCAGTCTGGACATCTGCCTGTCCTTATTAATCTGTGGTAGACACCATGCACCCACCTCCAGACAAGCGCTAAGGAGTCACATTGTTTATCCTGTCTACCAAAACAGGCAGAAAAAGTTTATCTCCCCTGAAGCTCAGTCCTGCACGATTTGGAGAGATAAACTTCCATCACTGTAAGTTCACAACGCTGTTTTGTTGCATAACACCAGACCTAGTTCTGTCTGTGGCTTGAAGCAACATATTCTATCTCGATGGTTATTTTGACCTAAACATAATAAAAGCCGATGTTATATCCCCGCATCATGCAGGGTTCGATAAAGTTCAAATCAAAGACCACAGGTAAGTTTTATTCGTCAGTTCTATCGTCTATCTTAGCTTAATATAGACCAGATCTAACTCTATCATTCGTGAAATTATCTTACCTTACATATACCAGTTCCAGCTTTACCTTATATTTACTCTAGCTCAAACTCTTGCATGCATGTATTTATCTTATACTGACCCATCATTACACACTGAAACTAGCTGTTCGTTCATTAGATTGTGTCTAACCTTTCTTGCCGTGCCCTGTGTTTGATGCACATTGAGCGACTCAAATAGCCAACCACTGAAGTTTGTATAAGAATCATTAGCCCGCTAACCAATCTTTTGTTTCTCCTGACAAGGCAACTGAGGAGACAACACCGGATCCAGATCCATGTGAACCTGCTGCTGTCACTGGTTCTCACCAACATTGTGTGGATACTCTGGGAGAGTCTGGTGTACAGGGATCGCCTGGAAAACAGCACCGAGAATACCATCATACACCGAGATACGGTGAGACTTGGGGAAAACTGGGGCTGAGGAAGGGTGTAATGAGGGTCAAGTCTACAGGGATCTTTTAGAGAATACCATCATACACTGAGACAAGGTGAGACTTGGGGAAAACTGGGGCAGAGGAGGGGGTATGAAAGTGTCAAGTCTACAGGGATCTTCTAGAGAATAGCATCGTGCACTGAGACAAGGTGAGACTTGGGGAAAACTGGGGAAGAGGAGGGGGTATGAAAGTGTCAAGTCTACAGGGATCTTCTAGAGAATAGCATCGTGCACTGAGACAAGGTGAGACTTGGGGAAAACTGGGGCAGAGGAAGGGTGTAATGAGGGTCAAGTCTACAGGGATCTTTTAGAGAATACCATCATACACTGAGACAAGGTGAGACTTGGGGAAAACTGGGGCAGAGGAGGGGGTATGAAAGTGTCAAGTCTACAGGGATCTTCTAGAGAATAGCATCGTGCACTGAGACAAGGTGAGACTTGGGGAAGGCTGTGGCAGAGGAGGGGTGTATGAGAGGGTCAAGTCTACAGGGATCTTCTAGAGAATAGCATCATACACCGAGAAAAGGTGAGACTTGGGGAAGACTGTGGCAGAGTAGGGGTGTATGAGAGGGTCAAGTCTACAGGGATCTTCTAGAGAATAGCATCATACATCTAGATACGGTGAGACTTGGATCATAGGAAAAACGTTAGGGGGTGGGGAGAGGGGTGTAATGAAAGGTGGATAGATGAATAGATAGATGACTAAGTGGCAAGTAAAAAGATAACCTGTCAGATTGATGGATAGGAGCGTATCGGGTGTGGAAGGGTAAATAGGTGAATTGGATGGACACATTATTAGACGAATGATTAAAAATTTGAATAGTTCGTAGATAGATAGATAATCAGATAGTTAGTTAGATAGAAAAACAGAAAAGTTCATATATGATAATATATTGATAAAAAGATAGATAGATAGATAGATAGACCGATATACAGATCAATGACACATACACCGTTAGTTTTATATATATTGATAAAAAGATAGATAAATAGATAGATGGATAGATAGATAGATAGATAGATAGATAGATAGATAGATAGATAGATAGATAGATAGATAGATAGATATACAGATCAATGACACATACACCGTTAGTATTATCGATAACGAATTGATCTTCAGATAGGTAAATACTTATCAATTTAGAAAGAAAAATTTAAACATCGATATGAGGCGAAATGTGTTGGACAAAATAGAGAAAATATGATTGAGATAAAAGGAAATGAAAGAGATAGAGAGTCGAAGAGAGAGAGAGAGAGAGAGAGAGAGAGAGAGAGAGAGAGAGAGAGAGAGAGAGAGAGAGAGAGAGAGAGAGAGAGAGAGAGAGAGAGAGAGAGAGAGAGAGAGAGAGAGAGAGAGAGAGAGGGAGAGAGAGAGGGAGAGAGGGAGAGAGAGAGAGAGAGAGAGAGAGAGAGAGAGAGAGAGAGAGAGAGAGAGAGAGAGAGAGAGAGAGAGAGAGAGAGAGAGAGAGAGAGAGTATAAAGTCTGATCAATGGTAGGGCTGAACCCTGACCACGATCTGTATACAAGATCCATGTTTAGACACGCCACTGGTCGCCTGCTTCTCACTCTTGACTGTTTATTTAATCGTGAGTACAAGTGGTTGGTTTGGCAGGTCGACAACTGCACGTGTGAGTTACTCGAACCTGAGTACTGCTTGACCTGTGCATCCCGGCAGGCCAGGCGAGCAAGAAAACAGCTCGATTCTAATTGGTTTTAGGATTAGAGGCAGTCCAAAACCTAATGATTAGCTTTCAACCCCACGATGTTTCCGTTTTGGTAGGATTTGAGATTGAAGTTAATGTGTCTCCACTGAAATTTGAGGCTCTGTGGTGAAGGATAACTAGAGTCTTGACTATCGTGTCTCTAAGAGAAAGAGACTGAGGTTAATGTGTCTCATCTGAAATCTGTAGCTCTGTGGTGTAGCTTTAGTAGAGCCTTAACTATCGTGTGTCTAAGAAATTGAAGTTCATATTTTTCACCTGAAATCTGTAGCTCTGTGGTGTAGCATTACTAGAGTCTTGACTATCTGGCCTCAACTGGCAATGTTAGTTTGGTTTGATCCTGTTTACTCGAACTTTTATCTTTAAACCAATATCATTAGATGGGATGTAAATCGGATGTGGTCGTCAATTCAAGGTAGGTTTGCTCCCACGAGAAATTTCCATGTTAATTTTGTCTTGTTCTAAATTTATATAGAATTCATAACATATTTAAAAAGTTGGCTTATCCTTGTGGCGTGGTGGTTTGAACGTAAACACTTGCTTTTCGGATTAGTAATTCTTAAGTTTGAATCCTAACTCATCCAGATGCGGAATTGAATTTCGTCAACTTACTCCAGTCATACCTGAGTAAATTACTTCATTGGTAAAAGTCTGTCAGAAAACGTTTAGAAAGCGCTTAGCGCAGTTTAATAGAAAAGCGTGATATGGCAACGCTCACTTGTGTTCCTTCTATATATATCATTCTACTTGAAGCACAGCAGACGTAATTTATTTTATAAACGGCTCAGTTGCATAATCTAACAGCCAAAATGTGTGGATGCCCAAGGCATATCTAACAGCCAAAATGTGTGGATGCCCAAGGTTGCATAATCTACCAGCCAAAATGTGTGGATGCCCAAGGCAAACGGCTCAGTTGCATAATCTACCAGCCAAAATGTGTGGATGCCCAAGGTTGCATATCTAACAGCCAAAATGTGTGGATGCCCAAGGTTGCATATCTAACAGCCAAAATGTGTGGATGCCCAAGGCAAACGGCTCAGTTGCATATCTAACAGCCAAAATGTGTGGATGCCCAAGGCATATCTAACAGCCAAAATGTGTGGATGCCCAAGGCATATCTAACAGCCAAAATGTGTGGATGCCCAAGGCATATCTAACAGCCAAAATGTGTGGATGCCCAAGGCATATCTAACAGCCAAAATGTGTGGATGCCCAAGGCATATCTAACAGCCAAAATGTGTGGATGCCCAAGGCAAACGGCTCAGTTGCATATCTAACAGCCAAAATGTGTGGATGCCCAAGGCAAACGGCTCAGTTGCATATCTAACAGCCAAAATGTGTGGATGCCCAAGGCATATCTAACAGCCAAAATGTGTGGATGCCCAAGGTTGCATATCTAACAGCCAAAATGTGTGGATGCCCAAGGTTGCATATCTAACAGCCAAAATGTGTGGATGCCCAAGGTTGCATATCTAACAGCCAAAATGTGTGGATGCCCAAGGCAAACGGCTCAGTTGCATAATCTACCAGCCAAAATGTGTGGATGCCCAAGGTTGCATATCTAACAGCCAAAATGTGTGGATGCCCAAGGTTGCATATCTAACAGCCAAAATGTGTGGATGCCCAAGGCAAATCACCCACACAATGATTGCTGTAGCGAGCGAGACCATTTGATGGTCTTGTTTCTGATATGGATAAAAGACGCACACAGAAACGGTCTTGTGTATGCAACGTTTATCATACTAATGTGTACGATGTTTTAGCGTCCTCTTGCAGTTTTCCCCCAGTCATTTAAACTAGGCCCAACAGCCAGACAAAATGTTGGGGCGTGAGAAATTCCGCATGCCAGTAGCAAAACCGCCATTTTGAGGGTCTTATTAGGTTTAGATGAAATAAATAGCGATTGTTGTCAAACTTCGCTCTTAGAAATGCTCTGTCTGCCACAAATAAGGCAAACCGCATGCTGAGGATATCAGATGAGTGTTGAGCAACATCAAGATGTCAGAAGTTTCAAGGACATTTTGTTTGTCTATAAAAACAATCAAGAAACGATCATGTTTCAGACAAGCCTACAGCAGATCATTGTTGGATTATTTTTAATAATGTCTGCTTTAGAGCCAAAGAAAGAATAGAAAATAAGTGACCAAAAGATGAAAAATTAAAAATGGTGTAATAACACCCTCCGCCCAAATCCTTGAGAAAAGAAAACCTCCGTGAGATGATCTAAAACTGTTCTGTGATCCTGCCCTTTATCCTACGTCATATCTCTCATCCAACTCTAACAGTTTCCTTGTAGTTCCTATCCTCTCCACTTCTATCACCCGCCCTGAGTCCTTCCTAGCTTTACTACTATCACTGTGCCCACGCCTATACAAATCCTACTGTCCCATGGTACAACCTACATTTCTGTTACAAGAGCTGCTGTCACGTGCATCAGTTCCATGGCTACTACTTTTAGCTATGTTTCTAGAATAGAGGAAGAGATAAAAGACATAATCTGTCTCAATCAAAAGGGATTTGTAATCCCTGTGAGAAGTTCAGACCACATCAACTATTTCTTTGGATCAGGGGCTCATGTTCCGTGTTTGAAGCACAAATTTCTCAGTCTTTTTCGAGTTGGTGCCTGAGCCTGTCATATCTCTATGATGTGTTATATTGATCCTGGTTTGGGTCCGCAGTTCAATTTCCTTCCACAGAGAGGTGCACCTGGCCCTATTTATTTCAGTGTTGTCTCTATTGAATTTTCGTCTATTTATTCCTATTAATGGAATTGAATTTTAAGAAAAATGTTCCCTTTTGGCCTTTGTCGCAACTCGCTTGCCAATCTTTCTATAATTTATTCTTAATTGATGATGCTTTACCCTTCTCCCTTGCCTGATTTTGCCCTTGCCTTTTTTACTTATCCATACGCTTTGTTTTTAATTTCCAATCATGCTGCAGTGAGCCCGGACTCAACAGATTTGGGCACAGATGCCTTTTTCACTTTTTGGGCTATGCGCTGAGTTTGTTAATTTTTTCGACTAGGTAAAGCCTGTGGTCTGTCTAGCTGTTTGGCCTCTGAAACACACAATAAATCTGAGTCAATAGCGAGCAGTTGATTCACTACAAGATGAGGCTCGATGTCATCTCAGATTACATCCCCTTACCACTGGCAGAGGATGGTAGTTACTATAGCGAGCAGTGGATTCACTACAAGATGAGGCTCGATGTCATCTCAGATTACATCCCCTTACCACTGGCAGAGGGTGGTAGTTACTATAGCGAGCAGTGGATTCACTACAAGATGAGGCTCGATGTCATCTCAGATTACATCCCCTTACCACTGGCAGAGGATGGTTGAGTCAATAGCGAGCAGTTGATTCACTACAAGATGAGGCTCGATGTCATCTCAGATTACATCCCCTTACCACTGGCAGAGGATGGTAGTTACTATAGCGAGCAGTTGATTCACTACAAGATGAGGCTCGATGTCATCTCAGATTACATCCCCTTACCACTGGCAGAGGATGGTAGTTACTATAGCGAGCAGTTGATTCACTACAAGATGAGGCTCGATGTCATCTCAGATTACATCCCCTTACCACTGGCAGAGGATGGTAGTTACTATAGCGAGCAGTTGATTCACTACAAGATGAGGCTCGATGTCATCTCAGATTACATCCCCTTACCACTGGCAGAGGATGGTAGTTACTATAGCGAGCAGTTGATTCACTACAAGATGAGGCTCGATGTCATCTCAGATTACATCCCCTTACCACTGGCAGAGGGTGGTAGTTACAATAGCGAGCAGTTGATTCACTACAAGATGAGGCTCGATGTCATCTCAGATTACATCCCCTTACCACTGGCAGAGGATGGTAGTTACTATAGCGAGCAGTTGATTCACTACAAGATGAGGCTCGATGTCATCTCAGATTACATCCCCTTACCACTGGCAGAGGATGGTAGTTACTAGAAACAGAGGGCGAACGCAGATCTGTATAATAAAAAGGACGTTTATTTAAAAAGAGGAATAGACAAACAAACGAACATACAAATAAACAAAACAAACAAAATCTGACGTACTTCTGTTTCGAGACCAACTGCTGGTGTCTTCGTGCATGGGTTGTAATCTTAGCACTCGCCCTAAAGCTCGCCTGATGTTCCAACAGATCTCACGCCACACACACCGTCAGGTTCATATTTTGAACATATAAAAATAACTTTCCAACAGACATCACAGCAGGGTTTATACGACAGAACCAGCTAGCGACAACCAGCAGAAAACTGTAATAAAAGGAACAAATAACAACACCGTAAGATTGCTAGCCGGTAGAGAAACCATTGGTTTGGCCTGTACGGCGAGCCTTCACGCTCTCAGTCTTGTGGCAGCTCGTACACTCCGAGCCGTAGCGTGAGCAACTGGAAGGGCTAGACAGAATTGACCTGTGTTGTGATTTGGTTACGATAGCTGCCAGTCACTTAATGCTTCTCACTGAAGGAAGAGACATGTTGAAATCGAATGTCCTCTTTCAATCGATCGAGAAGATATTGCAACAAAACTTATTTCCCTCCTATCCCAATGTTGTAACAAGATTGACAAACCCATAATGGAAACACGTCGGCGATATGTTTATTAAAATTTCAAACTTGATATTTGTAAAGATCAACAACCTAGCGGTGTTCGTGCTGGCTACAATATACTCTTTGATTTCATGAAGGCATATTCAGTAATCTTATAGAAGACTCTGAAATGATAAACCGAATTTGTTTTTGTTTAAAGTCTCGAATCTAACAGGAAGCCATGAATTTTTGTCTGTCACATTAACACGAATAATGGTAGTTGTGGGCCGCGACTCTATCTCCTCACATCTTTTCTGACGTAACGGAGAGGAATTGTGGCGAAATGTCCGTCGTGGAACTGAGTAATCTAATTCTGTTTGAACGTGAAGACAAGCTCAGTTTGGTAGGTTTCTCGCTCTCCAAGAATCTTATTAGCCTGCTACTAAAGATAAACACATCAGATCCGGCCTTTCTCACAAGTCAAATCAAGTCGGTATTGTTTCCCATAGCAAGGGGACAAAAGAACTGTTTGATTGTTTATTTCTGCCATGGACATTGATCTATAAGGAGGGAACCGTCCCTCTGTTAACAAAATGAGACGAAATAAGGAAATAAGAAATTTGTTTAAGGTTGTAAACATTGCTTGGCAAGTTTGCGTCTAAGCTACGAAGGCATTAGCTATCAAAATGCCATACTTGTGTGTAGAAATTGTTCAAATTATTTATTAAGTGATGGTTTTAAGCGATTATAACACAATATTTTTTACTGGAAGGAGATATTTTGATTTAAAACTTACGAAAAACCAAGAAAATAAGCTTTCATTTAAATTACCTTACATGCCTCACAGTGAGTGCAATTTTTTCCATAGAGGAATGACTCGAAGATATAATTCATGATAATTGTGAAGACAAAAAAAAAAAAAAAAAAAAAAAAAAAAAAGAAAAAAGCATTGCATGACGTTCTCTTAGTCCTGCCATTTTAAAATCTAATTTATGCAGAAAAACTCTTTTTTTTTTCAGACGTTATAAGCGTCCTGTAGAACTCGTGATGCTATGTGGCCCCGGCAAGGAGAGGGAGAGGAAGAGAATTTTTTTTTTTTTTTTTTTTTTTTTTTTTGGGGGGGAGTTGTTCATAGACAAAAGATAAAAGATTATTAGTGAATGCTAACGTCGCGTTTTCTTTATCAGTCATGGGTGAAAGATGAAAGCTGTATGGTAAATATGTTAACACATTTCTCTTTTTGGTTATAAAAAAGATGAAAGATTAACTGGTAAATGTGTTGACACAAAAAATATGTAAACACATTTCTCTTTTTTGGTTATAAAAAAGATGAAAGATTAACTGGTAAACATGTTATCGCTACATTTTCTGCTATCTGTTAGAGTCAAAATATAAAAGATTTACAGGTGAATATGTGATTGTCAAGTTTTCTCTTACTGGTCGTAGATAAAACATGAAAGATTTACTGTTGGAAAGAAAAGCGCCACAATTCCTCTAACTTTTTGGGCGCTCCATACAGTCGGGTATCCACGAGCGCTACTATTGGGTCTAATTTGTTTATATCACCATGCAATAGAGCAAAAATGCTTAAAAAAAAAAAAAGCCCGACAAAAACCAAGGAAAAAAAAAACAACAAAAAAAAAAAAACAATAACAACAAAAAAGCAACAGAAAGACAGACTCAACAACAACAAAAAAAACCAACTTCTTCTAGTTCCCAACTATTGAGATCTGCGTTGTGCATAAAATTTGTTTTATTCATAGAATGTTTTACATAGAAATAGTTTGGTCTGGTTTGTTTTTTTTACTTAAAAACAACAAACAAACAAGTAATTTATTCTCACTGTTTCCATTTCGAAGCTTTGATCTAGCGATAATCAAGAAGTGTGGGAAATCAAAGTGTCTGAAACATTCTTTAGCGGAGTGCTTCTTTGGATTGTGAGTGAGATTAGACGCTGCTCAAATGGAGAAGAAATTTAATGCTTACTGTTGCCTGGAGATCATATAGTGTGGAGAAGACTCACGAGAAAATAAGCACAAAAGTATTATGGTTTTATGTCCATTACTGGCGCGTCATGTCAGTTTAGAACCTAATCCGCTGATAAAGTGCGGAGCGAGAAAGAGAGAGAAAAAGAGAGAGAGTGAAAGAGGGAGAGGCAGGGAGAGAGAGAAAGAAATAGAGAGCAAGACAGAAAGAGATAGAGAGAGAAAGAGAGAGAGAGAGAGAGAGAGAGAGGGAGAGATAGATAGATAGATACAGAGAGAGAGTTAGAGAGAGAGAGAGAGAGAGAGAGAGAGATAGAGAGAGAGAGAAAGAGAGAGATTAGGTTTAGTCCTAGGTCAACCATCAGATTAACTGGATGAAAATCTTTTCCTTTGAGTGCTTCACTAATCTACAGCCGTCTCACAACCTTTGGCAGTCGACTCTTTTCTCTCTCTCTCTCTCTCTCTCTCTCTCTCTCTCTCTCTCTCTCTCTCTCTTTCTCTCGGTGTCTCTTTCTCTCTTCTCTCTCTCTAACTCTCTCTGTCTCTCTCTCTAACTCTCTCTCTCTGTCTCTCTCTTTCTCTCTCTCTATCTCTCTCCCTTGTTCCCTCTCTCTGTGTCAATCAATCTCTGCTAATGCGGGCAGTTTTCTTTGATCTTACCAACTACCATCCACGAAAATGCTTTGAATGGTGTTTTTCTTTATACTTTGGTCCAACAGGTTTTAAGTTTTGATGATTTTCTCGCTAGTAGAGGCAGTCATTACATTGCAGTTTGAGGCACCCTAATTATTTTTTCCAGATAACACAATGTTTGTCTCAGCACTGATCATCGCCTGTTTACCAGCTTACATTTGATTGCTTCTCCGTTCTCCTCATCTGCCCATTGGTCTGGTTTAACTTAATGGAAAACGTTTCTAAACAACCAAAGTTCAAGAACAAAAACTTTAAAAATAGCAAAAAAAAAAAAAAGTAAAAAATAATTACAATCAATCTTAAATGCAAAGCTAAAATAAAAAAAAAACAAAAAACAAACAAGCAAAAAACAACAACAAAAAATGTAAAAAAAAACCCCTTAAAGTGACATGTATTGCTTTCCCGTTATTTCCCGCACCAGGTCGGCTGTAAGATCCTGTACTCCCTGACGCGGTATACCTTGAGCGCCAACTACTTCTGGATGTTTCTGGAAGGCGCCCACCTGTTTCGCCTCCTAGGGAATGCGTTTGTGGTGCCGCGGACTATCAGAGGATATTTCTTCTTTGGCTGGCGTGAGTCACTTAGCAGTTGCCTGTAACAAAACTAAGTGGAATATTCGAGAATGAATTGACATTAAAAAAAAACAAACAAACATTAGACAATAAGCTTTTTGGCACAAATTCCGAAATGAACTGACCGATCTTTGTGTATCCCTTGCTATTGCTGAATAATGGCATGAAACATATTTTTGATTCTTCAAGTTTGTATGGAAGGCAAATATATAAGCTTCGATATTTGAAGAAGAAGAAGAAGAAGAAGAAAAAAGAGGAGGAGGAGGAGGAGGAGGAGGAGGAGGAGGAGGAGGAGGAGGAGGAGGAGGAGGAGGAACAACAACAGCAACAACAACAACAACAACAGCAAGAAAAAAAAGAAAGCAGAAGTCATCCTCTAAGCGCATGCCCTTATTCAAGAATACCAAGAATCTTTGCCTATGACGATATTTTCAATGCTGAAAGTAATTGTTACCAGTAGTGTGTGCAGAACTTGTAATAAACTTAATATCTATAATCAAAAGTTGACACATTTTTCGATTTTATTTTAGCCTCAAGTGAAGCAAAATTTCTTATCAATTGAGAGAAACTTGAAAAAGTATTCGTAGAATTATCTTAGCAGATTTGCCTCTTCTGGTTCCAAAACTATTGAATTTTCACTGTGATGTTGGAGAAGTGAAATAGCGAGATGGGAAATAGTCACACCCTTCCCATCGATCTTCTCTCTTTACACCTGACTCGAGTTAAACTGCGATATAGTTAGTGACGTGAATTGATAAACAGAGTTATGTGGATTGCTCTCTGAAATTTCCACACATACATATTTATAGTGTGAGGAATGCTCTTAAATTTTAAGCTTTGCTATTGTTATCATCACCATCATCATTGTTGTTGTTGTTGTTGTTGTTGTTGTTGTTGTTGTTGTTGTTGTTGTTGTTGTTGTTCTTCTTCTTCTTCTTCTTCTTCTTCTTCTGATTATTATTATTATCGTTATTGTTATTGTTGTTGTTGTTGTTGTTATTATTATTATTATTATTATTATTATTATTATTATTATTATTATTATTATTATTATTATTATTATTATTATTATTATTATTATTATTATTATTATTATTATTATTATTATTATTATTATTATTATTATTATTATTATTATTATTATTATTATTATTATTATTATTATTATTATTATTATTACTATTATCATTATTATTATCGTTATTGTAATTGTTGTGTTTTTGTTGTTGTTGTTGTTGTTGTTGTTGTTGTTGTTATTATTATTATTATTATTATCACAATAATATAATTCTTTTATCATCATCATTATCACTGCGTTTTTATGACTCGGAAAGAAATCATTTGCCAGTTAAAATTATAATGTGGGAAAGCAAAGCTCTTTTCAAAATCGATTTTTTGATTATTTTTCCTCTGTGCCAGTTGGACCTGTGGTTTTCGTCACTATCTACATTTTCCTGCGGGTTTATCATCAACATGGAGAGTGAGTTCCTACAAAGCATAAAAACTCGATTAATTAAAATAGATCTAAGTAACTATAACAGTGTTCAGAGATCTGTATGTTTGAAACGCTTATGGTCTTGCTGGAGTATCTGTTGCTATGACAGTTTTATTTTAGCTAAAACTGTTCTCTAGACGCTGTAAGCCCACACCTGATGACGTTTTCTCTTCTTGCCTTCCGCCTAGCTGTTGGGTGAGAGTGTTTGCTGGCTACGAGTGGTGGATCTACACTCCAAACCTTCTCATTCTGCTGGTGAGTAGATCTCTAGTGGACAAACTACAACAGCTACAGCATGATAACTTCACGTCTTCTCACTTCTGCTGAATCCCGTTACACCTGGAGGGCCTTTGGTGTCTTAAACCTTAAACACACTGTGGAGTTTAGATTAGAACCCGAAACAAAAACTCCATGCGATGCCAAGGCCGGGTGATCAATATCACTGCCGCGGAAACTTTCGTTTGAGATACTTTATCACTTGTGTGTGATAGGAATTATGTGAAGTACTGTCTTGCTATTCCTAGCTAGCATAACTTTCATCTGATAAAGATAGCGTCAAAACAAAAAAGTTTTTAATCTCAGATCTGCTTATCAACACTTGTTTTTGTTGAAGTTTCTTGTATTTTTATTTTTGAAACAATTAAAACATTTCAGTAAGACCTTTGCCTTCATATGGTAGTCTTTTGGACGTTTGATATTAAATTTAAATCAAGATTACTCTTTCAACATTAGAAACGAGAATTGCACGACTAAAACTCATGTTAAGAATCAATTCACACAAAATTCTTTTTGAAGATAAAAGACTAATACATATTAAGTACTATTGTCAAAAGTAATAACTAGAAAAAAATAAAAGTAATAATAATTTAAAATGTAATGATACAAAAAATATTGTGTGGATACGTCAACTCTCTTGCCATGGTAATTAACTTATACTCGCTTGTGTTCATAACCTTTCCATCTCTCGCATTGTTTATGTTGGTGTGGTTTTTTTAATACACTCTTCCTGTTGTGTTTCAGTGTAATACACTCTTCCTGTTGTGTTTCAGTGTAATACACTCTTCCTGTTGTGTTTCAGTGTAATACACTCTTCCTGTTGTGTTTCAGTGTAATACACTCTTCCTGTTGTGTTTCAGTGTAATACACTCTTCCTGTTGTGTTTCAGTGTAATACACTCTTCCTCTTGCCGTGTTTCAGTGTAATACACTCTTCTCCTTGCTGTGCTTCCGTGTGATACACTCTTCCTCTTGCCGTGTTTCAGTGTAATACACTCTTCTCCTTGCTGTGCTTCCGTGTGATACACTCTTCCTCTTGCCGTGTTTCAGTGTAATACACTCTTCCTGTTGTGTTTCAGTGTAATACACTCTTCCTGTTGTGTTTCAGTGTAATACACTCTTCCTCTTGCCGTGTTTCAGTGTAATACACTCTTCCTGTTGTGTTTCAGTGTAATACACTCTTCCTGTTGTGTTTCAGTGTAATACACTCTTCCTCTTGCCGTGTTTCAGTGTAATACACTCTTCCTCTTGCCGTGTTTCCGTGTGATACACTCTTCTCCTTGCTGTGCTTCCGTGTGATACACTCTTCCTCTTGCCGTGTTTCAGTGTAATACACTCTTCCTGTTGTGTTTCAGTGTAATACACTCTTCCTGTTGTGTTTCAGTGTAATACACTCTTCCTCTTGCCGTGTTTCAGTGTAATACACTCTTCCTGTTGTGTTTCAGTGTAATACACTCTTCCTCTTGCCGTGTTTCAGTGTAATACACTCTTCCTCTTGCCGTGTTTCAGTGTGATACACTCTTCTCCTTGCTGTGCTTCCGTGTGATACACTCTTCCTCTTGCCGTGTTTCAGTGTAATACACTCTTCCTCTTGCCGTGTTTCAGTGTAATACACTCTTCCTGTTGTGTTTCAGTGTAATACACTCTTCCTCTTGCCGTGTTTCAGTGTAATACACTCTTCCTGTTGTGTTTCAGTGTAATACACTCTTCCTGTTGTGTTTCAGTGTAATACACTCTTCCTCTTGCCGTGTTTCAGTGTAATACACTCTTCCTCTTGCCGTGTTTCAGTGTAATACACTCTTCCTGTTGTGTTTCAGTGTAATACACTCTTCCTCTTGCCGTGTTTCAGTGTAATACACTCTTCCTCTTGCCGTGTTTCAGTGTAATACACTCTTCCTGTTGTGTTTCAGTGTAATACACTCTTCCTCTTGCCGTGTTTCAGTGTAATACACTCTTCTCCTTGCTGTGCTTCCGTGTGATACACTCTTCCTCTTGCCGTGTTTCAGTGTAATACACTCTTCCTCTTGCCGTGTTTCAGTGTAATACACTCTTCCTGTTGTGTTTCAGTGTAATACACTCTTCCTCTTGCCGTGTTTCAGTGTAATACACTCTTCCTGTTGTGTTTCAGTGTAATACACTCTTCCTGTTGTGTTTCAGTGTAATACACTCTTCCTGTTGTGTTTCAGTGTAATACACTCTTCCTGTTGTGTTTCAGTGTAATACACTCTTCCTGTTGTGTTTCAGTGTAATACACTCTTCCTCTTGCCGTGTTTCAGTGTAATACACTCTTCCTGTTGTGTTTCAGTGTAATACACTCTTCCTCTTGCCGTGTTTCAGTGTAATACACTCTTCCTCTTGCCGTGTTTCCGTGTGATACACTCTTCCTGTTGTGTTTCAATGCAATACACTCTTCACCTTGCTGTGTTTCAGTGTAATACACTCTTCCTGTTGTGTTTCAGTGTAATACACTCTTCCTCTTGCCGTGTTTCAGTGTAATACACTCTTCTCCTTGCTGTGTTTCCGTGTGATACACTCTTCCTGTTGTGTTTCAGTGTAATACACTCTTCTCCTTGCTGTGTTTCCGTGTGATACACTCTTCCTGTTGTGTTTCAGTGTAATACACTCTTCCTCTTGCCGTGTTTCAGTGTAATACACTCTTCTCCTTGCTGTGCTTCCGTGTGATACACTCTTCCTGTTGTGTTTCAATGCAATACACTCTTCACCTTGCTGTGTTTCAGAGCAATACACTCTTCTCCTTGCTGTGTTTCAGAGCAATACACTCTTCTCCTTGCCTTGTTTCAGTGTAATACACTCTTCTCTTTGCTGTGTTTCAGAGCAATACATTCTTCCTGTTACTGTATTTCAGTGCAATACACTCTTCATCTTGTTGTGTTTTAGTGCAATACACTCTTCCTGTTACTGTATTTCAGTGCAATACACTCTTCATCTTGTTGTGTTTTAGTGCAATACACTCTTCCTGTTACTGTATTTCAGTGCAATACACTCTTCATCTTGTTGTGTTTCAGTGCAATACACTCTTCCTCGGCTGGATTGTCGTCTGCCTAACCCGCCAGCTCCAGGTCCACCCAAACGAGCCGAGTTGTTACAGGTATTGTACCAGATATGGCAGGAACTGACCTACTTGCCACTTCCCTCAGACAACCCGGAAAGCCAACAGATTTAGCATTATTACTGCGTGAAAGAGCAGCAAACACTGTTTGAACTCTTACTACTAAATCCCTCATTTTGACTTTTTGATCCAGAGAATCATCCAAATTCCCATCATTCTTAGCTAAACTTGTTTAGCTTTGGCATGCATACTAGGTTATATAATTCTAGAAAACGGGTCAAGTCAAGTGCAGTTACCGTCTAAAAATCAATTTTATTTCGCTAATAAAAAGAACAATAGAACAAATGCATAGATCCCCTCACAGATAGTGTTGCCAGACATAAGTGCTGAACTTTCTTCACTCATCTCTACCGTTCAGGCGCGCGCTGAAAGCGATGGCCGTGCTCACCCCGTTGTTTGGACTCCAGATGCTGGTGTTTCTCTACCGACCACCTGGTAACATCAACTCTACCTACGAGATTTGTGCTGCCGTCTGCAAATCTTCACAGGTGATCAAAAATGTTGAAAAAAAGTCGGTGTATCTTTGTGTGTGTGTGTGTGTGTGTGGATTAAAGGAATACCACACAAGGCTTAACGTAAACAATATCAGGAGCACCATAACTCGTACCTCCACCACCACCATCACTATATATTCGACAACACCAATCAAACTATTCTTTAATATCTAGGCTGCAAAGTCGGGTGATCAAAAGAAGTAAAGGGAGAGAATAAAATCTAGAAAAATCCAAGTTTTATTTGTAGATCCGTTTACACGCTTATTCTCATGCTGGTTGTAATACTTGAACAGCTATGTTGTCCGCAGGAGACGGCACCTTCACGCACTTTTTTGCGGCAATTTCTAGTCTCATAAGTAACGCTTGGAGGCATTCTTAAATAGGTTGGGAAACGGAAGAAACTGTTGATTCCCCTCCCCCCATTTATATATATCCTTTGTTTTCCACCTCTCCCTCCTCCTCCTCTCTCTCTCTCTCTCTTTCTCTCTCTCTGTCTATATCTCTATCGCTCTCTCCCTAAAAAATCTGAACTTTGCTCCTCGCCTTTATTTGAAAAACTATATATGGAACAATAGGTCATTTTCTATTTAAGTCAAAAGCTAAAACCAGGGTGACAAGGAGAAGCTTTAGAGTCTATAATAAATACTTTTAACCACTCCATTCTGATCTTACAAATAAAACACCCAAAGAAAAAAGTGTATCGAGATGTTTCATATACATTATACGTTGGGTATATACTTCAGCCTGTCCTTCAGGAGAACACCGCAAGTCTTATCAGGTTGAACTAAATGAATGAATTCTACATAATGCCAGAAAATAGATTTTCAAAGAAAAAGATCTATCAAGTTTTACCTACTGTGAGATCCAGACATTGAGATCTAACGACCAGGCCTGCTTTATCGTGTCTTTGATACGCCAGTCTGGTCACAGTGGTGTAACACTGCTGCGCCAGCTCTTGTGATGAGTATATTTTGTTCTTTGTTTCCAGGGCTCTGTTGTGGCGCTAATCTTCTGCTATCTCAACAAGGAAGTCCGCTCACAGGTACACATCAACTCTCTTTTACATTAACATTGCACAGATGGAGAGAGGGAGGGAGGGACAAGGTAGGGAGATTGACAGAGGAACTGAGAAAGATACAAATGGAGAGAATGAAAGTAAAAAGAGCGAAAGAGAAAGAGAGCAAGAGAAAGGGGGAGAGAGAGAGAGCCCCAGCAAGAGAAAACAATTGAGAGAAATAAAAGGATGCGTATGTGTATGTAAGCGAAGGAGGAACTATAAATTATAGAGCATTTGGGGACCAAGTAACTGAGCATTAAGCTTTGACTGTTTCTCGCAGTTCATGTGACTATTGGTCACACAGTTCGAGGTTGACCAGGTCTATGTTTTGCGTGTCTTTGTAAAATCTAATATAAAACAACGCTTTAAACAATAACAAAAAATAAAATTAGTAGCAGAGTGATATTAACATATTAACAACAGAATAAAAATAAAAATAATAATAATTAAAATATTAACAACAACAACAACAAAAGCATTTCTTTCCACTGTGTCATCAGATCACGCTCCGCCTGAGATCGATCAAGCAGGGGTCATGGTGGACAGACCGCCTGCCTCGGACACTCAACACTCGGACCAGTCGACGTCATAGTCAAGGCGTCCTCAACAAGAAGAGTGACCAGTCCTTCATTGAGCTGACCGTTCAGCCCCGCTCCAAGTGCCGGTACAACACCGTGAGTCAGGAACCGGTGCCCAGCCTCACGCCATCTCGTAACACCACAGTTGGCGTCTGAGAAGGCGGAGGTCGTCCTTCCGCTGTGGTGAGGAGAGAACTGTGGCTCAATGACTGATGTGACCTTAGTTGTGTGGAATGGAAAACGCTTTGTTTCATGTGATATGAAAGTTTGGCATTGATCGATTGACAGAGGCTAGAAAGGAAGGTCTTAGGTTTCTCTTGTTTGCTAGTGTATTGGACTGATATGCGAAACATGTGCGCTGACATCATTTCTGAAATGTCGCTACTGTCATGGCATCCTTTGACAACGCGATGCTGATAGAGATTTATAATTATATTCACATTGATCTGAAACGCCTAAACATACCACATAATTACTGGTAATATAATGTATGTATGTTACCAGTCAAGTCACGGTTCCTATTCTTGTATGGTTGTTGCCACACAACACATAATGATTAGTAATAACTGTATGTTACCGGACATCCCATGACTACTAGTCTTTTATGGCTGTTACCGCACACACCACATACCCCACGGTTACTAGTCTTGTATGTTTGTTAACACACACCACACAATTACTAGTAATATATGTGTATGTAACTACACATCCCACGGTTATTAGTTTTGTATGTTTGTTACATAATTACTGGTAATATATTCCTGTTTTAACACATAGCACGGTTATCAGTTTTGTTTGTCTGTTCTCTCGCACCAAATTATTCCTGCTTATGTCATTATATTTAATACCACACATCACACGAAAATAAGTCTTGTATGTCTGTTACCACATATTACATAGTTATTGGTAATTTATGTCTGTATCTCATATAATACTAAACTTAAACATCAAATTTAATAACAAAGCTTTTCACACTTGAATTATGTCAAATTGACTGATTGAATAAATGTCTTATTCATTGCAACTTGATGATAAGTTTATCTCCAGCAACGTATGGTAACTTAAAATCGACCCAAAGCCTGTGGGCGCATGGTAGAGGGCAAGAAAGTCACTATCAACAAAAAAGTCTGTAGGCAAGTGCTGCACAGGAGGACGGCATGGTCATTATCACAAAACATGCCACACAGATACTTTTACCGTACAAGTCTGTGGACCGGAGTGTTATAAAGTCACTATCACCACACAAGTCTGTGAACGGCTGCTGCACCGGAGGTTTATAAACTCACTATCACCACACACGTCTGTGGACGGCTGCTGCACCGGAGGTTTATAAAGTCACTATCACCACACAAGTCTGTGGACGGCTGCTGCACCGGAGGTTTATAAAGTCACTATCACCACACAAGTCTGTGGACGGCTGCTGCACCGGAGGTTTATAAAGTCACTATCACCACACAAGTCTGTGGACGGCTGCTGCACCGGAGGGTTATAAAGTCACTATCACCACACAAGTCTGTGGACGGCTGCTGCACCGGAGGGTTATAAAGTCACTATCACCACACAAGTCTGTGGACGGCTGCTGCACCGGAGGGTTATAAAGTCACTATCACCACACAAGTCTGTGGACGGCTGCTGCACCGGAGGTTATAAAGTCACTATCACCACACAAGTCTGTGGACGGCTGCTGCACCGGAGGGTTATAAAGTCACTATCACCACACAAGTCTGTGGACGGCTGCTGCACCGGAGGGTTATAAAGTCACTATCACCACACAAGTCTGTGGACGGCTGCTGCACCGGAGGGTTATAAAGTCACTATCACCACACAAGTCTGTGGACGGCTGCTGCACCGGAGGGTTATAAAGTCATTATCACCACACAAGTCTGTGGACGGCTGCTGCACCGGAGGGTTTTAAAGTCACTATCACCACACAAGTCTGCAGGCGAGTACTGTGCTGGGGGCCGCACCGTCACTTTCACCACGTCAGACTTAGAAAGCCCAGAAGTCGAGACGGCGGCCCAATGTCTGTGTACCGCAACTACTGAAACTTAGCTCTATATCAAAACAAGCTTTTGGTAAGAAATTTAAACATCAATATAGAACAGAGCGGACGTCTGATATAGTCTGTCCATTTGAAGCTTTAGGCTAGTACTGATAATGTGATTTGAAATCACACCACACCCTGCAGAGGTGAGGTTTTTGCTCTAGCACACGGCGCTTGGTGCCTCGTATCACGCTGATGCTGAACTGTGCTAAACAAACACAGCTATATAATATTCTATCTAAATTTTGAAACATATATGGATAGCTCTTAACGCTTTCTGTTGCAGACTGGGTCCACCCGAGACGTACGAATGAAGGGACAATGATGGTCAATTTGGTAATACGAACGTGGGGGTTAATTAAAAGTAATTTTGTTCCTACAGGAATAGAAAGTAGAGGTGTTAAAGAGGCCGCATGAGTCAGCCCAGAACAGAGCTAAGAACAATGAGGAGTCAAGCTAATGCCTTGAAGACATCGAGAACAGAACTAAGAACAAGGAAGAGTCAAGCTCATGGCTTGAAGACATCGAGCGGCGAGAACAGAACTAAAAATAAGGAAGAGTCAAGCTCATGGCTTGAAGACATCGAGCGGCGAGAACAGAACTAAGAACAAGGAAGAGTCAAGCTCATGGCTTGAAGACATCGAGCGGCGAGAACAGAACTAAGAACAAGGAAGAGTCAAGCTCATGGCTTGAAGACATCGAGCGGCGAGAACAGAACTAAGAACAGGGAAGAGTCGAGCTCATGGCTTGAAGACATCGAGCGGCGAGAACAGAACTAAGAACAAGGAAGAGTCAAGCTCATGGCTTGAAGATATCGAGCGGCGAGAACAGAACTAAGAACAAGGAAGAGTCAAGCTCATGGCTTTAAGACTTCGAGCGGCGAGAACAGAACTAAGAACAAGGAAGAGTCAAGCTCATGACTTGAAGACATCGAGCGGCGAGAACAGAACTAAGAACAAGGAAGAGTCAAGCTCATGGCTTAAAGACATCGAGCGGCGAGAGCAGAACTAAGAACAAGGAAGAGTCAAGCTCATGGCTTGAAGACATCGAGCGGCGAGAACAGAACTAAGAACAAGGAAGAGTCAAGCTCATGGCTTGAAGACATCGAGCGGCGAGAACAGAACTAAGAACAAGGAAGAGTCAAGCTCATGGCTTAAAGACATCGAGCGGCGATAGCAGAACTAAGAACAAGGAAGAGACAAGCTCATGGCTTGAAGACATCGAGCGGCGAGAACAGAACTAAGAACAAGGAAGAGTCAAGCTCATGGCTTGAAGACATCGAGCGGCGAGAACAGAACTAAGAACAAGGAAGAGTCAAGCTCATGACTTGAAGACTTCGAGCGGCTTGAACGATGTTATGACGTCCTACTGTAGATTCTATTGTGCTATCCTTGTCCATCAGTAACTCTTTGATGGCTGAAAACAAAAAAGATTCTAACTTCTTAAGAAAATTAGTGGATTTGGAACCCTGTCTTTTTCAGCCAGCATGGTATTAAGACTCTTCAAGATCCCGCATTATACTGCTCTGACTCTGGTAGTTTGGGGCGATTTGTTAACAATTTTCACATAGAAACATCACTGAAAGGATAACGTTTTAATGGCGCACGTTGCTAAAATATCTTGTGCACTTTCCTCTATACTCCATTCATTTTTTTCTCTCTTCTTTTACTATTCATTGAATAAAGACAAGCTCAATATATCCAGCTTTGAAGTGTTGGTACTGTCATCTCCTTACTCTACACAACCTTCACAGAGTTCAGCGGACCATCGACAGAAGATCACAAGTTGGCGCAACAGACAAATACGACGGTTTAATCATTCAACTCTACTTTATCAGGATGCTAAAAATTTAGAGACAAAGTATTCCGGGAAAGTAACAGAAGTATATAGAGTCAAGCTTAAATCTACCTTAATATTTCTAGAGTTTTAATCGACAACATTGGAGACTGCTAATGGCAGATAAAAATTCAGTAAAGATCATTATTGTAGATAAATCGATTTGGGGGAGATAGCGTAGAAAGAAATCGAAGTTGCCTTTTATAATATAAATATCTGAGTTTAGTTACACCTCGTCCTACACTGAAACAGCCGCCATCTAACTATAGCCATGATGAGTGTAGCCTAGACTAGACCAGAAACGACTTCCGGTTAAGTAGACAGTTCCACAATGACCCTCACTCTGAATGGTAGATTGTGTTGCCTTTTAGCTTTTCTTCCTAAGATGAGTTTTACTTTTACTCATTTCTCTCTTAATAAAGTTTTTTTTTTTCCGCCAATAGCCTTATCACGTAACAGTAGGGAAACTCCCTAGTACAAGGTCCTAACAGACTTTTCCATATAGTAACAAGATGAAACGGAAATAAGTTAGCAAAAAATATGTCACAGATCAGTGAAAATGGTATCTTATCTAAATCTACAATCAGAGACGAACTCATATCAATCAGGCTTCTTGCTTCTATATCATCTATCTCAATCTAATCTCTGTCATAACGCATCTTTGACTGTATATCTAAACGACATTTTAGAAATCTGACAAGAAAATCTTAGAGTAACATTAAGACCTAGTTTGACTAGTAGACTCTCTATCACACAACTCGAAATTTTAAAATTCCCGAAAGAGGGAGAAAAAAAAACCATCTAAATATAAACAAAACGGCAAGCAGCTATGTGGAAGTCCCTTATATGAACAAGAACAATGATTCAATGTACCCGATTCATCATCTCAACAGAAGTAAAACTAATTTTTAATGACTGCAGCTCTTTCTCCTCAACATTTCTTACCCATGAGAACATCAGGAAAATAAAGTCAACTGTAGAACATTTTCCCCAAAGGCTGCTACTCTTTCTGCTCTTGGGCCTCCCTACACATAAGCTTCAACTTCACTTGAACTATTATTACACAATTATGTACAAGTGAGAGTAAGCAAGGGGAGCTAATTCATGTTATTTGTGTACTTTTGCTCTATAGATGTTTCATGCCTTCAAAGAGAATACCTTGACAAGATGAGCTGGAGATGTTGGGTTAAATCAATCTTGATCTAACAACAGAAAGACAAGAGCGGGAGAAGGAACGCAAGCCCTACAATCAGAGTTCTCAAATGAAAACTTTTTCTGATATGGACAAAAGTAATCAAGGAATAATCATTGTGACACCTACACAGAAAAAAAACCCAGCTAAAGCGAATCGTATGAGAAAAAGAATAAAAGAAGGAAGACAGGAAAATAAAGAGTATTGCTAGCAAATAACGACATACATGTTGTCACTCTAACCAAATTCAGCAAAACCAGAGCGAGAGAGGGAGAAACCCAGTAAAAGGTGTCCAAAGATGCTGCACCTCCGAGGGAAAACCAGATGACCTTTATGGCGGGATGGTTGAAAGTGGATTAGCATCACCATTCACCGTTGTAAGTCAGAGCAGCCAGTTGCTGTGTGACGCGACAGCTTCCATCCTAGAATCATGACTAAAGGAACATTTCCATGTGTGCGTAAAGCGAAGTGCGCAATGCGATTTGCGTAATGCGTAGTGCATATTGCCCGTTTCCATGTGTGCGTGTATTGCTGTGTGACGCGACAGCTTCCATCCTAGAATCATGACTAAAGGAACATTTCCATGTGTGCGTAATGCGAAGTGCGCAATGCGATTTGCGTAATGGGTAGTGCGTATTGCCCGTTTCCATGTGTGCGTGTATACTAATGTTCGCGATGCGTCAGTTTGTTCTTTTTGCCTCAAATCATAGTTCGGTTGTGGCTCCTTGCTTGTCTAAAACGCGGAAACAGGAGAATGAGAATGAAGACATCGCAATTTGTATATTATTATCTGAGATTGAGGAAAAGACAACACAGATACTGGGTACTTGAAATATGCAACAAAGGAAAAGGTTTGGTGTGTACCACTATCTTGTGAAATGATTAGATCTGGACTCAGAACGATTCCATCAGGCTTAAGATGTCCATGTAGCTGCGTGACGAGTACTCAGACGATGGCTCTATCGTAAGAATACGCTCCACGCATTACGCACCAAGCATTAGGGATACTTTATTTGAATTTCCCTATTAATGTTGCTTATGAAAAATGCATTACGCATTGCGCACTATGCATTACGTACACATTGAAACAGGGCTTTAGTGAGAATACGCGAATCTTTGGACCTGTTGATCGCTGAGTATGGTAATAACAAGGAACTCAACTAAAGCCAGGTTATTATGTCCTCGACATGGTGTCAATAAGCAGGACATTCTGAGACCCGCGCCTGAAGAGCGAGTTACGAACAGAGCAAAGCTCGACTCAGCCAGACTAAAAGACCTAACTCATTTCCTGCTAAGACCCTTCACGAAGGTTTCCATAATTTGCTTACTCGAAAACACGTACTCGACAGTACAAATAATGCCATCCAAGGATCCAGGTTGATAATAATAGACACACAATGACATTTAGATCTCTCAGAGTGATCTTAACAATAGGTTGGATGAGTGAGTGGAAAAAGTTAATTAAATTCAATCACAGAATGAGACTAGTTAGCTCCACGTAGCATAATTTAGAAACAAGCTCTGCTAGAGCTCAACAAACCTTCCAGGTACTCTGTAAATTAGATATTCTTACACGCTCACATACAAATTAAATATTCACCTCTTTCAAAAAAATAATGAACATAAATTCAGAAAAACTGTTTGTCGCTGAAATATGGTTCAACCATTATCGCTCTTCGAAACTTAAGGAAATCGGTAATTAGAAGAGATGACTTCTAGTTCTTGACACAGCACGACATTTTAAGGATTATCCATGCTAATCATTTTTAATGCTTAATTATCAAAATTATATTTCTGACTCTGGCAGGGTCCCTCAACGCTTTTATAACAGGAAGTTTTTCCAGTAAATCAAAGAAAGACCAGCGAAGGCGTTTATTCAAGTCTATATCGAATGCATTAAAAACTACGTTTGCTTTGTGAACAATTTATAACTTTTATTGTTTTTGCATGAAGAACGCACAGCATGTCTCCCATCTACGTTCAAGCAAAATTTGTAAACTTTATTTTGTCCTCACGTCAGAAAAAGAGAATTAGTTTATTCCGAGGATAAAACAAAAATAAAATAGACATAAACAACGCCTTTCGTCGATGTATCATACATAACTTAATGAAATCTCTGGGTTAAGTATATTTTTTTAATTAAAAAAAGATGCTAACTTATCGTGACTGTTGGAGATAAAGCTGTTACTAAATGCTTCATTTTTTGCTTTATTTTGTAGATGATTATTTGATAGCTAAAATGAGTGCAGCGTATTTTTCTTTCTAAAATAATGTAGATAAATAGAGTAATTTGTGCTGTCCACACTTTTGTGTGATAGAACCAGTAAAGGTGATAGGCCTAAAATTCTTATTACCAGCCGCGATGTTGTGGCCTTTGTCACGTTCCAAGCCTGATAAATTCATAATCCACAGTCCAAGATGAACAAATTTAATCAGTTTCGAGGTAGATCTAATCAGTTCTTCACAGACAACAATGTTTTCATTTTACCGAGGTTGGAGGACAATGGCTCAAATTTATAACGTGTGCATTTCTTTAAAATAAACAAACGAGCTTAATCTAAGAATGCCTTGAAAGGTGACAATAATTAGGTTTCTCATTAATTAAGCAGATGAAGAGTATAAGAACACATGCCACATACTTAGAGAAGCTGAAAGCTGGCGTATAGAGGGAGTAGATATGGAATACCAGTATAATCATCAGGCACTTTTTTAAAACATAATAACATAATCTCCTACTCCTGGGTATTGAGACAAATCGGATGAACTAGTTCTAAAGAGACATGGCGGCGTGTCTATAGATTGGCCCATTCTAGTATGCAAATAAGTCTGTTGAGGGTGGTAAATCAAATTGTTTAAGCGTTTATATTGAAGTTAAAGTCAGTGCTCAAGCCTGTTTCCTTGGTTTGAAATGATCCAAAAGTTGATGGAGATGAGATTATGATCCAAGATTGACCAGTCTATGAGAGGTATAAATATACGGCCTAGAATGCAAAAGTGTGTGAGAAATAAGAGAATATGACCCCAAAAATACCAATACGCCATGACCTCCGAATGACCGAGAGTATGAGAAATCCGAATATAAACTCAATATAACGCCGTATTTGAGAGCTGAGATCATGACACCAGTACCAGCCAGAAGGCCGCCGAAATCAGTTCATAAAGCCTGATTATTGGAGCAAGACGCCGACATAACCTTCGGAGATCAGAAAGCTTTGATAATAAACTTTCACGTTTTTTTAGCCACCAATTGAGTACTTTTCTTTTTTAGATATAAACAAATTCTGCCTCCATTATGAAAAAAAATTAAGGCATTTTAAAACCAGAAAGTATGAGAGGACCACTGCTTTTTACGCTATTTACTGATCGAAATGCAGACATGCTGAAACCGCAGACAATCATTGAATGACGTCAGACCTCTAGACAAAGCTTTACAACAACTGAGGGAAATAATCCAGTTAAAACACCGCTTTTTTAAAATGTATCAAAGATATATCTGGATAGTTGAAATTTATTTTAAATAGCGATAAAGCAGATGTTTTTTATTTAACAGAGAGTACCTCTTTATTTGGTTGAAATTATCCATGTCACAGCAAATTAGCAACATTTTTAAACAGCCATTTTTCGATTTATGGAACATTAGAAAAGCCTGAAGCTACTTAAATGAAAAGACTGATTATATTTGTTGACCTCACTTGTAATCGATCTTGCAATACCCTCTTATCTGGTTGTTCTAATAATTATTCCCTTTCTAGATAACCAAATATCCAAACACCAGGCAGCCAGAGGAGCTTGGTGGAATAAGATCCTTGATCTGATAGAAACAGTTCCAGAAAGCCTCCTCTCACTTCCGCTATAGATCTAAAGGTAAAAGATTTGTCTTAGCTCTAAGTCGACGCGTGGAGATGATGGAATAAGATTCTTGATCTCTTAGAAACAGTTCCAGAAAGCCTCCTCTCATTTCTGCTATAGATCTAAAGGTAAAAGGTTTGTCTTAGCTCTAAGTCGACGCATGGAGATGATGGAATAAGATTCCTGATCTCTTAGAAACAGTTCCAGAAAGCCTCCTCTCATTTCCGCTATAGATCTAAAGGTAAAAGGTTTGTCTTAGCTCTAAGTCGACGCGTGGAGATGATGGAATAAGATTCCTGATCTCTTAGAAACAGTTCCAGAAAGCCTCCTCTCATTTCTGCTATAGATCTAAAGGTAAAAGATTTGTCTTAGCTCTAAGTCGACGCATGGAGATGCCCCTCTGAAATTACAGATGTTTTAAAACCGCCTATCTCCAAAATGTCTCCAAGGTCTGGCGGGGAACATAAATGTATCCCTCTGCAATGTAACTTGTCTCTAGGAGGGAAAACCTCTTCGACGTATGGCCCCACCTGCTGGAACAGCCTGTGTACAGACCTCAATTCTTGCAAATCTCTTTAGTTCTTGAAGTGCTACCTTTAATAAATGCTATTTCTACAGGCTTACTCATACCCTCTCTTTTTTAATGTAAAAATATCTGCTCATTCATCACTGTAAACTATGTGCATTCTTATGCTGTAATGAACGTCTTCTTAGGATCCCATTTACTTCTCTTTATTATTTCACTCATCTTTGAAAGTTTGTAATAAAAAATGCTATGAAATACGTTTACATACGTACCTTTTTAATTACCATACAGGGCCTCTCTTTTTTCACCCGCCCCATCTCCAATCCTTTTTTTAGATCCCGTTATAAGCTCACTGAGTTTCATATAACTCTTTTTGTTTCATATTTAAAGATACACTATGTGCAGCATATGCCTAGTTTTGAATCGCCGTTTTTTGTTGTTTTTTTTAATGCTGAATGCTTGTAGTAAAGACTTCATTATATTTTCCTTGATAAAGTCAGCGTGTTGGACTTTGCAAAATATTTGTCACTCACATAAAGAAAAGTCCTTGCCATATTGGTTAAGCCAAGTTATTTCACGATTATTTTCTCGCGTTTTTATTCACTTAAGTCATTTTATTTTTCATTGCTGTATTGAAATGCAAAACGTGGTTTGGTCAACACACCATCACTAAGTGAGTTTGTGTTTGATCGGTAAATTATGATCTCTGGAAAAGACTTGGAGGCCGGAGCAGAATGATTGTTCTACTAGCTGATGTTTCGCGTTTTATTGTTACCATATTTTGTAAAGTTTCTGATTGCTACTACTCAAATCGGAGATTACAACCAAAACCCATCAAATATTGCAAGTTTTCTTGTAAATTGCTTTCAGCTGTTTTGGTAGTAATGATATTTTTCTATTATACCTCCAAATTGTAATGTTTACACCTCTTGTATTTTTCCAAGATTTAAATCAGACCAATTTCGCACATCATTCTTCATTGTTTTTCTGTTTTTTTTCATATGAAAATTCGAATGATATATAAATAAATAAATAAATAAATAAATAAATAAATAAATAAATAAATAAATAAATAAATAAACTAGTTTGCCCATTTCTGTTTTACATCGGTTGTCAAAAGATACATGTGTTTTTTTTTCAAAAAAGTTCTAGTTGTCGTGAGAATTCCTCCTTGGAATTGGATATTCTCTTTGCTTTCAAAGATTCTCGTGATCTCAAATGTTGTCAACAAACTCATTCTTTTTTTTATTATCTTTCGAAGTTTTCACTGCATCCAGAGATCGCCATTGAACTCAAAGGGCATCACTGTAGTCATGTTCTTTTTGCCTCAAGATAGTCTCCCTGCTTCACAATCTTCTATCTGTCTTGAGACAGTGTCCCTGCTTCACAATCTTCTATCTGTCTTGAGACAGTGTCCCTGCTTCACAATCTTCTATCTGTCTTGAGACAGTGTCCCTGCTTCACAATCTTCTATCTGTCTTGAGACAGTGTCCCTGCTTTACAATCTTCTATCTGTCTTGAGACAGTGTCCCTGCTTCACAATCTTCTATCTGTCTTGAGACAGTGTCCCTGCTTCACAATCTTCTATCTGTCTTGAGACAGTGTCCCTGCTTCACAATCTTCTATCTGTCTTGAGACAGTGTCCCTGCTTTACATTGTTTCATCGGCCTCAATACACCAGTCTCTCTGTTTTGCAGGATTTTACCAGCTTTAGAGCGGATTCCGCCCCCAACATTTTTACATAACACCTACAGTTATATATTAATAAAACAGAGATACTAGGAAATTGAAAACACTTGAAAACAAACAAAAAAAAAACAAAAAAAAAAAAAAAACCAGAACGAAACTTGAAGGCCAAACTTTATTAAGTGTAAAATTAGACGGGTATATAGAAAAAAACAGTAAAGTCGGTAAAGTATAGAAATAAAAAAATCAGAACATAAGAGTCATAGTGGTATGTTTTTGGCTCTGTCTAACCATGCAATTATGGTCCTGATTCAGTTCTGATGGCCTCAGGTAATTAACTGCCGCTAGATTCCTCTTTGTTTTAGCAATTGAGGCATTGTGGTGTGTGTGTGTGTGGGGGGGGGGTAGGAAGGGGGAAGGGTGGAGGGGAATGTTGGCCATACAGATAATAACAGACAAAAAACTTTAGCTAGATGGATTTCACAACATGGAGGACAGAAAAATACTTAACAAAATCTCAATTATGTTAAAACATTGTCAATATCATGCATTTCAAGTAACAACTGACATAGCATCTGTCATGCACACAATGTCACTACATGTAATTTTCAGTCTTACTCCTTGAAGATCTTTCTCAAAGATTTCCACGGGAAGAAATGGGTGTGTGTGTGTGAGGGGGGGGATAGGGGGGATATTTGAATAAATTCTAGTGGTCAGAGGAATAGGTGGCTCGAACAACCTCTCTTCATTTCTCAAACTATAGAAATAGGTTTTGCTAAATTTTGGAAGAGCTAGATGCACATCTAGACCTATTAACAACAATACCGGTATATTTTACCGCATAGTGTCAAACGAACACATCCTTGACATTAAAACAATTATTTGTCCTTTATCCTTTCGCACACACACTCTTTTATTCTTTGAATTCTTTTTTACTCATTCTCTCTGGTTCCCCCCCCCTCTTTTTCTTCCATTCTTCTCATGTTCATTTTCAGATGATAGTGGCCCTAATTCTATCATACCATCAAATCTAGTGGTCCTATAATCCCATACCACCAGATCTTAGTGACCTTATTCTCTCATACCATCAAATGTTAGTAGCGCTAGATATTCCATACCATCAGATCTTAGTGGCCCAAAATATCCTTTAACAGCAGATCATTGTGAGCCTAAATATCTCATACCATAGTGGCTCTAGATACCCCTTACCATCAGATCACAACCCATAGCATCAGATCATAGTGGTTATAGATATCCCATTCCATCAGATCCTAATGATTCTAGATATCCCATACCATCAGATCAAAATGATTCTAGATATCCCATTCCATCAGATCATACTGATTCTAATATCCCATTCCATCAGATCATAATGATTCTAGATATCCTATACCATCAGATCATAGTTGTTCTAGATATCCCATTCCATCAGATCATAATGATTCTAATATCCCATTCCATCAGATCATAATGATTCTAGATATCCCATACCATCATATCATAATGATTCTAGATATCCCATTCCATCAGATCATAGTGTTTCGAGATATCCCAATCCATCAAATCATAATGATTCGAGATATCCCATTCCATTAGACCAGAGTTGCCCTTAATATTCCATACTATCAAATCATAGTGGCCCCTGATGTCCCATTCTTTCTCATGTTCACCCTCCAATCCTTTGCCTGAACAGTTAAACCGGAAGTGAAGTCACGGTTCGGGGAAGGTCCACCTTTATAAGCCGTCAGTGGGATACACTCCAGGCGGTTCGTGCTTCCCTTGGCCGACACGCGCCGACCCTCAGTGGAGAAGGTGTAACTGCGGGCGTCTTGATGCCAACTTCGGCTGCGACTGCGCAGAAGATGAGACCGGAACTGGGTGTGAACCTTGAAACAGAAGAGGGTGGGAAACGTTTGTCTCAACGAGAACGTTTTTTGGGTGTAGAGGGCGTGTTTAAAATAGACAAGGATGGGTAAGAGTGGCTGAATGCGGTGGTTGGGAATCTTCCTGGGTTTGACAACAGCGGCAGCAGAAGTGGGGATAAACGAAAATGGAAAGAGAGAAGATGGGAGCGAGAAGTACAGCATTGAAAAAAAAGAAAGAACAGATGTCTGTAAAAAATGATAGACAAATGAAGAAATATGAAATAAATTAAAGATAAAGGGAAGCCAATCTATTTAAGATAAATAGGTAGACAGGTATCCTGCACCTTTTCTAGGTGATTAGCCTTTTAAGGTCGTAACTGATGGGTACAGCAGGTGCACAGCTTATTCTCAGCCTTAGCGGCAAGGACTACATCACAGAGATAGATAAACAGATAAATAGATCGATTGATAGATAAGAATAAAGACAGGCTGATGAAATAAAAATAGACATATAAATAGATTAATCGATAAATAAATAGACGGATTAAGAAAAGATAGATAAATAGATCGATAAATGGATAAATATGTTGATGAATTAATAGAAATATAGATATAAGAATACACAGACAGGTTATCAATGTGTAGCCCAATCAATGGAAAGGAAACAAAATAACAGACTGATAAAGATCAAGAGCTCATCAGAAAGACACAAAGACAGAGCGAGGGATGGTAGGAGAATAAATTAATTGATTCAGTGGTAGAGAGAAATATACGGAAATAAATGTATGCAATTATTTCTAGCAGATAAACTGGTGTATTTCTATGTTGGTAAATCAATAGATAATGAGGTACATAAAAGGAAACAAGAGGAAGAGAAAGGAGAGATAAAGGAAGAGAAGCAAGAACAGATATGAAAAAAGAAGAAATGAAAGTAAGTGAAGAAGAAAGAAGAAAGCTGACTGAGAGAGATAATCATACACAGAGAGTGAGAGACAGATATATACAGAGAGAGAGAGGGAGAGAGAGAGAGAGAGAGAGAGAGAGAGAGAGAGAGAGAGAGAGAGAGAGAGAGAGAGAGAGAGAAAGAGAGAGAGACAGACAGACAGACAGACAGACTGACAGACAGACAGACAGGGAGAGATACAGGGTTTAGCGAAAAGGGGGAGATAAAGATAAACAATCTCTTTATAGCTCTAGAGGATAATTTAATTATGTCGTGAATATATCTGACCTCACTGTTGAAGAAACAGAAAACAATCGCCACAGTCGCTCCCTGAGGAATAGAAACAGATAGAGGATAAGATATTAGAACAAAACATAGAGATATATACTAAAATTGTTGACTCAATTCGGAACAAGCGCTATAAATTGCTATATTTTATTTACATAAAAAAACTACTAAGAGTTCACAAGTTATTTATGTGATACGGAAAGAACTTATCATATAACAGATTTTTAAGCGGACATTGCCAGTATTAGATGTCCGTCTTGAGCAATGCCTTACGGTAGGAAAATGCAATAAACAAGCCAAATTTTTATTATATGAAAAGCTAAAAAAGAAAAAAACAAACCTAAAAATAAAGAAAAATTGGATGTTTAGTATGTCTATTTTTAAGTTCCTGAGCAGTGTTGACGATTGACATGTCAACTCATAGTGTCACGGGCAGTGTTGACGATTGACATGTCAACTCATAGTGTCACGGGCAGTACTTACAGGGCATCTAGTTTGCTGAGTCTGAAGGTCAAGGGTGGAGATAACAAACGTCTAGTTTGTCAACTTTCAAGGTACTTTGTAGTAATTATTTCCAGTACATCAACTATAGTGTCACGGTGACACGTCTAGTCTATCAAGCGACATAGTCATGGGCATTTAAGATGACAAGTCTAGTCTATCCAGAGACAGAGTCACGGACATTGATGGTGACAAATCTAGTCTCTCAAGTGACAGAGTTACGGGCAGTATGATGACGCATATAGTCTATCAAGTAATAGGGTGATGGGCAGTCATGATGACACGCTTGTCTTTAAGTAACAAAGTCACGGGCAATGATGACGATAAATCTAGTGTATCAAGTGACAGTCACCAGCAGTTCTGAGAAGGGCTATCTAAAAATAAAAGTTACAGGCGGTTACAAAGTCCTTAAAAATCATCTCCTATAATCAGGAAAAGTCAATTGACTCTGGACAAGCTTTTTTAAATCTTTTTGTCAATTGAAGCAATCCTTTGTATGGCTGTTCATTAATAAAGTGACTAAAAGACTGCGGCACGCTCTTTAAGCCTATAAAAACCTTTTGCCTTTTGCAAAACGACGCAAATTACAGCCACGAGTGGCTAAACATTCAACCCATGATTTGAAGCCAGGTAGAGGAGGAGGCTGGGAAGATGATCAGGTCGTGTGGTAGTTCTTCAATCTACCTGACTCGGGTGTAAGCAGGAGAAGCCTTTATGGCGACACCCGAGTAGTCTTAGAAATGTTATTCTTCCATCATAGACAAACCTGAGTTTTTCAACGTTAGAGAAGGCTACAATCTAGGTCGACCTCTTTGGTCTGGCACAATTTACCGTCTTGGCTGACTTAAGAGATGAGAGAAAAAGTTATCGGTCAAGTTAAACTCAAATATCTTGGAACAAAACGCTCAAAACTTAATCATAGGCACAATATTAATATTCCTTTAAGTGCAGAGCAATGAAACAACAATGATAACTGTTTACAAGCTCTGGCTGTTACACATTTCTCTGATTATAATTATTACCTGCGAGTTAGTGACAATCTTGGCGAAAATCTCGTAGAAAATGTAGCCAGACCCCTCTTGAAACGGGCGGTACACGTAAAGAAAGAACTGCAAGCCGAACAGCGGTACCAAGATACAGGTCGCCTTGAGGGCCCGTCTGTGTGGATGGATGGAGGAGACAGACACGGGACAGGGGTGCAAAAACAATCGGTAAACTGGAGTCAACAAAGATGCCCAAACTGACAGAGAGGTTTTTAATTCATCGCAAATAAAAAAAAAATGAATAAGAAAAAAAAATGAACTAATCATAAACCTTATCTTCTATATCTTGTAAATTATATATATAATATATATAATCACAGCCAATGAAATTGTAAATACTATGGAATTCTAGCTATCGACTTATCGTAAAGGGAAAGTTGAAAGAGCAGAACCTTAAGTGTCATTTATCATTTGACCTCACTGAGTGTAAAGCTATGACCAATGAGGTCATATGAACGTGTGACGCACTAATAAGTCTGGTGTGGGCTTTGTGTGTACCATGGAGAGCTACAGGAATGAGAAAAACTAGCATTCTTTCTAAATGCACCATTCGAGAAAGGCACCGAAACTTATAACCGTGTGCTAGATGTATTTAAATCTGAAGAAGGTAAAAAACACTTTATTGTCTGGTTCAGACCCATCCTAACTACTATTGGCTACAATTTGTGATCAGACAAAAACAACTGGGGCTCGCACCATCTACATAAACCTCACCTGTAATTGCTGGGCTCATTTGGATGGGCCTGGAGTTGGGTGAGTAAAACCTTCAAAATAATGGCCAGGAAAATCACATTCAGCTGAAAAAAAAAAAAACAAAGGAAAGGACCAGAATTGAAAAAACCGCTGATTGTTCTCCTGCTACAGTTGTATGGCAGTAAAAGGCGACAATAAAAGGAGATTTGATTGATACTGATTAGAGATTTTTCATCATGAAAATCTCACAAACTGCATTAAAAAAATCACATTCTTATCATTTTCTAGGAAAGCAATGCCATATGTATCAATAAATCTCAAGATATCTACCTGCATATCTATCCTTGCTTCTCTCTGTCCTTTAACAATTGAACTCTCTATCTATGACCAACACACAGACACACAGACACACACACACACACACATATATATACATATATATATATATATATATATATATATATGTATAATATGTGCGTGTGCTTGCATGTTTATCTAGCGATCAACTAGTGTATCTACCTAAGAATCTATCATTCTTTCTGTCTAGTTACCTATCTATCTTGTATGTCTATCTACCAATATATCAATAAGATCATATTTTAATCTGTATATTAATCCATCTATCTGAGTATCTATATTATTATTATTATCTATATGTCCATCAATGTATCTTTCTTTCTCTCTAGTTATTTATGTGCCTATCTATCAATCTATAACATCCTGTCTATTTGTCCATCTTCCTATAACTTTATCCATCTATATTTCTATTATCTGCAAATGTCTTTAACTTTCTCTTTTGTCCTCTTCTTCACTCTCCTTTTTGTACCATTCAGTCTATCCAACTATGGCACCATCATGTTTGTACTGTTTCTGATATTAGGTAATAATCAGTGGGTCATGTTCCTTACCGACATGCCGTTCTATCATCAGAAGTTGAGATGAGATAGGAAAAGATCCAATGTATTCACTTACCGACACACATAGCAAGTTGGGGCCATACATGATCCACTCCAGGTGACCTGCATTCTCCACCCAGCAGCTGAGCAGAGGGTTAGAAACAGAAGAGAATGTAATAATGAGAGACAAAGAAAAAAATAACTAAGTGGGGGAAGGAAGGTAGATATCTAGAAAAAATTAAGACTGACAAACAGATAAATAGACAGATAGATAGACAGATTTATAGGCATAACTAGAGAAAGATAGATACACAGATGTATAGATAGATAGATATAATAGTTAAATGAAGAGAAAGATAAAAAGACTGACACACGAATGAATAGAAAATAAATAGGTAGATCGATAAAAAGATAGAAAGATAAATCGATAAAAATATACTTTGTTTAGTATTTATCTCGGTATTATAAAAGATAACTAAGGAGAAATAAGGAACGTTCATAACTAAACCCTAATGATGATAATTCGCCTTTGGAGATTACTCAGAGCTTCGGGCTGTTGATACAAGAAACGGCGGTGGTGACATTCGAGATCAGGAAAAACTTCTTCCAGGGGATTCTATAAATTGAGTTCCAATTTGGAGTTCCTCATCTAAGTAAACGTGATAGAACTCTTCTCTTATTATTATATATACACTCGCACATATAATCTTTCATCTTAGAGTTGAGTAGTTTTCTGATTTTGTACTTACTAAACAAGATTTATATATATGTATATATATATATATATATATATATATTTACATATGTATATATATATATATGTATATGTAATAAATATTTTATTGCGACTGAGAAATTCGTTAAAAATTTACTTTGACTCTCGATTGGACGGAGATTACAAAATGTCTTGGTTTTAGTTTTGATTCCTAACGGTTGTTATTTCCTAGTAGTGGTATGAGGTTTGTTGTGATGCAGGTTTGTCGTGATGCAGGTGGGTTGTGAAGCTAGTATATATCAGGCAAGTGTGTTGTGATGCAGGTTTGTCGTGAAGCAGGTATGTTATGAAGTAGGTATGTTGTGAAGCAGGTTTGTCGTGAGGTAGGTATATATGAGGCAGGTATAGTGTGAGGCAGTTGTGTTGTGTGGCAGGTGTGTTGGGAAGCTGGTGTGTTGTTATGAAGGTTTGTCGTGAGGCAGGTGTATTGTGAAGCAGGTATGTTGTGAAGCAGGTGTGTTGTATGGCAGATTTGTTGTAAAACAGGTGTGTTATGAAGCAGGTGTGTTGTGAGGTAGATATGTTGTGAAGATGATTCACGTCTTAACACTTAAACTGCAAGCAACACTTTTGAAAGCGCAATTGATCTAACACAGAAATTTTTCTCTGTTCTGGCAAGTTATTTCACAAAGAAATTAAACCCTCAATCCCCCAGTTATCTTTACATTGATTCCAGTGAATCCCAGGCAATGGGAAAGTTTCCCAAATAGATCATCCTCACATTTGTCTTTCTATGTTGTAGTGGTTCAGGTTTCAAAGCGTTACCATTACACGCTGCTAATGTCTTCCTGTTGTTCTCCCTGCTGGAGACGCCGGTGGCCGGCGAATTACACACTCGCGCTCGTCTGCTACTCGATCTTTAGTCTTGCTTTGTTTTGTTGATAAGAAGAGAGCCTCGGCTTACCGGACCTACCATGCTTGATATGATCTCGCTGAAATAATCAATTTCATGTGAGATCATCTCTCAGTGGTGGACCTCTACCAAACTGTACTTATAGCCAACAATTAAGCCCAAACTGCGAAGAAGATTGGACAGAGAGGGAATGGGTAAAGAAGTGAGGCAAACTCGTCAAGCACTCACCCACTGTGTTGCTTGACTTGTCTCACCATGCAGTATAGTCCGATTGGCACGCACGGGAGAACTGGCGGAGGGCGAGGAGACAGAACGTACAGCTTTATAAATATAATCATTTTTACAGCTTTATAAATATAATCATTTATAAATTTTTATGTGCTAAGATGATTTATGAGAGAAGTCATTTTGAGGGAAAGGAAAATCATCAAGACAGTCTAAAAAATGATAAGCAAAAGATAGATCATAAAGAAAAGTTAAAGAGAGAGAGAGAGAGAGAGAGAGAGAGAGAGAGAGAGAGAGAGAGAGAGAGAGAGAGAGAGAGAGAGAGATTGAGAGAGTGTGAGAGAGAACGCTAGAGAGCAAAAGAGAAAGACACAAAGAGAGAGAAATAGAGAGCGGAGAACGACAGAAAAAATAACAAAGGCCTATAGAAGCACGTCATTGTTAATAGTTCTCGTGTAGAGATGTTGAATCCCCGAGAAGAAGAGACAAACCAGACATATGGATAGATATATAGTCGTTTCGCTTTATCAGCCTTAAAAATAACTGAAAACAAGATTCAAAAAAAGAAAATAGCACCCCCCCCCTCCCCCTTCCCATTTATTCGACTGCGCCATAATGATGCCTGATTTTTGCTATTAGACACTGAAAGAATCTATGCGAGTTGAGAACCAGCGCGCGCAGGTTTACATAGTCAGCTCGGTAATAACAGTATAATTTCAGTCAATGATCATGTTGTCAGTACCAAGACTCTTAGAAAATTACAATCTAGAGCGTAGAGCTACTGCTAGCAACAGAACAAAACACACAGAAACAATACAATTACGATTGCGAAAACTATGACAGTTAGAAAATAGATAGTCATACAGGTCAACGGTTTCTTGCGATCGAATAGGATAGTTATTCCTCTTGAAAGCTGGGGAAAATGATTGTCATTTCACTCAATTTACATGAGAAGAAATTGATTTAATGGCTCAGTTTCAACGGACGCAGCGATTACTGCCCAGGTTTAGGCGACTGAAAACACAGTATTTACAGCCTTCCTGTCCGACCTGCTTTCATTACATGTTCTTTTTTTATGTTTAATGAAACAAACATGCATGCTACAGTTAAGCATACAGAAAGAAATTATAAATAAAAGTGTTCGACGCACAAAAAAGAAACATGGTTTTTGTTTCATACAGTTTTTTCCTTTGTTTTAAAATTTAGCGTAGAGCCTTAAAATAAGACTTATTTGAGCTTTAGGTCAACCAAGATTGTTATATGTTTTTGCCTTTTCCTTTACACTTTACTCTAAACGTAAATAAAAAATGTTATCAGTCTTAAAGTAATTTCACTCTTGAAACAGCAATAGTGTGCTCCAAACTTCCGACGTTATGTAATAGAAATCCACCTTGAAAGAAAACATTTGAATTTTACAAGTAAAATCATTATAAGACTTCAATATCTGATTCTCTTGCAAAGTAAATCCACTATGCCAACATCTGAAGTACTTGCTGAGATTAACATCAATAAATTCAAATTTTAGACCTATCTTGTAACGAGGCAAAATCTAAGATGTAGATCTCTATCTCGCTTCACGTCGAGACGGAATTTTTGTTTGAGATTTCGGGGCCGAAAGAACCCCCCTCCCAAAAAAAAAGGAAAGAAGTGAAAGATATTTTCTAATTGCAAGGACCGCATTTACGACAACCGTTAGTTTATAAAAAGTCTTTCCAAACGACAAGATGTGACCCTTTTTACTTAGTTATGATTCGATATGTTAAATCTTTGCAGCATTTTTCAAAACTGGTTGGTTTACAAACTTAGAAAAGCAAGAACTCTCTTAGGTCGGGGAGTTTGCTCAAGCATACTCATAACAGCGATAATATTTATGCTAAATCTGCTTTCTATCTCAACGTGAGGGCAACTCAGCATGCATTATGAAGACTTAATAGAAAAACAATTTTTAAGAAGCACACAAAAGACCATCATTGAGCAAGATCAATAGGCTCTTGAAATAGCGCGAAATTCGTTGGAAACTCGCCGTCCTGCGCTTAAAAAGTGGGCCATGAAACAAATGATCAGTTTTAACATAAAGAGTTGAAGCAGCAGCGTACAAAGCTTTCACGAAGGCTTAATAGCCAGGAAATATTTTATAAACACGAAAAGATAACAAAATGGGTCCGCGCAAATTTTGAGAAAACTCAAGAAGTGATTATGAGGGAGAAATATTAATTTGAAATCATCAAGACTTCTCTTGTGAGGGTATAAAACTGGGCATCTCTTTCCCATGAAGACAACTTTTTACCAGCAGATTGGGCTGGGAGCAATCCGGTAACAAGCATTAAATTTCCAGAATCTCGTGACGAACTGCCTCATCCAGACCTGTCTCTGTCTATATCCACAATGCTACCTCTAAAGGAGTCATACTATTAATTTTATGAAGTTCAGCGAACAGAAGCATTGAGCAGCCATTTCACCCTACTTTGAACCCAGGTTAAGATATTAAGGTGCTGGACTTGACCGAACAGCTACCAAACAAAGGGAAGGGCTGAGTCGGGATCACCGACAGCGCTAGCCTGAGGAGCGCTTGAGCCAAACATGATTTACAACACGAATAACATTCCGTCGGATGTACTTTACCAATCTATGTAAAGATCGTACGAAACGCCCATTATAATGGGATTGTAAAAACAAAAAGAGCCAAGAGGCACAATGTTTTGGAGAATTTCATGGCTGCCCATTCATATCGAAGTGCATAATGTGCTTGAACCATTCTAGAATGATTAGGCTTTTACAATCTAATAATTTTAAATTCCTTAGAGAAAAACAAGATGCCCCGAATAAATGACTGAGGCGCCGCGTGCCTTTGAGAAAAAAACATCCGCATACAGATGATGTTTGGAGCTATCCACTGAACCAAATGACCTAAGATGCTGTAACCAGGATGAATACAATATTGCAGTTGGCCCTAGCACTTTCGCATGCGCATTTCACAATAAATTTCAACCAAAGATCTCAAATCTACTTCTTTTCCAACGGAAAAAATTATGCCAATATCTTAGCAAATTTTGTGAGGATTAACATCAATAAGTTCACCTTTTAAGTTTTTTTTTTTAACTTTGACAACATCCAGCATCTAGATCTAACTTCGAGTAATAGATACGGCTCTTCATCGTCATGAAGCGTTTATTTACAGACAGGTGTAAAGAAAATGAGACAAAACAAAATTATTGAATGAAGTAAGGGTTGTTTCAGTCAATCGGAGTTTTCTTTCTCCGTCTCCTTTTTGTTATCCTTGCCTCTTCGTCCCTTTCATTTTCTCTCTCACTCTCTATCTCTCTCTCTGTCTGTCTCTCTCTCTGTCTCTCTCTATCTCTCTTAACTATCTATCGATGTATTTGTACTCTGTTCTTCTGGTTACATGCCAAGTCTAAGATAAACAGTATTCTCAGAGTTGATCCCGTCCTTCTGCTCCCAGCACACGTTGAAACACTATGAAAATTCTAGATCAATCTGGCAGTTTCATTTTTATTTCAGTTGAATGATGAAGTAATTTATTTTTAACGAATAAGATTTCCTCTAAGGTTTTTTTCCCACTCTATATTTGCTACTAGTATATATGCCATTCAAGCCTATAGCACATAAACATTAACGGTGACTATTTTATCTGTTCGTTTTTATTTTACACTGAAGCTTACATCGCGATTCTTCCACAGTTTATGTCTCAGTTTGCGAGATAACAACATTAGTAGCTCGGGGTATTTAAACATTAAGGTTCGTTCAAAGATTTTTCATTGTTTTTTTAATTTTTTTTTTGTCGTGGCTCTCTTATCTGGACATGTCGGTGTGAGCGGTCAGATTTGGGGAACTCTGATGGTACCTCTGACCACTGGTGCATTCTGCTCCAGTTGGGCCAGCAAATTTATTCTATTGATCTTATGTAATCTGAAGACGATCTCTTCAGAGGGGAAGAAAGATGAGGAAACAGGCGAGAGAGAGAGAGAGAGAGAGAGAGAGAGAGAGAGAGAGAGAGAGAGAGAGAGAGAGAGAGAGAGAGAGAGAGAGAGAGAGAGAGAGAGAGAACATAATTTTTGGTCAGCCTCACCATACAATCAGACATCTATGTCTCTTGAGCCCACCTCCTGTCTCTCGGGTTTGGCTCTAAGCTTTCTGGAAATCTCTGAACTTTTCTGAAGATTCCCCAATTCTTGCGTGGGCAAGGGTTCCTAACACGGGGATTCACACGACATTAGCGAGATGTTAGCATTCCCTGAGACAGCCTGTTAGTTTTGAATGTGAAGCTTGTCGTGATTTAGTGGGCGTTTTTTTATATTTATAACTCTTCATTTTTAGTGTCCACAGTATCGAAACTTAATTATCAGATAAAATAGCGTAGCCGGTCTTTTGTAACAGGATATGATATTGACTTTACTGTACAATTGTTCTCTATTCATAGGGCATAGAGTTGTTAGATATAGCCCATTCACAACAACGTGATCTCAGGGGACAACATGTATCCTAAATTAGCGGAACCAATCTGAGAAGAGAATGTTTCATCCGATTATTCTAAATTGAAAGACCATGCTGTGTATTATTATTCATAATGTTCAGTGTAGGTGGAAGGCCATGATGTGTTCTATTTTAGCTAATTCGTTTCACATTGATTTTGCTTGTTGTTTGGCATGGAGCGCCAAAACACGACAATCTTAAGCCTTTGGCCCAGCAAACTAAAGCCTCCGTCGGGCAAGACGAAACTGAGACAACGAGGTCAAGAACTCACGTAAACAACGTATGGGTCGCGAAGAAAATCCTTGCGGGTTTCAAGGCGAAATATTATTCATATTTAGCGCTAGCAAAAAAAAAAAAAAAAAAAAAAATACAGCTTTTTCTCTTGGTTGGCAATGTTTACTAGCCATAACAAACAATCGGATAATGGGGTAGCTGTTGCTCACAACAGACAAGCGTGGGTCAAACTTTCAGCGAAATACGAGCTCCAGCCAAGACCGGAGGTGTGTAAAACACATAAGTTAAATCAGCTTTGGAAGAGAAACTGAGAGTCATCCATTCCAGCTAATCACTATATTGGATTTCAGTCGCAAAATTTCAGTTAGAGCGGTCTAACTCTTAAAAGGGCTGAAAGCAAAGATAGTTATGGCAAATATTTTTTTCTTCTCTGACCTGCGGCGAATATTTGCTGGTACACTCCTAATTATTTCTGTCTTTGTTTTTTCAAGGACAATAGCTAGAGAGAGAGAGAGAGAGAGAGAGAGAGAGAGAGAGAGAGAGAGAGAGAGAGAGAGAGAGAGAGAGAGAGAGAGAGAGAGAAAATCAGTTAGTAAATGGACCACAAACTGAGGAAATTTGGCGGTTTTTATGCGTGATACGCGTGGGGAGAGGAAGGGAGAAGGAAGGAGGAGAGATTACTCACGCCAGCCAACCAAGTAGTAGCTGAAGATGGACTTAGGCGGTTTGAATGCATGGTTGATGAGACGGTAAAGATGTAAACCCTCCAGGGACATCCAGGCAAAATTACACGACCAGGAATATCTTGTGATGATATACTGGAACCGGCAAAGAGCCTGCGAGAAACCAAAAAATTTAAATACAAAATAGTTTGAGTGGTTTTAACAAACTTACCTAAGGAAAGGGGAGGGTAAACAAGGGTGGGGCACTCACCTCAATATAAAGGGCACTCATGCGAGGGCCTAGCACCAGTAAGAAGGACCGCGCTAGAAGTGTCAAATTGATCAACACCAAAGGCGCTCCATCTTATGATGAGACGACAGCCATGTACCGCGCTAGAAGTGTCAAACTGATCAACACCAGAGGTGCTCCATCTTATGGTGAGACGACAGCCATGTACCGCGCTAGAAGTGTCAAACTGATCAACACCAGAGGTGCTCCATCTTATGGTGACACGACAGCCATGTACCGCGCTAGAAGTGTCAAACTGATCAACACCAGAGGTGCTCCATCTTATGGTGAGACGACAGCCATGTACCGCGCTAGAAGTGTCCAACTGATCAACACCAAAGGCGCTCCAACTTATGATGACACGACAGCCATGTACCGCGCTAGAAATGTCAAACTGATCAACACCAGAGGTGCTCCATCTTATGGTGACACGACAGCCATGTACCGCGCTAGAAGTGTCAAACTGATCAACACCAGAGATGCTCCATCTTATGGTGAGACGACAGCCATGTACCGCGCTAGAAGTGTCAAACTGATCAACACCAAAGGTTCTCCATCTTATGGTGAGACGACAGCCATGTACCGCGCTAGAAGTGTCAAACTGATCAACACCAAAGGTGCTCCATCTTATGGTGAGACGACAGCCATGTACCGCGCTAGAAGTGTCAAACTGATCAACACCAAAGGTGCTCCATCTTATGGTGAGACGACAGCCATGTACCGCGCTAGAAGTGTCCAACTGATCAACACCAGAGGTTCTCCATCTTATGGTGAGACGACAGCCATGTACCGCGCTAGAAGTGTCAAACTGATCAACACCAGAGGTGCTCCATCTTATGGTGAGACGACAGCCATGTACCGCGCTGGAAGTGTCAAACTGATCAACACCAAAGGTGCTCCATCTTATGGTGAGACGACAGCCATGTACCGAGCTAAGCTTGTACCGAAAATCCAACTGCGTCCAAGGCTTTAAAATTTTCTCAACGTATTTGCAACCATTAAACATACAATTAATCTCAACTAAACGTTCATGAATTTATTTCAAAAGCCTGAAAGCGAAACAAATTCTAAAGAAAGGCGAGGATCATCATTGTGCAGATTTCCCTTAGGCGCTTGCTCCAAAAGCTCCCACTAGATGCACTTTAATCATCATATAGAATATCAGAGATTATCAGCTCTCGTCAATTTCAACACGTCGGTAGTCGAACAATGATCCTTTAAACACAATGTGTGTGTAAGTGTGTTAATAGCCGGGGCACTTTAAAATCGATAGCACCATAGCATACCTTACAGATTGCGGCACTTCGCAAGGAGTTCAGTGATTGTGAGATTGGCTACACTTGACAAAAACTGCTAATGGCCTCATCTCGGCAGATCGGTCGGATAAAGGTACATCTTGAGAGTATACAGTTCAGTGATGGGATCAAACAAAGATGTTTTTGGAGGATACCTGAGTTTTCTGACCTGCGCTTTTTGACGGTGCCGTTGGTAATCACCTCATGAAGTACAGTTTGGTCGTCTTGTGGACAGGATACAGGAATCAGCCCAAACTACATGCATAATCAACCAAGGTATGGACCAAACATCCACCTAACATGTGTAATAGCATATTATATTAACAAATCACTGACTCAATCAATGAACTAAAACCCATACAATTTAATGACCTAGCAAACATATCAACCAATGAATTGAACCAATACCCAACTAACTTATCTCTCAACCAATTAATCAATTAACAAAACCAAACACTTTACTATCTAATTATCCAACAATGAATGAATGAACCAAGCAACAAGGAATTAATCAATCAAACATCCGTTTAATAAAGCCTGAGACTCTCTTCCCTCCAACTAATCACTCAAAATAATCAATAAAAGATCAGCTCATCAAACAACCAGTTTATTAAACCAAACCAGCAACCAGCAACCACCCATTCAAGCAACACTCAAGCAACGTATCACTCTCTCACTCGCCCATCAATCAATCAAGTCAGCCAGTCACTCGATTCGTCAACCAATTGATCAATCGCTCAATTTATCAATCAATCAACCAACCAACCAATCAACCAACTAACCAACCAACCAATAAACCAAGCAATAAATCAATCAAATAATCATTCGGTCAATCAGTCAGTCAATCAACGAAAGTATGGACCTACGCCTTCTCACCGAGTCTGAGTGCATGAAGGCGGTTTCCTCATGGGAGTTCTCTAACCTGTCCCTGAAGACCCGGTCTTCCCACCACAGCCAGGACGCGTTCGTCAGGACGAACGTCATCATCAGATTCAGGTGGATGCGGATACGATGCTGCTTTAACAGTTGCCTGTAATAGCGTCAACCAAAACAGGATCTAACTGTCAGAAATAGCGCCACTATAGACAATGTCTAACTGTCTGAACTTTGTGGCGTCATAGAGTGTTTTACTGTCTCAAATATTGTCATGAGAGAGAGTGTATTAT
>JAWDGP010004927.1:552500-582500 GCA_033675545.1 Elysia crispata | reverse complement strand
TTGTGTGTTTTCGCAGTATGAAAATTTTGGGACATGTCCTAATTTGATTGCACTAACCACTTGTCGCTGAATCCAGCATCGGGGCTCTGAGGGAGGTCGACCCGTCTGTTCTCACTCACGTCCATGTCGACAGAAAGCGTTCAGAACATTCCAAAAAACTTAAGGTTCACTCCAAAGAGATTTTAGAACGACTATGTTTCAAAACTTTTCAGTGTTGATTTTCATTCACATGGCTGTAGATCTTTAAACAAAGTGTTCGCTTCATTAGAAGAGATAAAAACAAAACGAGTGCAAGAAATCTTTATAAACTATATGGAAATAGATACACCGAGTCCAGCACAGCCAAGCGGTTTCATAAATCAATACCGCACCACACCTGGAAAACGAGAACAGCTCTTTAAGTTTCTGGTGAAGTTCGAAAGATAAAAAATATTGACCCCAAAGGGAAGAGCATCAGAGAACTGTGTGTCCTCGACTTGAAGGCAAACAAATCCCTTGATAAGAATGATATATCGGGTTCAGACAAACATCGATTTCAGACAAATATTTAGAAAAATCTATTTTTATTGTTTTTATAATTGACGTTAGCAGCATTTCCTCAAAAACAAAACATCGAATTAAGTAGCCTTCAATTGTTTTTACACAAACATAAAAAAATATATAGGAACCGGCCAACCATATGAGATCAGTTCTACCCGACAAACAGAGGCGGGAACCGGCTAACGAGATGAGATCAGTTCTACCCGTCAACCAGAGGAAGGAACCGGTTAACCATATGGGATCAGTTCTACCCGACAAACAGAGGCGGGAACCGGCTAACGAGATGAGATCAGTTCTACCCGACAGACAGAGGCAGGAACCGGCTAACGAGATGAAATCATTTCTACCCGTCAACCAGAGGAAGGAACCGGTTAACCATATGAGATCAGTTCTACTCGACAAACAGAGGCGGGAACCGGCTAACGAGATGGGATCAGTTCTACTCGTCAACTAGAGGAAGGAACCGATTAACCATATGAGATCAGTTCTACCCGACAAACAGAGGCGGGAACCGGCTAACGAGATGAGATCATTTCTACCCGTCAAACAGAGGAAGGAACCGGTTAACCATATGGGATCAGTTCTACCCGTCAAAAAAGAGGAAGGAACCGGCTAACGAGATGAGATCAGTTCTACCCGACAAACAGAGGCGGGAACCGGCTAACGAAATGAGATCAGTTCTACCCGTGAAACAGAGGCAGGAACCGGTTAACCATATGGGATCAGTTCTACCCGACAAACAGAGGCAGGAACCGGCTAACGAGATGAGATCATTTCTACCCGTCAAACAGAGGAAGGAACCGGTTAACCATATGGGATCAGTTCTACCCGTCAAAAAAGAGGAAGGAACCGGCTAACGAGATGAGATCAGTTCTACCCGACAAACAGAGGCGGGAACCGGCTAACGAAATGAGATCAGTTCTACCCGTGAAACAGAGGCAGGAACCGGTTAACCATATGGGATCAGTTCTACCCGACAAACAGAGGCAGGAACCAGCTAACGAGATGAGATCAGTTCTACCCGTGAAACAGAGGAAGGAACCGGTTAACGAGATGAGATCAGTTCTACCTGTCAAACAGAGGAAGGAACCGGATAACGAGATGAGATCAGTTCTACCCGTGAAACAGAGGCAGGAACCGGCTAACGAGATGAGATCAGTTCTACCCGTGAAATAGAGGCAGGAACCGGATAACCAGATGAGACCAGTTCTGCTCGCCAAACTAAGGCAGGAATCTGCTAACTAGATAAGACTGATTCTGCCCGCTCAACAAGATCTTATTTTATGATCTGAGTTTCTCGTTCAGGCCTGAGATTTCTACGTTGTAAATCTCCTCTAATTATGATATTTGCTGCTGAGTTATCGCACGCGTACATCATCTGCTTGAAACACGAACCCCCATTACCAAAATTAGAGTCAACATTGACAGATGAGCTTTTGCTAGTCCACAGATTATTAGTTCTCCTTGATGGTATTAATATCGTCGAACAATTTGAAATCCCAAATTGAGGGAAACACGACTAGCGGAGAAAGGTAAATCTTCCTTTAAGATCGGAAAGTGTAGGAGGATAAGAGCAGGAGAGGGGGGCAGAAAGAAAGAAAGATAAGACATACATAGCTCGGGAGGATAGCAGGAAGAGAGAGAGAACGACATATAGAAAGTAGACGGAGAGGAAAATTAAATACCGAGAATGAGAATGTGAGTGAGTGAGAGAGAAGTGATTTAGAGAGATAGAGAAAGAGAGAGAGAGAGAGAGAGAGAGAGAGAGAGAGAGAGAGAGAGAGAGAGAGAGATAAAGAAAGTAGACGTATAGGAAAAGCAAATACCGAGAATGAGAATGTGAGTGAGTGAGAGAGAAGTGATTGAGAGAGATAGAGAAAGAGAGAGAAAGAGAGAGAGAGACAGAGAGAGAGAGTGAGGGAGGGACATATATAACGATATTATAGATAGAGAGATAGAGAGATAAAGAGAAAGTGAGATAGAGTGATAGTGAGATAGAAAGAGAGCAGAGAGAGAGCGCATAACGATAGATAGAGAGAAAGAGAGAGAGAGAGAGAGAGAGAGAGAGAGAGAGAGAGAGAGAGAGAGAGAGAGAGAGAGAGAGAGAGAGAGAGAGAGAGAGAGAGAGAGAGAGAGAGACAGACAGACAGACAAACAGACAGACAGACAGAAAGACAAACAGAGAGAGGAGAGCTTAGGGAGACCCACCTGTGGTGTCTGTAGAGTAGAGGTAAGCTGGACACTCGACCCTGGCCGTGTGCCTGGCCGGCGTGCTGGTGAAGCAGGCGAACCCATCCCAGGTGTGGGGACACGAGCCGGCCTGCTGGGCGCCGGGGCCAGGCGCTTGGGCTGCACCGACACTGAGTTGGTCCTTACAACACCTGAAACAAGACGACCAGGTGGAAGAGTTGACTTCTTAACTAGATGATAATAAGTTAAATGTCCAAGTGCCTGAGGGAGATTGTTAAAACAAAGTATTGGATTCCAGGCAAAAACTCTGCAAAATGACAATGGAATAATCCATTTCTTTTATTCACTGTCTTAGAGGGTAAACAATAAACAAAAATAAATACGTCGCTGAAAAAAAAAAGACATCCAGCACCTTATCCCCTCTCTCTCTCTTTCTGTGTGTCTCTCTCTGTCTATCTGTCAGTCTGTTTGTCTGTGTGTCTGTGTGTCTGTGTGTCAGTCTGTCTGTGTGTCTGTGTGTCTGTCTGTCTGTCTGTCTCTCTCTCCCTCTTTACCGCTCAAATTTTTGTTCTTTCTCTGTATTTCTCCCTTCGCCCTCTATTTATTTATATTTTCTCCTTTCATTGCGGTTTTCTTTAGTTTGTATGTCTTCCAGCATACCCACATCAAAGGCGACACTGTGAGTTTGTGAGACTTGGTGGTTATACAGTAGAGACCCAGTTCTCGGATCATGAGTTTTGGAGTTAGAATCGTGGTTATGTCAGGTCTTAGCCATTTCCAAAGTCTCTCTAATCACTTTTTCTCACTCACTCTGTTGGCACAGAGAAACGCTTGTCAAGAGCTTTATCTCCTCTCTTGTGCTTAGAATAAATTTAGTGTAACGCCGGGCCAATCTATTATTACCCGGAGCTGAGCGCTGACTATGAATCTTTAGCTGAAGGCTTGCTCGCTTGTATTTTTTCTATTGATTATTGGACTCACACTAACGACAGCTCAGACTTCCGCACAATCACTGAGAAAGATATCAGAACCCAATCTCCGCACATATAAGAACATGAAACCAATGTGCGCACATATGAGAGTGTGATACCAATCTCCGCACATATAAGAACGTGAAACCAATGTGCGCACATATGAGAGTGTGATAACAATCTCTGCACATAATTATGAGAGTGTGATATCAATCTCCGCACCTATAAGGGTGTGATACCAATCTCCGCACATGTAAGAACGTGAAACCAATGTGCGCACATATGAGAATGTGATGCCAATCTCCGTACATAATTATGAGGGTGTGATACCAATCTACGCACATATAAGAACGTGAAACCAATGTCCGCACATATGTGAGTATGATACCAATCTCCGCCCATATAACAGTGTGATACCAATCTCCACACATATAAGAGTGATGCCAATCTCCACACATATAACAGTGTGATACCAATCTCCACACCTATAACAGTGTGATACCAATCTCCACACATATAACAGTGTGATACCAATGTCCACACATATAACAGTGTGATACCAATCTCCACACATATAAGAGTGAGACCAGTCTTCACACATATAAGAGTGTGATAGCAAATTTAAAAGTCTCCAATCTCCGCACATATTCGAGTGCAAAATTAATAAAAACACAAGGAATGTCAGCAAATCGTCAGGAGTGCTTCACTACAGGAAAAAAAACTTGCTGAAAGCCAAGGTCTCCGCAATAGTGGTAACAATATTAGATTAGAACATTACCACAAAAATTTGCCAATAACCTGATGAATGTATCGAGGGGGTCACAGACGCAGATAGACTGATTAGCCTGTGCCACTTCTGTAATTGGGGAACTAATTCTGCCTGCAATCATGACTGATTCGGTTCTAATCTGGTGGTCACGATGTTTTTCACAGCATAGAACTTCCGCTTGGTGTCAATGACAGGGCAAAACACGCAATCAAGCCCTGTCTCAAAGGCCGAACAAGGAATTAAGTGCCCTAGATTTGCCTTTTCTTAAAACCAGTGATTTGTCATGATGTTATAGTTTTTACTATAATCCGATTACAAAATCCCACGGCTACGTGCTTGTCTCATAGTTGAGGCTCAAAGAGAAGGCGATATCTGCTCCAGATTACATATTCGCTAATTGTTGATCTCTTCTTTCTTAATGAACAGGGAAGCTGAAATCACCAATTTTTCATCACCTCTGAGTAATGAGAAGAGGATGAGCTCACAGCGCAAACAGTCCGTTGAAACTTTGCACTGGACAGAAGTCTTAGCGGTTTGGAGGAGAGAAGCCGAATTGTTATCGGAGAGAGATGGGTCTTTGATCCCTGGGTGATAACCCGGTGACCAAACCGTGACATTTTTAGTAGCAAATACTATCTTATCATTCTTTTTATTATCAATAAATAATTAGTGACTTTGTGCATCTGCATTTATGATTTTTGAGTGAAATGAGTTCCCCCTCACCCTTGCCTCCCCTTTTATCTGAAAAAAAAAAATAGTCATAAAGCTGTAAAGTGTAAAGATAGCCTTAGAGCTTGACCCAGATATGGATGTGATAAGAATGGTGTGATTAAGATGTTGGTGTCATTAGAGAAATGTAAAGATAGCCTTAGAGCGTGACTCAGATGTGGGTGAGGTTAGAGTGGTGTAACGAAAGCCTTAAAACGTTACTCAGATGTGGGTGAGGTTAGAGTGGTGTAAAGATAGTCTTAGAAATTGACTCAGATGGGGGTGTGGTAAGAGTGGTGTAAAGATAGCCTTAGGGCGTGACCAAGACGTCGGAGATGTTAGTGTGGTGTAAAGATAGCCTTAAATTGTGACTCAGATGTGGGTGGTTAGAGTGATGTAAAGATAGCCTTAGAGCGTGACCCAGACATGGGAGATGTTAGTCTGGTGTAAAGATAGCTTTAGATTGTGGCTCAGATGTAGATGAGGTTAGAGTGGTGTAAAGATAGTCTTGGACCGTGACTCAATGTAGGTGTTGTAAGAGTGGTGTAAAAATAGTCTTGAACCGTGACTCAGATGTGGATGTGGTAAGAGTGGTGTAAAAATAGTCTTGGACCGTGACTCAGATGTGGGTGTGGTAAGAGTGGTGTAAAAATAGTCTTGGATCGTGACTCAGATGTGGGTGTGCTAAGAGTGGTATAAAGATATCCTTTGAGCGTGACTCAGATGTAGGTGTGCTAAGAGTGGTATAAAGATATCCTTTGACCGTGACTCAGATGTGGGTCTGATATGATTGGTGTAAAGATATCCTTTGAGCGTGATTCAGATGGGGGTGTGGTAAGAGTGGTGTAAAGACATCCTTTGACCGTGACTCAGATGTGGGTGAGGTTTGATTGTAGTTAGCCTGAAAGAGTCTGCAGCTTTGTCCTCGGACAAAAGACACGCAGTTGCGTTTTATTCCATTTATTAATATCGCTTACATGAAAACTAAAAATGGGCACATAGCAGGTGTACAGTATGATAAAACAACATTAGTTATAGCTAATTGTATTGACGTATTTTCTCGAGATAAATACATTTTTAACATACAAGAACGTTTACAATTGAACAGCAGGCAAACTCGGAGCCCTGACCTCAATGTTTTTATGTCGGTGTGAGGGTGGCCAAAACTTTCAACTGATTCAAATACGATTGACCTAGAACTCATCTGTATCCTCATCAGCCCCCAACCGTCCTGTTAAAAAAATTTCATTTTATGTTTAAACTCGCCAAAAACTAAATATAATTCTAAAACTAAGCCACTAAATAGAGTATTTTCTTCCACTACAACCACCCACCCCACACATCCCCATTAGGACCCAAGAAGGAGAAGTGGGGCACCTCTAGGTGCCGGGTTATCTATCAAGGTTCAATCCCAAACTCTACAGTGACTGTAATCGCATACAGAAAGTGTGATCTATCAATGTTCAATCACAAACTCTACAGTGACTGTCATCGCATACAGAAAGTGTGATCTATCAATGTTCAATCACAAACTCTACAGTGACTGTCGTCGCATACAGAAAGTATGATCGCTCCATTCTCAGATTGTTACATCCCCACACCAGCCTTCATCTCGGCAGTTTCCGATGAGCTTTTTTTCCCTATTGCTGAATCTGTATCTTTTTGAATTCCCTGTTTTCTAATAATGTGGTCTCTAGGTCACTCACTTTTATCTCTCTCTTCTTCTTCTTCTTCTTCTTCTTGTTCTTGTTCTTGTTCTTGTTCTTGTTCTTGTTCTTGTTCTTGTTCTTGTTCTTGTTCTTGTTCTTGTTCTTCTTCTTCTTATTATTATTACTACTACCATCACCATCATTCTATTTGTTATTAATATGACCACCAACCTCATCGTACTCGTCACGGGTGGGAACCTGTTATATAAAAGCACTGAAACCAAGGTACAATCTCTTACCGAGTTGAATTTGAGAATTGAAAAAAAAAACGAAAAAAAAAGCAACAGAAAAGAATGAAAAACTGAAAAACAAACTAAAAAAATCCAAAATAAGCAAAAAAAAAAAAAACCCAAAAGAAAGAAACAATTAAAAAAATATTAAGACTATACTGAGGTAAAACTAAGAACTCTACTGAAAAGAAGATAGAGACCGTAACTAGATTCTAAATAAGGAATACATCTTCTCATGTTCCTGGCGTGATTTACTCCTCTCCTCTTCTTTTACTCAAATCAAACATAAGGACCCCTTTATAAAAAGCGTAGCGATCATTCTAAAGCAATGTAGCCCAGGCAGCACAGGATTGAACACAGTGTCACTTATGCCCTGTCTGTGGTACCTAATCTCAACTTATGTGAAATGCAAGAAATCTATAATCTTTGAAAGACCCACATGTGAATTTATCTTGACCTGACTCTAGAGGAAAATGGATTGGGATGATACTCGCAAATTGATACAGAGCATTGTGGTACACGCAAAGCGATACAGAGCATTATGATAGCCGCATAGTGAGACAGAGCATGATGAAACCCGTATAGCGATACAGAGTCTGATGATACCCGCAGAGTAAGGCAGAGCATGATGATACCTGCATATCGAGGCAGAGCATGATATACGCATATGGATACAGAGCGTGATGAAACCCGTATAGCGATACAGAGTCTGATAATACTCGCATAGTGAGACAGAGCATGATACCCGCATGGCGATACAGAGTCTGATGATAGTCGCATAGTGAGACAGAGCATGATACCCGCATGGCGATACAGAGTCTGATGATAGTCGCATAGTGAGTCAGAGCATGATACCCGCATGGCGATACAGAGTCTGATGATAGTCGCATAGTGAGACAGAGCATGATACTCGCATGGCGATACAGAGTCTGATGATACTCGCATAGTGAGACAGAGCATGATACCCGCATCGCGATACAGTCTGATGATAGTCGCATAGTGAGACAGAGCATGATACCCGCATCGCGATACAGTCTGATGATAGTCGCATAGTGAGACAGAGCATGATACCCGCATCGCGATACAGTCTGATGATAGTCGCATAGTGAGACAGAGCATGATACCCGCATCGCGATACAGTCTGATGATAGTCGCATAGTGAGACAGAGCATGATACCCGCATCGCGATACAGTCTGATGATAGTCGCATAGTGAGACAGAGCATGATACCCGCATCGCGATACAGTCTTATGATAGTCGCATAGTGAGACAGAGCATGATACCCGCATCGCGATACAGTCTGATGATAGTCGCATAGTGAGACAGAGCATGTTGATACCTGCATGATGATCCCGCATGGTGTTTTCGCATTATGATTATCAGATTAATCGAGAATTGAAGGTAACATGTGTTTCATCATGTGATCTTCTCATTCCCATTTGGCGTTGCTTAGCCGTTTGGCGGTTTTCCTCTCTAGTAAAGGTTTTTGTCTAAATTTCCTTCGGTTCGTTCTTTCAATGACCAAAAAATGAACCTGGCCAAATAAAAATGGTGAGTTATCGGAAAGTTCTGACGGATGAAATTGCACAATAGACTTGTAACAATAGTTTCAACATACCTCGGAAAGCTGATTTAATGGGAACTTTTCATGGAAACTGCCTCTGTTACTCATGCCTTCTAACAATTCAGTCTAGGTGTGTCTGATATGGATTGGTTCAGCGAGTGAGTGAGAAGAATGCATGTTGCATCAATCATACCGTGTCATACCGTTATTACCGAGAAATTCTTGAGATGTCTTGGGTTCTTTACAACATGAGACAAGCATTCTCTCCACTGCTGCTAGGTTGTGAGTATTCTTTTTAGCACATACGCGACATTCACTGCAATAGTGTCCCGTATCTTTATAAAACTTCTATTTACTTAGAACTACCTTGCAGCTTGCAGTTGATAAAGAAGATATTTATTACTCTCAGTTTATTTCTCAATGTTAGGAAGAAAAAAAAATGTTTCACTAAATTTCTTTGCGAGAATGAGGAAGCTCCCACACAAGTTCCAACATTTTTAAATCGTATAAGTCTCCTCATATGTTTGGCTTGATTTGCGATGCATTCTAAATTATCCACTATTAACATTACCAGTCATAAGAAACCTTTTTCTTTGAAATCTTCCCACAGTAGCACGATGTGGAGACATATTCCACCACCATGCAATGTGGCAGTGCAGAGCTCACTGAACTCTTTCCAAGAAATATGGCCGAGTCATATCGGTTTCTCAGCTTTTCCTTTCGACCTGTATGATAAACCCTATCTCAAGAGGTTCGCCATGTCTTGCCAATTTTCTTGAGTTAGGTGCACCCTAGTCTTTGTCGATGTTATCATTTCTGGGAGAAGCGTTTATCACCAAATGAATTTCTCGGCAGGTCCGATATTCCATGTTTGGTCCCTATGATATTTGTCAATTCCCTCCACAGTAAAGCTATGTGGAATATTATTGCCGCGCTTTCTTCCAAGCCTAATAGATTTTGTTCCGAGAGAGGCTGTAAAGAGACTTAATTCAAGATTTTCTTTTCGCTGTATGGCTAATTAAGGATAGCAAATGTCGATCGTACACAATTTTGAAATTTTGAGTTTTTTTTTTCCTCTCGGAGAGTACACATTCATGTGGAAAAAAAACCCAGCCAAATGGTGAAAAGAAAAACAAGAACAAAACTGCTTCATAAAGAGATAAAAGAAAGTTGTTTAGAGCAGCAAGTTCTTTCCATCTTCCCATTGCAAGCACAAATTGCAGCTTCCTCCGTTGGACAAGACGTAAAACATTTCCCCATCGAAGCTTGGAATTAATTTTGGGATAAAAAAAGAGCCAAACTCCAATTTCAAACAAATGCAAGAGAAATGTTCAAACGGGCGAACGCTTTTTCTCCCTGAAGACATAATAAGCGGCGAACTGTCCCCTATATTTTTGCAATATCCCTCAGCGATAACTGCCTCTGCTCACCCAGATCTGAAGGCTGTGTCTGAAATAGCTGGTTCGTCTTGCGTTTCGATGGGAACTCATTGATTTATAGGTGATCAAGGAGCGGGAGATTCCTATATACAAGCCCTTCATGATTTATCGTCCTCTAAATCTATTTCAGTCCTATCCTTGTTATAGTTTGGGGTAAACATAGGGACAGCATCAGATTCTTTGTAGCAATCCACTTCAGTGGCAAAAATCCGCGGATGTTTCTGAACATGTGTCAGATTCCTTGTACGTCCGGAGTTCAGTTATTCGTGACTCGATGTGACGGAGTAAAAAATACGAGTGACCTTAGGAGCAGCTGCAATAAAGTAACGGCACTATAAATCTCCTCAGTGCTACATACAAGTGACACAGGAATACGATGAAAACTAGCGGTATTACTCTCCTCAGTGCTTCATACAAGTGACACAGGAATACGATGAAAACTAGCGGTATTACTCTCCTCAGTGCTTCATACAAGTGACACAGGAATACGATGAAAACTAGCGGTATTACTCTCCTCAGTGCTTCATACAAGTGACACAGGAATACGATGAAAACTAGCGGTATTACTCTCCTCAGTGCTACATACAAGTGACACAGGAATACGATGAAAACTAGCGGTATTACTCTCCTCAGTGCTTCTTACAAGTGACACAGAAATACGATGAAAACTAGCGGTGTTACTCTCCTCAGTGCTAGATACAAGTGACACAGAAATACGATGAAAACTAGCGGTATTACTCTCCTCAGTGCTTCATACAAGTGACACAGGAATACGATGAAAACTAGCGGTATTACTCTCCTCAGTGCTTCATACAAGTGACACAGGAATACGATGAAAACTAGCGGTATTACTCTCCTCAGTGCTAGATACAAGTGACACAGGAATACGATGAAAACTAGCGGTATTACTCTCCTCAGTGCTAGATACAAGTGACACAGGAATACGATGAAAACTAGCGGTATTACTCTCCTCAGTGCTAGATACAAGTGACACAGGAATACGATGAAAACTAGCGGTATTACTCTCCTCAGTGCTAGATACAAGTGACACAGAAATACGATGAAAACTAGCGGTATTACTCTCCTCAGCGCTAGATACAAGTGACACAGGAATACGATGAAAACTAGCGGTATTACTCTCCTCAGCGCTAGATACAAGTGATACGGAGATACGATGAAAACTAGCGGTATTACTCTCCTCAGTGCTAGATACAAGTGACACAGAAATACGATGAAAACTAGCGGTATTACTCTCCTCAGTGCTAGATACAAGTGACACAGGAATACGATGAAAACTAGCGGTATTACTCTCCTCAGCGCTAGATACAAGTGACACAGGAATACGATGAAAACTAGCGGTATTACTCTCCTCAGCGCTAGATACAAGTGACACAGGAATACGATGAAAACTAGCGGTATTACTCTCCTCAGCGCTAGATACAAGTGACACAGGAATACGATGAAAACTAGCGGTATTACTCTCCTCAGCGCTAGATACAAGTGACACAGGAATACGATGAAAACTAGCGGTATTACTCTCCTCAGTGCTTCTTACAAGTGACACAGAAATACGATGAAAACTAGCGGTATTACTCTCCTCAGTGCTAGATACAAGTGACACAGAAATACGATGAAAACTAGCGGTATTACTCTCCTCAGTGCTTCATACAAGTGACACAGAAATACGATGAAAACTAGCGGTATTACTCTCCTCAGCGCTGGATACAAGTGATACGGAGATACGATGAAAAGTAACAGTATCACAACCATCATCAGTCATTTTATTATTATTATTATTATTATTACTACTACTACTACTACTACTACTACTACTACTACTACTACTACTACTACTACTACTACTACTACTACTACTACTACTACTACTACTACTACTACTACTACTACTACTACTACTACTACTACTACTACTACTACTATCATGATCACCATTTATATTATTATAACACTTCCGTGTCAACAAAATATTGTTTTTACTATTAATAACTACGCAAATTTTGAAAATCCTTCTAAAGAGCACTTACCAACAACTACTATAGGATAAAGAATTCGAGGTGGCTCTCGCGCTAAATGTAACATACTAGCATGAAGAACGACAATATAAAATGTCTTACTTCTTTTAGTGGCCGAGCGATAGTAATATTTTATTTTTTTTTTTTCTTGGAGATAACAGCACTGCACTCCAACATACATCCCCAACGCTGCAGAGCAATGTCAAATTGATAATACACGAAAAATATAAAAGTACCATCCATATTGTTGTTTGAGTCATTCTATTTTTTTAAAATTGTAATTACAAACTTAGACCTCAGAAGATAATAAGAAAAGTTAGCTAATTTTGTATATTCCCACACTGTTTTTGATCCCTTTACTAATCTCATCAAGATGTTAGTGCATCTTTTAATTCTTTTGGCGTGAATCTATAGTTTTTTGGCCTTATATCGAGAGTTTAGAGGCATCTTTAGACAGCGTGGGAAAAGACAGAATGAGCTGAGAATATTGGGTGAAGAAAACTCGTTTAAACATGGATCTAATTTGTTCGGTTCAAAGAAATTTTCCTCTGAATGAAATCCGACAAGATAACCAGACACAGTATGGATTGATTGATTGTCTCATTAATCTTTCAAATTGGATCCTGGTTCAATTTACACACGATCTATGTTTAAGCTAATATCAAGACGAGGATGTTTATATGAAAGTGGTAGTTCAATCTATAAGAAAGCCTATGCCGGCATAATATTTTCGTCTATCTCCATTATGATTATATTTCTTATAATCTTATTCAAGTTACAGCAAACCAAAATCAGGGGCAATTTAGAACAGTCGGCTAATTTGTTAAAATGCTTATCTAGTTAGGGATCCTTTTCAGCTCTCAATATCATAAGAGCTGTAGGAGCCCATAAATGGGCTGCCATAATTTTCAGTAAGGCAGTGTATGAATCTAGGGGGCGGAGATAAGAAATAAGGTTTGTATTTGTTTTTGTTTTTTGTATGAGGAATATCTAGCGCTCTAGAAAGAGACTTTTATGGAGTCGTGAACCACTTTTACCAGTGTGCCAGCGAAATATCAGGCAAATTAAAAATTGGATCAATATGACGAGGATTAGAGAGGTAAAGATAAAGCACCCAAATACTGACCAGGTTCTTATACCTGACATGTTTAACAAGAGAAGACTTAACGGCCACGCGCTGTTCTCATCTCGACCAGGACTTCCATGTACCATGTGCTAAGACTGTCAGGGGCAGTTGATTCTGGTAGGTAGAGGGCTAAACTGTCGTATCTCCTTAGTTCGAAACAATTTTTTAATTTACTGCCGTCAGAGGAATGGACTGTTATGGAGTCTCCAATTATATGGCAGTCAGTTTCCTCACTTCTCAGCACATCACTGACACCAGCTGATAACACTAGAGTTTCCGCTTGGTGCTAGATTCCTTTCAAACTTGATTCGAGGAACTGTCGAAGATATGAGAGCAGCCGGTCTCGGGTTCTCGCCGCATCCATTATCTTGAGAATCCCTGGTTTAGTGGAGCGAGATGGAGAGTTACATTTCGCCAGATACCTGGTTCGCGCTGATACTGGTGCTAGATAGTAAAGAACTTCAGACACACTCAACAAGACATAAATTGTGCCAAAGTATTTAGTACGTGGGCGAGGGTATAATATTATTTCATGCCATCAAAGGTCAAGCTGTTACACTCTATAGAGAATGAGACTTCACAAAGAGTTTCGCTACTTAGTTGGAAATAATGAGCTTTACTTGAAGTTGTTTGCGTATCAAGCAATAGCTTCTGCAAGAATGAGCATTGGTGTGAACTTTTAATTTAAAAAAAAAAGGGATATATAAAATGTCCACACGATAACACATTTTGCAATAACGTTATCAAGTTCTGCTTAAATCTTGAAAATACTTCTGATTGTTGAACAGAACTCATGACTTCCAACAATGTGACATTGCTGTTTGTGACATCGCATTCTTTATAGAGAAATGTCTCCTACAACCGATAGATAATGCTTTATTTGAGGTTATCCAACCTAAACGTTTTGACAAAGTACTATCTAAATTAAGATTTCTGTACAAAATATGTATTTTAACCTTGAAATTCCAACTTTAAATGTAGCTAAAACAAATTATTGTGCATATATTAATGAAAATCAATGTAATACAAATAACCGCCGGAGTTTTATGTCCTTACGACATGCGAGAAGACAAAGTTGATGCAATAAGGAACTGGTACAAACACCAAAGATGTCTCGATGTATCGATCTCCATGAAGGGCTCTGCTACAGACTTTGCTATAGGAATGGTTGACCATTGAGTTCCTGAAGAGTTCCAGCTTTCACAAGCTTCTCGAACTTAGCGAGGTCAAAGTTCACTATCGATCCCTGACTTGACATCCGACACAAAGCGCCTCACTGAGTTACCCTGGTACACATAAAGCGGGAACTGGAGACAAGGCTAGCTGCACTTGAAAAAACAAAACAACAACGAATTTTTCAATGACTATTATTGAGAATTAATACCAAATAGATAGCAGTGCCTTTTCTCATGAGATTCACCAGGCATGGTCGAGAATAACGAAGCAAAATGAATCTGCAACATCCAGTGTTTCTCTGGTTATTTCCAACAATACTTTTAAAAGTGCCGAGTTTTCATCTTTGAAAAATGGGAAAAATACCAGCTTCCGACTTTACCTGCTCAAATCATTTTGATTTTAAGAAACGGGCATTACTTAAGAGACGGTTTTTCGCAGAATAATTTTTGTTCAATCCAGTTGCTCAACATCGGTATATCAATCGAGAAGTTGACACCGATAGATGAATAAGAACTCAACATCAAAAGCTTAACAATAGTAGCTTTATATCGATATTTTAAGAATAGGAACTAAAAGTTAGTGGCTCAATGAGTAGCTTAACATCGATAGCTTAACAATAGTAGTTCAAAATTAGTAGCTCAATATCGATAGCTTAACAATAGTAGCTCGAATGAGTAGCGAAGAAAGTGCATATTGAAACTCAACTCACCCAAGACATTCTTGTGTCTTGAATATTTTAAACACTATTCTTAAAAAGTAGATTATTACGTTGTTTAGAGCTCCACAAATTATCTTACCCCCTCCCCTTTTTTCCCACACTCACACAAACACAATCATACTCTCTTTCCGATTCACACAAGCAAATGGAACTAGTCGGAAGTGCGCCTCTTATTACTTGGCTGCTGTTTAGAGCCTTCCCCCTTTGATGTCGAAACCGATATCTTCTCAGTGACAAAGATGTACAGCTTGAGGTTGTTACAAGTGTAGCAGGCTATTCCACTCCTTCTCAGAATATTCATGTACTGAGAATAACACGATATTAAGTCCATTGATTTTCTCTCTGTTTTCTCTCAACGCACACTCCTTGATATGATAAATTACTGTAAGAGTATCTCGAGAGTAACTCCATGTATTTCAAATTCTTCATAAAGTACTCTCTGTGCTGGTAACCAACATTTCATCCATACTCCAGTTTTCGTGCTCTTTTTGTTTCGTATACAGCAATATCTTTTTATCTTTGGTATTCTCCCTCTTTCATTAAGAGTACCATGTTTTTATTTTTTGCGTGTTCTCCTTGTTTCGTCTACAGCCTTACGTTTTATCTTTGGTGTTCTCCTTCTTTTGTCCACAGTACTATGCTTTTATCTTTGGTGTTCTCCTTCTTATGTTTACAGTACTATGCTTTTATCTTTGGTGTTCTCCTTCTTATGTTTACAGTACTATGCTTTTATCTTTGGTGTTCTCCTTCTTATGTTTACAGTACTATGCTTTTATCTTTGGTGTTCTCCTTCTTATGTTTACAGTACTATGCTTTTATCTTTGGTGTTCTCCTTCTTTTGTTTACAGTACTATGCTTTTATCTTTGGTGTTCTCCTTCTTATGTTTACAGTACTATGCTTTTATCTTTGGTGTTCTCCTTCTTTTGTTTACAGTACTATGCTTTTATCTTTGGTGTTCTCCTTCTTTTGTCCACAGTACTATGCTTTTATCTTTGGTGTTCTCCTTCTTTTGTCCACAGTACTATGCTTTTATCTTTGGTGTTCTCCTTCTTTTGTCCACAGTACTATGCTTTTATCTTTGGTGTTCTCCTTCTTATGTTTACAGTAGTATATTTTTATTTTCGGTGTTCTTCTTGATTTGTCAACATCATTGAGGTTTTTATCCATGATGTTCTTGTTTTGTCTACAGTACTATGTTTATACCATCATAGCGGCAGGTGTTCTATCAGTGATGACTTCTCTCCGCAGAAACCGTCCGCATACTGCACGACTAGGGTGGAGAAACTGGACCGCCAATAAGGGGGGGGGGGGGGGGGGTCTAAAATTTTTACTTTTTCCTGTTTTATAAACTAGTCCCACTTTTTAGAGCTTTCAATTAAATTCAACAATTAAGAGTAAGTAAAGGGAAGGGGTGGGAAAAAGAGGCTTAAAGTGTGCTTGTGTTAGAAAAAGAGAAAATATTGATAGAGAGAAAATGAGAGAGAGAGAGAGAGAGAGAGAGAGAGAGAGAGAGAGAGAGAGAGAGAGAGAGAGAAAGAAAGAGAGAACATAGAGGTTGAGAGAGAGGCAAGGTCTAAAAGGAAATAGGCATATAACTTTATAAGAGAGAGGCAGATACAGAGAGAGACAGAGAGAGAGTGACAGAGAGACAGAGAGAGAGAGAGAGAGAGAGAGAGAGAGAGAGAGAGAGAGAGAGAGAGAGAGAGAGAGAGAGAGAAGGGGAGAAAAAAGAAGAAAAAAATTACAAACAATAATAACCACATAAACAATAACAGAAGAAACAAAATAAAGAAAAGAAAAAACAGCAGCAAAAATATTGAGAGTAAGAACAGAAACAGCAGCGCCAGGAAGATCGGGGAAAAATCAACTGTTAAGTCAGAAAACAACAACAACAACAACAACAACAACAACAACAACAACAACAACAACAACAGCAGCAAGAACAGACACAACACTAGCTAAAATATCAACAGCAACTTTGTGAAATCAATAACGGTTACGGAATAAAACAACAGAGATTAAAAACAGCAGCAAATAATGACGTACAGGAAAAAAACGACATGAACAGCATCATCAGCAGTCTTCAGAGAGACACGAACAGAAAAAACAACAACAAGAAACAGAGCAAAATAATAACAGATCTCCTGAAATGAAAATAGGAGAAATAGGAAAAAAGGATAAGGCTTAATTTTGAGAAGAAGAGGAAGATTTTGAAATCACACGTTTTGATCAAGGTTTTTTTTTCAAATTTCACATTTCTACCTGATAGATTTCTTTTTTTCTTTTCTTTTTTCCTTCATAATTGTCTTAACCAGCGTTGCTAGTTTTTGTTTCAAATGATAATTTTCATGAACGAGATATTTCTCATCACGTTCAACACGATGTGACAACGCTCTAAAAACCGACGCTGGACAATAAAAAGCTAAGAGCTGAAAATCTCTGTGCGAATTGCTCACTGCTGTTTCTCTGGCAATGCCTCTTGTTGACGGGGTGTGAGCGGGTCACGGATGAAAGTTTTACACCTCATTATTCTCAGACCGTTTGAGCAGAATGCTGTCTTCCGCTCGCCGGAAAAACAGGTTTCCTTTCCCGTGAGCACGGAACGAGCATAAAGCTCATATAAAATAGAAGGCTCGGGAAAGGCTTTGTTATTTATGATGAGGCTCAGAAATCAGGGTAGACGCGAACACAAATAATCAAATCATATAAATGGATCACTGTATAACTCAAACAATAGAAGCTATCCAAAATGACTTCCTCATGATTTCTATTGAAACAATTCACGCATCATTCTAAAATCTGCTACGTCGATGTTTGTGCCAAGTAGATCTATTGATTCGTGACCAGAATAGAATCTGTGAACCCATCGCCTCTTTCAGCGCAGATGGTAACTCTAGTTCTTCGATTTGCCAACTCATGTTTTGCTAGCCGAGGTCTGAGCCTGATGTCCTAACAGCGCGTCATGAATCAAAACCAGATCGAATTGTAGCTATGCTTGTGTCCAAACTCGAAACCGGATCGAATTATGCGGTACTAAAAGTCAAAACTCGAAATCGGGTCCAATTATGTGCTTCAGCTCTGAGATGCTCTTACGATGTGAAGTGACGGTCAATTCAACATTAACAATCTACAAGTGCTAACAAACATAACCGATTAACTTTGTAGGCTGTCTAAATTGTCAGTATATCGTAGTTATGGGAGGCGATTCTACCATAAACAATAATCGATTATGTCTGTCGCTTTATTTTATGACAATTATCTGAAACGATTCTACCTTAGACAATACTTGATTATCTCAACAGTTTGTTTTATGGTAATTATATCACGCGACTCCACCACAATAATCGAGTATCATGTACTTTTACCAATAAATGACTATCTTAATAGTTTATTTGATTTTCAGCTAGTTAAGGAAGTCGGTTAACTCTTAATCTGCTGAACACTCGGAGCTCAGATACCCTCGTCCACAAGGAACCAAGGGTCAATAACCAACTGGTATTTTAATGGATGGTTTTATACAAGATTGTCATCGGGTTCGGACCTGGCGTCTGCTGTGACAGTTTCAACACAAAGACTCAAGCCATGGTTTTACTGCGGACTTAGCGCAAGGATGAGCTTTGCCCAGTAACTTGAGATGTTTGACCTGTTTTGCTGTAACCTCTGACCCACGATTTTAGCGCTTTCGCTAAAGAGTAGCGCTAGTAAAGAGGAAAAAACAAAAGTTAATCTGTGTTTCTCAGTTTGTTCACTTGCCTTCAGTCGTAAAAACCCGATTAGCTGTATGCTTTGTTCTTTCGCTATCAACCTGTTATAAGACAAAATGTAAGAAAGAAATCGCTGTTTGAAGATAATTACCCGAAAGAAGTCCGTACCTCCTCTCCAGATTTGCACTAATCAAACTGGACATTCTAAATCAGTATCGTATTAAATATAATCTCCTTTAGAGAATTTCCCCTCCGAAGACTTGCGGTCTGTGACGTCTGACGTTATCTTATAATTAAGATTGAACCCAGACCGCGATCAGCTTACCTGGCTAGACAAGTCAGCGTCACACAAACAGCTCACCGGTTGAGACAAGAGGGAAAAGAATTAATCAAGAGATAATTGAGGGGGGGGGGGGGGCTATGAAAATAGGAAAATGGGAGGCCTTATTAAAAAAAAGGAAACTGTGACGTTCAGATTTGCTACTGACGACTCCCCTATTCACACAGGAGCCCTCTAATCCTAAATTCTGTGTGAACTGTGTCTAACACAAAACTGGCCAGTCTGCCGGGCTCGTTAATTGAATGACAAAGATCAGGATTAAGAGGTGGATTAGAGAAGGATCTGAAAAACAAAGCAATTCAGGATCTGAGCCAGAATATTAGAGTTTCAAACTACTATCTGTACACTATATGCCGCAGGGGTTAAAAGTAAAATCATTAAGAATCGCATTAAGGGGAAGGTGAAAATACGACGTAGTTTCATTACATTGGATGGGAGAGGGGCAGGCGCGTAAATGATAAATTGATCTTAGAACCATATCTTATACTCCCAGGAAGTATCACAACTTATGATCGAGAATCAAACTATGTTTTAATATTTATTCAAGAAGGGTTTTACCGCATTATAATATATTTTGATGAAAGATAGACCATATATCATTTCATGATGAAAAATCCTACCATTTTATAATACTTATTCAAGAAGGATTGCGCCGCAATATATCATCTCAAGGTGAAGGATCATGCTATATTGTGATATCTTTTGATGAAGGATCATGCTATACTGCGACGTCTTTTGATGAAGGATCATGCCATGTTATATCTCTTGATGAAGAATTATCCCATAGTATGGTATCTTATGATGAAGGATCACACCATTCTAATATAGTTTACGATAGAGCGTTACAATGCTGTCTCTAGCACTGCCTGCCATTGTATTCTTGGTGGATTTTTTAAGTTTGTTCAAGGGATATCAAGAGTTTCAAGCCTTTGGCGGTTTAAACATTTCACGCAGTTAAAATCAAGACAGTCTAAGAACTGGAAAACAAGCAAAAACTTGATCGATTGAGGGCGCTCACTATACTGTTTCTGCTCAGACGGTGAGGATGTTAGCTGGACCAAGTGCAGCGCTACAGAAACTGAGGCATGTTTGATAATAGTTGAGGTACACAGAATTATGATCGATATTCCAACAAGATTTGTGCGGCCAGCAAGGCATGGTTTTACACACACATACACACACATACACACATATAATACATACACACACATATATATTTTACTGTCTCCCTTTCTTAACAGTTTCCTAATTTATCGATCTATCTGTCGATCTATCTATCTCTCTTTATCTATCTAACAATCTAAATTTCTATCTATCCATCCACCTTTGCTCTTTTATGTCTATTTATCTTCCTATCTTTCCTTTTTTTATTTTTATCGCCTATATTTCTGTACAAGTTCTGATCGTTTGATATTTTATCTATCCATCTATAGGTCTTTCGAACTTTCTCTCTATGTATCCATGTATACGAGTGTATGCAGTTTCCTACCTCCTTTCCTGGCCCTATTTATCTCATTAAACTGAAAGACAAAACATAACACAATGTCTAAAAAGTAAAACGACTTCAAACCGCGCTTCAAATTTAAAACGATAAGGTTATAATGATGACCAAAATAGATCTGTTTAAGCCTGGACAATCTAGCTGCAGAAGGAACTCTTCAACGTTCTGATTTCTGTAATTATCCTGCTTATAAGGTACCGTCAAGGGCAATGAAAGCACAACAAAGAGTTGTCGGACCTGTAGTATTAGCTGACAAAAAGACAACAGTAACTGTAGATCTTACCTGACCGCAGCCGAGCAGCACTGGTCCAACCTGCGACACTTGGAGGTCCCCAGCCAGCGGCACATCTTCTGGTCCCTGAGGCTCGCCACACCGCCATGGAGCAGACTGGGGTAGAGCGCCACGGGACTGGGCAGCCGATCACCGTCCACGGTGGTCAGGTCAAGCCACCAGCTGGCGTGGGAGAGCACCAGGTGTTCCTCGCCAGGGAACAGGTAGGAGTAGCACAACGAACACGCCCACAGAGGGAAGAAGCTGGAGTTGAAGCGGCCGTACCTGTCCCGGCACACTCCCTGCGGCAGGCTGTCAAGCGGGGCCGCTGGGGACGTGCTTTGTTGCTCGACCAGTGGGAAGGATGATGGCCCAACCTCGACCATTTCTAGTCAGTGGAACTTGTTTGGCCTGATCTGCTGGCAGATGGTTACATAGAAGGTCGCACTTTCAGCCTTGGCTTACAGATTTTGAGCTCTGGATTCTTGCTTCTATTATGACTGACCTTTCAAGAACGGTAACTCGACAGCTCACTCAGCTGATGCCTGTATGTGTAGTGACGTTTGTTGCTCACTTTGAACTCGGCATGGTCGATGATCCCTGTTAGAATCAAATCCAACTACGGTCCCGCTGACACACGAGTCTCCGATAACATTGTCTACCAGAAGGAAAATATCGATGAGTCACAGATTGAACAATCTGTAATGTTGTTCAATGAAAGAAATATAAATAGCAGTTTGGAAATAATCAGTCTAATTTTATAAAAGTGAACATTTTGGCACCTCAGACTTCGATCTGCAATGAAATTCAAAAGGCTGATTAGTCGATCTTATTTCAACAAGACAACATATAGCTTGATTTTGACAAGAAACTTCCGAACCTAACCGAATATGATCTTTTTCATATTCTAACTCAGTAATATGTGCGTCTGATCCTCTCGGACAAACGTCCCAGAAAACAGGATCCAGTGTCAAATGACAGTAGCTTGGAGCTGAACCAAACAAGGGCGATTTTACTCTTGTTTTCGATACTAGTGTAACTTTAAATGCAGGATCACAGAATGGCTCAGTTTACCAAGCAAAAAAGTGACTCAAGGAAGAGAGAGTTAGAGAGAGAAAGAGAGATAGATAGAGAGAGAGACACACACACACACACAGAGGGAGAAGTAGAATATGTCTCTAGGTAGCTTCAATCCAAAAGATTAAGAATTTGGTGTATTCGTATAGTCAAGAATATTTCTTTATGATATTCTTATATGCCACTTTGAAAACATTGGTTTTCTTTCAGTCTGCTGAAATGTCGCACAAAATATGTCAGCAGCCCAAAAACGATTAAATTTCAAACTAACTATGAAGAAACAGGGTGTGATAGACCTAGGGCTCTCTGACAAACATCGCTGACTATAGAACCTGGCTTTAGTGTTATCGAATCTATCAGTGGCTGCAACAGAAGAAAGTGAAATGGTTTTATACCTAATCAATGATAGTTATCATTAGAAGATCAGAAATTGATTAAACATAATTGGACTCGAAAAACTGCCGCTTGGGCTTGTAGTTCTGGTTCATGTTAGATTTTACGAATTTAAAGAACGTCAGATTATCTTTGTTAATTAAAAAATTCAAAATTCAAGCAGGAGAAAAGGTGGCAAGCATATCTTCGATCCTGATCGATCACGGGTAAACATGTAAAACAGGGGCGAAGGAGATTTTTGTATATACGTCCACACCTGCCAAAATCTTCAGACAACGTGGCTCTTTCTTGAACAAAAAAAAAGTGACATATGAAAGCCATATAGACAGAAAGATCCGACAAAATAGATTTTGGGATTTGTTCTAGCTCATCTCCTGTCTCTTTCTCTCTCTCTCTCTCTCTCTCTCTCTCTCTCTCTCTCTCTCTCTCTCTCTCTCTCTCTCTCTCTCTCCCCCCCCCTCCCTCTGACACTCTGTGTCTATCTATCTTCTGGCTGTCTCTTTCACTCCCTTATTTTCTCGATATATCTATCTATCTATTTATCTCTTTCTCTGTCTCTCTGTATCTTTCTATCTTCTGACTGTCTCTCTCAATATGTCATCTCTTGTTTGTCTCTTTCCCATGTCTACCTATTACAGTTGTCCTCGCTCTTTCCCTTTATCTTCTGCCACTCTCTATCTCACTCACTCCCTCTTTCTATCTCTGTCTCTCTGTATCTCTCTCTCCCTCTCTCTCTCTCTCACTCTCTCTTTCTATCTCTCTCTCTGTATCTCTCTCTCTCTCACTCCCTCTTTCTATCTCTCTCTCTCTCACTCTCTCACTCTCTCTCTCTCTCTCCCTCTCTGCCACTATGAACTTTTATCTTCTGACTGTCTCTCTTAATATCTCTTTTTTGTCTCTTTCTCGAAGCTACCTATTACAGGTGTCCTCGCTCTTTCCCTCTATCTTCTCTCTCTCTCTCTCTCTCTCTCTCTCTCTCTCTCTCTCTCTCTCTCTGCCACTATATACTTTTATCTTCTGACTGTCTCTCTTAATATCTCTTGTTTGTCTCTTTCTCGAAGCTACCTATTACAGGTGTCCTCGCTCTTTCCCTCTATCCTCTCTCTCTCTCTCTCTCTCTCTCTCTCTCTCTCTCTCTCTCTCTCTCTCTCTGTAACTCCCTCTTTCTATCACTGTCTCCTTCTCTCTCTCTCCCCCCCCCCCCCTTTTTCTCCAAGGTGTCTAACTGCAGGTATCACAGGTTTAGGGTATCTTCACCTAATCATACCGACCTTGCTGATTATCTATTCCCTCAAGATCAAAGCTTATCAAAACTACACAAGTTTGATGTATCTCATTACAGAGAAAATGGCTTTCAAACCAACAATTAAAGAAAAGCGCTCCGTTCAACAGTAAGACCAGTAAGAAGGAAAGGTAAAGAAAAACATTGTAAGAAAATAGAAAGTTTGAAGGAAAAAACACAAAATTTGTATAGGAGGAGAGATTAACCCTAAAGAAGTCGAGCAAGAAAATCATAGCGAGAATGGGTGTAGACATTGTTCAACCAACTATTATACTCAATGTGTTTTTCAATGTAAGATATGACAGCAATTGTTTTAAGAAAGAGAAAATAGAAAGAAAGAACGTGTGAAACAAGCTACAGCAAACTGAAAATGAAAGGATTTCTATTGAAAAAAATTCAGGTTCTATGTTCTAGTAAAAGACTGAAATCTATTCAATCCTCTTGACCAAAAAGACCGAAAAACTGCGATGTAGAACAATATAAAAGAATTGTTTGTTGTATTATATATTTCACACACATACACACATCTTTTATGAAAAGGAAACGAGAGCATGTCAAGGTATTCTTATTTTTTTAAAACATTAGTTTATAACATATTTCTGCGTAAGCTAATGAAAAAGGTTATTTCAAACAAAAGAAAGTAAAAAAAAAAAACCTCCACAGTTTTGGAATGTTTTGAGAAATTTAAAGTGAAAACTCCCGAACTACTGAACAATTCGGAATTATCGTGCCTCTCTCAAATTCGTTTTAATTAAGTACAGGAAAATATTAACAGTTGAAGTTAAGAGGTTAGATTGGTCAATATTCGTCTGTATGTGTCATCAAAGGCGTGTGATGTCAACTAAATTCTTGTAAAAACCACAAAAAAGCCAAGAAATAAAAAAGCCAAAAAACAAACAAACAGAACAAACATGAAAGCAGCAAACGTCTTGAACTTCCTAATAGCTCTGCTCTCTGCTCCGACCCTGCTCTTGACAACTGAACCCCTGGGGAATCCGTTGTTTGGCTGGACGTTCATCGTCCACTCCCCAGCTCCAGACAGGTGTACACCGTCGCTGTGACGTGGAGACAAGTCTTGACATTTGAACAGCCTGTGAGCAGCGCGGTTAGATCTACACACGGTCCGTGTTTGATTCTCAATGTTCTGCCTGCCAGGGTGATATTGATGGGGAACGGTGGTTTTACATCTTTCTGTTTCATGACTTAATAATTAGGAAATTGGGGCGGAATTGAGCATAACTTTTGAAAGAATTGTTTGTAGTTCTGGTGGTCAAGCCTGGAACCGAAGGTTTTAGAAGACTGAATGAACATGAAGGGTGATGTTTACAAATTGATTCTCCTGATTATAAAACCTTTAATTTGTATTAAAAGTGGTGGAATCGTAGAAACTCCTCCTGAGAAAAAAATTCATACCAACTAGCTATTATGTGTACGGGACTACGGGTATGCACCAGCCGCACACTGCGCCCGCTCTTTATAAGTTTTGAATTTTTTCCCCGATTTTAACGTTTTGCAAAATGCTGGTAACGCAAATCCACATTTTACAATGTTCACAAATTAGACTTGGATTTTATCTAAGAAGTTACGTTTGGTTCAGAGAAACATATCAAATCTATCACTACTCGGGTTATTGTGATACAGCTTCTTCTCCCACTTGCCTGATACGTGGCTTCGCGGGAAGGCGCCGCCTCCGCCAAGCAGTTTTAGGGCTTCATGGAAGTTAATTAACCACATCTAAAACACGCCATTACTATACTAAAGGTTAGTCAATATGAATGTCCTCGACAGGCCTCGTTTATCTGCAAATCTGACCCAAGACGAACGACAGAATTTGGTACCACGTTTATCGGGTATGTTAGGGGACAGACGTAAAGACAATTTTCTAGGTCTCTAGCGTTTTGAGCAGGAGTCATAGACGAGCGATCAGCTAAATAACTTGTTAATGCCATCCTTGCAAACCCGAATCTTCCAGGAAGTAATAGAGATCAATGCGTATCATCAGTTGTGTGGTTTTTCTTGAATTAAATGTAGTGCCAGTGTGTATGAGTGAGTGAGTGAGAGAGAGAGAGAGAGAGAGAGAGAGAGAGAGAGAGAGAGAGAGAGAGAGAGAGAGAGAGAGAGAGAGAGAGAGAGAGAGAGAGAGAGAGAGAGAGTTAGAGAATTAGACACGCAGAGAAACAGCCAGCCAGCAGACAGACAGGGAGACAGGGAGAGTGAGACAAGGAGAAAACACCAGGTAAGAAAAAAATAAAAGGAAGAAAGATTTAAAGGCCTCTCCAAAGAGAAAAGAAGAGGGTGAGGTTTATGTTATTATAAAGAAAACAAAATAACAGCTATAGAATATGGCCGCACTGTAGCTATTAACATACAGGAGGTTCTTCCTAAAATGTAAATGTAATGTTTATTCAACGTACTACCACAACATTCCGGGATGTTGTTGACAGGTTGAGTGAGCTCGCTGGGGAGGTTGGTGTCGTCTGCTGTACCACACAACCTACACCCTACCCAGCCTTACCACAGCCCGACACACTGGCTTCCTGTAGCCGTCACCACTAGAGTCAGCTTGCTAGGATCGCACTGAGCGAGTTAAAACATTGCTTATAATTTGGGTTGCCGATCAGTATGTTTCCAATTTTTTCTACTTTTGTAATCTTGAGAAAAAAAAAGCAAAACAATAACAAAACACCCCTCCCCGCCCCCCAAAAACTAACCAAAAAAAACAAAAACAAAAACAAAAAACAACAACAACAAAAAACGTGTAGTTTGTGATTGCTAGATTTTTTTGCCCAAGTCATATGTTATAGTGATGGGAATATTAAAAAAAAAAGCCAGCAACTTATACAACTTGACATAATCAATTAGGAAAATAAATGAGATTTCAGAACAATAAATTATTGATTTTACAGAAGTATTTGTCAGTACAATGTTTGCTTCATGCCATCCTTTCTGACTCAAGTGTCGTGGAATGACAGCCATGCTCCATGATGCGCGAACGGTATACTGCAGTGCGGCGAGCGTCCAAAGATGTCATGCTCCATGGTGCGCGAACGGTATACTGCAGTACGGCGAGCGTCCAAAGATGCCATGCTCCATGGTGCGCGAACGGTATACTGCAGTACGGCGAGCGTCCAAAGATGCCATGCTCCATGGTGCGCGAACGGTATACTGCAGTACGGAGAGGGTCCAAAGATGCCATGCTCCATGATGCGCGAACGGTATACTGCAGTACGGAGAGCGTCCAAAGATGCCATGCTCCATGGTGCGCGAACGGTATACTGCAGTACGGCGAGCGTCCAAAGATGCCATGCTCCATGATGCGCGAACGGTATACTGCAGTATGGCGAGCGTGCAAAGATGCCATGCTCCATGATGCGCGAACGGTATACTGCAGTACGGAGAGCGTCCAAAGTGCCATGCTCCATGGTGCGCGAACGGTATACTGCAGTACGGAGAGGGTCCAAAGATGTCATGCTCCATGGTGCGCGAACGGTATACTGCAGTACGGCGAGCGTCCAAAGATGCAATGCTCCATGATGCGCGAACGGTATACTGCAGTACGGAGAGCGTCCAAAGATGCCATGCTCCATGGTGCGCGAACGGTATACTGCAGTACGGAGAGCGTCCAAAGATGCCATGCTCCATGGTGCGCGAACGGTATACTGCAGTACGGAGAGCGTCCAAAGATGTCATGCTCCATGGTGCGCGAACGGTATACTGCAGTACGGAGAGCGTCCAAAGATGCCTAATCCAGCTCTCGGCTGCTAATGCCGATGCCTCCAGAGTGTCTAGAACGGTTTGTTTTTAAAGCCAAGAAAAGAAATTATTTTTATTAATTTTATTTTGACACACAGAATCTGCGTCAACACCGAACCTCATCGCACAATCCTCTTTAGCCGGTTTCTATTTCAACCATAGAAATATCTGGCAATTAAAGATGCTGCAATTCAAATAACGTGAACGACGAGGGAAGCAACTTGCACAAACTGAGGTTTTCTTGCACTAGCACGCTCATACTAATATTTGGTATTAATTTACAATGAATTTGAATAGTATTGCTTGGTGTGTCATTTCATAACAGATTCTGCAATTCCCTAAGAGGCTCGATGCCATCTGCGACAAGTGGAATGAATTCAAATCCACAAAACTTAACCAGGTCAAAAACAAAGCTGTGCGTTAATTTATGTAAATTTAGGAATTTATCTGAAACTTTATGAATCATTTTTACAATCGGCGCTAAAATTCCATCAAAGGATCAGATTTATGAGGAGATGTCTAAAAATAACAAAAGAGGAAAAAAAAATGGCAAAATATTTCAAGTAATAAAAATGTATTTAAATTGTTGCGAAAATAATTTTATGATTAATCGAAATCAATGACATTTTTATTTTTACATTGGTTTCAAATTAAAAAGAAAAAGATGGCAGATAAAAAAAAAAAAAACGCTTTTTGAAAAAAGGTGTCTTAAATTTGTACAACTTTATGTATAAATTATTAATGAGCTTTCATTCATACACTTTCAAATTTCACCTGATCTCGTATATAAATATTTCTAGAAAACTTTCAATAATTGTGATAAGGGAAATTATTTCCCACTAGGATATTAAAAAAGGGGAAAATAATATGTTTCAAATAAAACAAAATGTTTAATAAGGAACACAAATTTCGGCTCGCGTTTTTGTTAAAAATATTTTACAATTTTCAGAATCTGCACTAAATCCTAGCATGTTGGGGTCTGTTAAAATTAAAGGAAAAAAGCGAGCGTTATTTCATGCACTTTATCATATCATTCAAAGTTGAATTTTCCATCGATGTTAAATTTCTTCAAATGCGTCCCTTTTGAGTCTAATTGATTTGTGCGCTAGCATCTCAACGTGATGATTCTGGGCAGCATCGATTTGATTGTTGACCTATCAATACCGCCACGGACTTGTGTGGACAACAGGCAAATTTACATAGCAAATAACATGTTATCGTTCAAGTCGGTGGGCGAGGAATTGTTGTGAGACGGAGAATGGTAAAACTAAAGAGAAAGAAATGCAAATGGAATAATAGAGAAAAAAACTGATGGAAGCAAAAAAGACATAGAAATAAAAGGAAAAGTAAACAAGAATTATTAAGAAAGCTAGAGTCCATCAAAAGAAATCTATATTGATATAACACTTGAAGGTATGCTGAAACTTTTCCTTTCAATATGACATCTTTCCAACATGACATCCAAAGACTGAAGTTTTTCTTTCCAACATGACATCAAAAGACTAAAGTTTTTGCTAAAGTCTGACGTTTTTCTTTTCAATGTGATATCCAAAGACTGAAGTTTTTCTTTTAAATATGATATTCAAAGTCTGAAGTTTTTCTTTTCAACTTGATATCCAAAGACTGAAGTTTTTCTTTTCAACATGATATCCAAAGAAGGAAGTTTTTCTTTTCAATATGACATCCAAAGACTGAACTTTTTACTTTTCAATATGGCATCCAAAAACTGATTTATTTCTTTTCGATGTAACATTTAAAGACTGAATTTATTCTTTTCAACATGACATCAAAAGACTGAAGTTTCCAGCAGATCTCTTATGTTTCGTCACATCAAAACGCACAACAGTACTGATGTCATGGTTTTAATATTTTGATTGAGCCTCTTTTGGCATGTATCTTTTGAATGAGACAATTTTTAGGTCTCTTCTCTTTTAATACGGAAAAACACTCACCAAAAATTATTCATAAGCTTGAAACTTGAGACTTCCTATGCTTTTTTTGTAAGCGATATTAATTTCAATCTAACTCAAAGATTTTCTTTCTTAAAAAGATCAATTTTTTTGGCGTGGGTGGGACTGCTATTTAACGTTTTGATGCCCAGCCAAATTATTTCTTTTTTTTTTTTTTAATCTCTGATATGGTTATGGTTTTTCTACAGTATTTTTCTGTGTGTTTTCTCTAGTTTTCTTAGTTGTTGCTCTCACTCTGGGCTCGAACCCTTTACAGTAAAAAAAAAAATTCGTTCGATGCTTTACCAGTAAATCTAAGTAAAAAAAATCCACAAGAAATAATCAGCACAAGCTGACAAGTTGCCTTCACTAACCAAAACAGCCTGAAAATAGTGACAGCCTCTGGTCTTAGAGATTGAATCTTACCTTTGTCCCCGGCAGATCAAGCGTAAGGTCCTCCGCTATCCTGAAGTCCTGGCCTAGATCTGACATGTGAGCTCCTCGCCAGCTGCTCCACGCCCTCACACCGGCCAAGCGGGGGAAAGGTGAGCAGTTG
>JAWDGP010004927.1:482500-550000 GCA_033675545.1 Elysia crispata | reverse complement strand
GAGGCGGCATGAATTCGCGTTGTCTGAGCTGCAATGCAAGAGAAGTATCCACTGATGGTAGGCATGCCTTGCATTTGCTCAAGAAAACGGTGTTTGTCGTATAGACGTGCGGGTTCGATCCTTAATGTTGTCTCTTTACACATCTTATCTGTCGGACATTTAGACACTGCGTTGATAAGAGAGAAGAAGAGGATAGAGAGTTGAACAGATGAGACAGGATAGAGAGAGAGACATTTTGAGCGACAGAAATCAGGTAATATTGATAATTGAAGATAAAGAGAACAATTTTTAAGAGCCACGAACGAACAAGAAAGAGAGAGAGAGAGAGAGAGAGAGAGAGAGAGAGAGAGAGAGAGAGAGAGAGAGAGAGAGAGAGAGAGAGAGAGAGAGAGAGAGAGAGAGAGAGAGAGAGAGTGTGTTATACAGACAATCAGACTAACGGAGACAGGGACAATCAGAGTTGAATAATTAAATACAGTAAAGGAGAGCCAAGGGCAGGTAGAATACAGTTTGGCAAAAAAGAAACATTGTCTGTTTTATTAAGTGATTTTCAACAATCAACTTCTTCTGCCTGGTTCCAATTACTTCAATCAAGGAAGTTGTAAGGCTCGGAGGTGGATGAGGATGGGAAAAAAAAAGGGGGGGCAGGGGGGGGGGGGGAAAAGGAAACATGCCACCACAAGAAAGTAGTCGGATTTTTTTCTAAATCATAAGTGTACGTGTTTATTTGTGTGTGTTGCTTTGAGTGAGAAGACACCGTCTACAGTTAGAGATGGGAAGAAGGAGGGAGGGGGGGGAGGGGGGGGGTTAAAAGTTTAGTTAGTAGTTAATTTGCAGACGGAATGATTTTTTTCCCTGGCGGGCACTGGCAAGAAATTGTCTTGTAAAGATCATTATTCAAGTGCTGATTAAGCTAAAGCCAATCAGTGATTGCTAGGTCTGAACTTCAAATTTCACACCCTTTCTTTGATGTGTGGTTGAGTAATCAGCAATGTGTATAATAACTATGGAGACCGCAAAGGATATGGATAATCTTCATTCCTGAAGTATGACAGAAAAAAAAATTAGCACATAGAAACGAGAAATGAGAATTGTGGGAAGTGTTTCATTCGCAGTTTGCGACTCATTTCTGAGGTGAGAGTAATGCGAACAATACACTGAGCATCCCTCCGTGACTGGCCAGTTTTTAGATAATCACATTATCTATTCTTAGATAATGATATCATCAATAATTATTTTGTCATACAGAGCCGAAATGTATTTTCCCACGTGTGAAAATAATTACCATCGGGCTGAAAACGAAGAATCTGTGTAAGTTGAACGTGTATAGGACAACTTATAGGAGTAAGCTACAACATCAGTTGTGACAATTCATGACACTTCTCTGTGTAGGTAGCTACAATGCCACTTGCAACACATCTCCATCTAAAGGAGTAAGCTACAATATGTCTTGTGTCAATTCATGACACATCTCTGTATAGGTAGCTACAATGTCACTTGCGACACATCTCCATCTAAAGGGGTAAGCTACAATGTCACTTGCGACATATCTCCATCTAAAGAAGTAAGCTACAATGTTATTTGCAACACAACTCCATCTAAAGGAGTAAGCTACAACGTGCCTTGTGTCAATTCATGACACTTCTGTGTATATAGGTAGCTACAATATCACTTGCGACACATCTCCATCTAAAGGGGTAAGCTACAATGTCACTTGCGACATATCTCTATCTAAAGAAGTAAGCTACAATGTTATTTGCAACACAACTCCATCTAAAGGAGTTAGCTACAACGTGTCTTGTGTCAATTCATGACATTTCTGTGTATATAGGTAGCTACAATATCACTTGCGACACATCTCCATCTAAATGAGTAAACTACAATGTCACTTGCGATACATCTCCAAAGAAAAGAGTAAGCAACAATATCACTTGAGACACATCTCCACCGAAAGAAGTAAGGAACAATATCACTTGAGACACATCTCCACCGATAGGAGTAAGGAACAATATCACTTGAGACACATCTCCACCGAAAGAAGTAAGGAACAATATCACTTGAGACACATCTCCACCGATAGGAGTAAGGAACAATATCACTTGAGACACATCTCCACCGAAAGAAGTAAGGAACAATGTCACTTGAGACACATCTCCATCGATAGGAGTAAGGAACAATATCACTTGAGACACACCTCCATCGAAAAGAGTATGCAACAACGTCACTTGAGACACATCTCCATCGAAAGAAGTAAGCAACAATGTCACTTGAGACACATCTCCATCGAAAGGAGTAAGCAACAATGTCACTTGAGACCCATCTCCATCGATAGGAGTAAGCAACAATGTCACTTGAGACCCATCTCCATCTAAAGGAGTAAGCAACAATGTCACTTGAGACACATCTCCATCGAAAGGAGTAAGCAACAATGTCACTTGAGGCCCATCTCCATCTAAAGGAGTAAGCAACAATGTCACTTGAGGCCCATCTCCATCTAAAGGAGTAAGCAACAATGTCACTTGAGGCCCATCTCCATCTAAAGGAGTAAGCAACAATGTCACTTGAGACACATCTCCATCGATAGGAGTAAGCAACAATGTCACTTGAGACCCATCTCCATCTAAAAGGGTAAGCGACAATGTCACTTGAGACACATCTCCATCGATAGGAGTAAGCAACAATGTCACTTGAGACACACCTCCATCGAAAAGAGTATGCAACAACGTCACTTGAGACACATCTCCATCGAAAGAAGTAAGGAACAATGTCACTTGAGACACATTCCATCGAAAGGAGTAAGCAACAATGTCACTTAAGATAGATCTTCATCGAAAGGAGTATGCAACAATGTCACTTAAGACGCATCTCCATCGAAAGGAGTAAGCAACAATGTCACTTGAGACGCATCTCCATCGAAAGGAGTAAGCAACAATGTCACTTGAGACGCATCTCCATCGAAAGGAGTAAGCAACAATGTCACTTAAGACGCATCTCCATCGAAAGGAGTAAGCAACAGTGTCACTTGAGACACATCTCCATTTGAAGGAGTAAGCCACAATGTAGCTTGTGTCAATTCAACCTAATAGAATTGTGTAAGGGTCGCATATCGTGATCGCACTTCTTTATCGGAATTTAACTAAGAAAAATTTATTGTTTGCAAAGCGACGGACTGTTGGATAAAGTCTATCCACTATAATGATGTTGTTTTTTTTAAATTCCCGTATACTGATAGATAAATTTTATCCACTACAGTGTTATTTTCTCCAGGTTCATTTCTGGATCAAGCTTATTCGATGTGATGCCCGTCGTATGTTCTAGCAAACTGTTTGACCGTTGGAAGTTAATGAAGCTCTCTACTGCAGGTCTGGTCCGAGAGGAGACGATAATCTGACCAGGCTGGACATGAAGCGGGCAGGAGGAGGAGGAGGAGGAGGAGGAGGAGGAGGAGGAGGAGAGCATTTTACCTGGTTCCCTAAAACCAAAACTCACAGAGTCAATATCTAGAAATTCTCAGTTTTATGGCACAACTTTCCCGTGTTTATGTGCATAGAGCCTTTGATAGAAAATACCCTTTTTAGTAATATACATTATCCCAAAGCTCAAGTTTGTTCTATCTAAGACAAGGAAGTGTGCGTTGAACTCTAGTGGCAGGTCATCTAAAACTTCTCCTCTTAGGCTGAAGACTAACCGCCTAGGCTCTGAGGTCTAGCAGGTTAATGTCGGGGGTTGATCTTGCTTTAATAATTTGCATGAACAAGGTAAGAACGATCAGGTGTGAAGGAAGATTTTATAGGAACTGACGGTTTCATTTCAGTTTGGATCCCTCGCACCTGGCAGTAGCCGACACAACACAGGGTCGTGGGGAGACAACAGTGAGTAATGGGGGTGGGGCTAGGGGGAGGGAGCTCTGATCACAGAGAGAGAAAGAGAGGGGAGGAATATAGAGGTATGAAGAAAAAAAGGCAAGAGTGATGAGGTGAGAGGAAATTGAGGGGGGGGGGAACAAAGGAGAAAAAAAAGTAAAATAGAGATAGAAAAAGGAGAAGAAAGAGAACTTTTTTAAAATCAGTTGATTTTGTTGCCCTTAACTATGAAGCTAAAATATAAAACGTTTGAAGATTTTTAGTTTTCGCGAGTTTCGACTTATCATCCGTGAGAATTATGAGCTTTTTTATACTCATTTTATGAGAGCGTGATTCTCTAATCTCTAATGGTTGAGGATCTATCATCTTCCCAGATCGATTTGGTGAGAAGCGTCAGCTTGGCTATTAACCATGGTCGTGGGTCTGATCAAGTAATTCCCTCCATACAACAGCCTAATACAGTGACAAAGAAACCGACATTGTCTAAGGGAAGAAGACGGATGAAATCAGCTCGCCCAGCACTGAACGATGATTTGTTTCTAGAAATTCGTCTCAAGCCGGTCGTGTCCTCGTGCTGGGAACAGAACACGCTCAGGCATTGTTCACGGTTTGTCTGTGTCATGTCCGGGATTAGCGAGACTCGATTCTCGCAGCGGTCTGACGGCAACCCCTCAAATGACAATTTTCGTTTACACAAAAATATGTTAAATAGCATAAGTCAATAGTAAGCTGCGGCAGTCACTTCCAGAATGTTCTATTATTTTTCCCATTCGCCCAGCAGCTAGGTATCAGGCGCCACTGTTCGAGGAGGGAAAAATTGCGACTTCCTTGATTCCCGTTAAGTTCCGATCCGACTTTCCCACAGAGAGGGGAGGTAACACAACTGCTTTCAGTGTTTTGACTCGGCAAGGAAATTTGCATGAAGCTAATCTCGTAACTTGTTTTAAAAAAGCATTAGGTACAATCTTTCAAAAAAGGCTATAATGTATTTTAAGCGACATTAAACTGTTTTTTCGTTCAAACGGTTAGTTTGAATGTTTTGTTAACAGGAAAAGCAAAGATTATATTATTAAAATGACTTTTGTAACTCGGAGTAGAGAAATACTCAGCTCTTTCTGTCTTCGTTTTAAATTTCCAAATTTGGTCTCTGATAAATTCTTACGGAGAAGAAGTGGTTCTCTCTCTCATAGTATGATGGAGAGGTTTCCTGAAATCAAAACCAAGCAACCCTTCGAGAGGAAGACCGAATAATTTTCAAGAACCATCGATAATTAACTGATCCAGCCAGTGTGGCACTTCACTCTAGGTTTAAAGAGATGGTGGCACTGATTGCCTGGAGACATAAAGATGATGGGGAGAAATACAGCCTCAGCCACCGGTGGGTGTGATGTGAAGTGCTGTCACGATGGGTATATGACTTGTGTGGGGATGTTTGTGGGTAGTTTGCATATGTTGAAACGATTATAGGCGTTAGGTTTTAAAACATAACTGAACATTTGAAAGACGTTTTCCTCCCAACCTGACCTAGGATCTAGTGGTCTTCCAGTGCTTCAAGGGTGTTCATCTTTCACCGCGACAGTCCACAAAGCTGCCTCTGGCAAACAATGAACACTTCTGTTTTACTAAAAAGAACACACAAAAAACAAAGATATAAAAAAATTATTTTAATTTTTATTTGCACGTTTACCTTTTTTTTTGCCTCACAAATTCTGCCTTACAAGAGTTGGTGGGAGCCGAAATTTGCTTGGCATTAACTATTGAAAACGAGAGCTGTCCTAGTATGCCATGCGTCTTTTTCTTGTTTGGTTTGTTCTTTCCGCGCTTTGCAAAGAAAACCCACCCACCTAGGCTTGATCTTTTCTCAAGAATAACAACTACCCACCTCTTCCACCCCCCAAATCTCACCGTCGTAGTAGTTTTAATGTCAACAAAATTGAACATCTCTTCGAACTAGCCATGGACATCCTCATAGTCGGGTTTCGATGATTGCTGCTTATTTTAACTACATGATTGTACATGTGTTGACACCGTTCTACAGGCTTCCTTGGTTTGCTCCCCTCCCGCAATACGTCTCTTATATTTTCCAACCCACAGAGATTAAACATTGGAACGTTTTAGCACTATATCGCGGGAGAATAAAAACTGACTTCATGTTTTTTTTTATTGACAAACCTAAACCTTAAACGAGAACACATTTTCAAGAATAATATTGTAATAATTTTAAAATGAAATGAAAAAAAGAAAGGATGTTGTCTTATCTAACAATAGCAGCAAGTTGCATCTAGACGCAATATCTGAATCATCCTGGAAAGAGAAACATCAGGTTTAATGTTCGCTGCCAATTTGGCGATCACTTCGATTCACATCTGTTAAAAGAGTCGTATGAACTTTGTCTTTACATTATAAAAAAAATATTGAAAATGTAGGTAAATAAGTAGATAGAGGCATGGGAAGATATGTGTTTTAGTAGATGAAAATTTTGAAACATTACAAGGTTTGTTAAATAAAATCAGAGGAAACGTGCCTGCAAACGGTGCAAAGTTGAGTGATTATGGAGACAAAGGTAATTGGTTTAGAAGACAAAGCGATCGGATAAATGAGTAATAGATGGAGACACGGCTGCAATACTTGATTAACAAACCAAGACATTGGGAAGATAAAAGAGACACTGGGAACGAGTGTAGAGAGGTAGGTAGAGGGGAAGGCGTGGTATAGTAGACTGAGACATTAGAAAGATACGAAATATTTACCTTATCTGATTCAGACCTTACGCAGTCTAACTTGCGATGATATGATGATGATGATGATGATGATGATGATGTTGAAGATTCTGATGATAATGATGATAATGATGATGATGATGATGATGATGATGATGATGATGATGATGATGATGATGATGATGATGATGATGATGATGATGATGATGATGATGATGATGATGATTGTTATAATAATAATGATTGTGATGATTGTGATGATGAAGATGATGGTGTTAGTGATGATTACGATTTTGATAATGATGGTGATAATGATGATAATGATAATAATTGTGTTGATGATGATTATGATAATGATGATGTTGATGATGATGAATAAGGAAAGTCAGATGTTAGCAACAACCTCCATTGTAGATGAATTTGCGGCTATCATTGCAGAGTCTAACTGTATGGCGTGCGGTATGAGAACCCAAGCAACACCAGCAGCTCAGAGAGCGAGTGGTGCTGCAAAGTCCTCTCATCTTGACCTGTTGCACTTGCCCCAAGTGGGACAGAAGTCTCTATGTCACTCTGCAGCGGTGTTTTAAGTTTTAGACTGGACATAGTGAACCCAATAGATTTGTCGTGTCTAAACAGCAGAATGTTGTTTAATCAATAGTGGAAGTTCATCTTATTCATAATCTATTTCACAAAAATACGTCGATATTTTTCATTATTAAAAACGTCTCTAGCATGCAACAACACAAATCGATAAGAATAGCACGAGTGTGAGTACAGCTGTAGCAAGAGTGTGAGTACTACTGTTGGTGATGGCTTTACCTGTACTAACAAAATTAATATTGGCTTCTCGTGGCAAATGTTGGAAGTTTTCCTTTGCTTTCAAACCATATCCAATTTAATTACGCTAATGTATAAAAAAGATGCAAGCCTAAATTGTTACACATAGTTTTATTTCTATGTTTATTTTATTCTTCCCGATTACGGTATCGTGTGTGAATTTGAGGCCAAATATAAAAAAAGCCTTTCAACAAAGATCTTAAAATTCTTTGTGCAGAACTGGAAATTAAATGAAGGTTTAGAATGAATGAAATTAGAAGATTAATTTTGCCTGACCACTAACAAAAACTCAATCTTATTCAATTCAGCTGTATAAAGCGTTTTGTTGTCGGTGCTAAGGCAACCGTTCCTAATCTTAAATGTTTCATTCTGTATCCAAAAACTGAACCTTCCATCACTCGGCCAGCAAAGTTTTTGAAAGACAAAAACCCATTTTTTTGTATAAGTCAACGAATAAAAATCATTGCAGCAAGTTTTCGTGTCTACGCGAACAATCTAAAACATCCAAACCAGAATAAGTATAAATCAAATATAAAGACGTCATCTCATTGAGACCAAAAATTTCAAAACAGTTTTTCATCGGGCGAGTCTTGAGTTACAATACATTAACAATTAAAACGCGCGCCGCAAATAGTCGAAATTCCCATATCTCATATACATATGGATTCATATCACTAACATATAAGCTTTACATGCAGCATCAATTTGCATAATTAAACAAATTTCATGGAGATTGAAAGGGCATCTCTGAAAGGGTTATAAAGAACGACATGGAGAAACCAAGTAGAAATCAAGCTAATGAAATCATGAGGATCGTCGTCTGTAATTTGATGTGTCATTAGCGAGTCACTGAGGGTTTCGGTTAGAGACTGCTCGCCCAGCTTCCCTATTACTGTGTGAGACACCAAACACCTAGACCGCACATCTGACCGGAGCTGAGACCTTGTGAAACCTGGGATTGGCGAAATGGGCGAGAGGTGCCAATACGGACACACACACACACACACACACACACTCTCAGACCTGTAAGGGGAAGGGAAGTCCATGAATTGATAACTCAGGTTAGGATAAAGAAAGGGAAAGATAACTGAAGGTGTTGTTAGAATAGTTATTTCCCTTCAGAAATATGCACTAAACTGTATATTTATGTTTTCGTAAACAACATTTTGACAGAAATACTTCGATAAATACTATTTTATTCTATCTGATTCTATTATCTAATACGTAGTAACAGGCTCTACCTGATGTTCTAAAAATTCATAGAGACTGATTCTCTACACTAAAAGATCATATAACTAGTGATCAATTTAAACATGTTTTAACCATCTCAAAAGTTCCACATTACAGAGCATAACTACTGAACCCTTTTCCGCTTTTCAATATATATATAGCCTTTGGACCTCTGATCACTCTTCTATATCTTTTCTGATTGGTTTCATCGCAGTGTTTAGAGCATCCCTGTCTGAGTACCAGAGGTGGCGACAGAACGGGAAGAGAAGGCTCGCCTCAGGACTGTGACCATCGGTCAGGGGGGACCTGGTGGACAGACTCACTGACAGGCCAACCAGCACGCTGCTGACAGCGCCGAGATTAGGATTCAGGGTGTAGGAGAAGTCGTAAAGGCTCTGTCTTCAGACCTGTAGCACTGGCTGGGCTGGTGCTTGGAAGGCTGTGGGGAGTTGTGAAGTTTGGACTCCATGGTCACGTGTACAGGTCAGCTGAGCCGCTAGTGAAGTCGTATCCTGTCATTGTTGTATTATCAGTTGTAGAGTTTTCGGTCGGACAAAGGTGTGTAGGACCCAGAGGTAATGTCAGGGCACGATAGCCGAATAGAAAAGAACCTATGACTTGCCACACACTGACCACAGACCCGGCAAGGAGCCCGAGAAAAGCTCCGAGACTGTTCGCCTGAGGGAAGACCCCAATCAACAGGAACAGGCCCGACGTTGGCCCGCTAGAAGCGCTGATTAATGTGTAGGTTATCTGGGTTATCGGCCCTTGAAATTCTTTAGCCAGATACGCCAGGCCTGTGATCAGCAGACCAAAAAAGCAGACGAAAAGCTTCGTGGTAGTGGTGACCCCTGACTCTGACTTGCCCCGCAGCGGCCCAGGCCAGGAAGTCCTCCACTGTGTTCGCTGAGAGCGAGTTGATCCCCGAGGATAGGGTGCTCAGCGCCCCAGAGAAGATCGTGGAGATGTACAGTCCGGGCAGGTCTGGCAGGAACCTCAGAGCATGGAGAACCCAGTAGGGTACCACTTGGTTCTTGTTTTGTATAAGGCCTGCAGCTAACGAATCGCAGCCCAGGGAGAAGAAATAGACTAAAATAAGTAGACCAGTAGCACACATGGTCACACCGTAGAATGCCACTAGGGGAATCGTGATGATGTACACCTTGTTCGCCTCTCCTATGGCTCTGGTGGACATTGCCCTCTGGACGCTGGACTGGCTGAAGTGGATGGCGAGCCAGTAGAAGACCGCGCCGAAGCGTTGATTCCACACCGTGTGCCGTACGCGTGGGTCAAGGCTGAACTCATCAAACTGGAGCCGGCCTCTGTTTGTGCCGATCTGCCACACTTTGTCCTCTCCACCGACATCGATGATTCCTTTGACGAGCACCGTGAAGATACCGGTGAAGATGATCGCGCTCTGGAACACGTCCGTCCATATGAGACTCTCCATGCCGCCTAGAGTTGTGTACACCGTCCCAATGCTTCCCACCAGGCAGATGGACATCCATGGCGGGACGCCGACTGCTGCCTCCACAGCTAGAGCAGGGGACAGAAGTGCCACCATCATGTAGGCGAGGTTTGTTGATACTCCCATCACGGCACCCAACACCTACTGGCTACGCGACTTGTAGCGTAGAGCCAGGTCTTCGAACACACTGGTCAGTCCTAGAGGATACAATCAGGGGGCTGACGGTCACCAGGGCGATAAGATAAGACAGGACAAGTCCGATCTGCGAATACAGCATCATGGTTCCGTACGTGTAGAGCTCAGTAGGAACACCCAGCAGTGACACGGCTCACTTGAATGCCGCGAACAGAGAAATACAGACGGGAAAAGCTGTCATATGGCGACCGCCAAGTAAATATTCCTCTTTAGTTTTCTTCTTGTTTCCTCTCACAGCAATAAAAAGCCCAATGGCCATAGATCCTAACAGCATGAGAGTTAGAAAAATAAAATCAGCAATGCTGAACTTGATTGAGTCTCTTTGTGAAGCCATATTGGGAAACAGAGAGAATGAAACCAATAGTGTCACTCTGCTAGAATGGATGTGGCGCAATCCAATATCAGACAGATAGATCCACAGACTTTCTAATGGGTATGAGACCAACAGTTCTGTCAGTTGCTTTAACGGGTTCTCCTGGTCTGAGGTTTCTCCACAACAGTATACAGGACAAGAAATGGCTGGTTGGGCAGCAACATTATCATTCCAATCACGCAAGAGACGTAATTTGTGTTAGCAAAAGATTAAACCGTTACGATCAGCGCGTGATTTAAAAACAAAAAACAAGCGAAGACAAACTCTAGTGAAAAAAAAATGTTAATGACCGTGACATGAGCGTTAAGGTATGTTTGGATTTTACTGAAACTTCTGTTCCTATAATCGCAACTATCCCATCCCAATCACTTCCCATCTTCTTGATGGTATGGCAAGGCTTTCAGCAAATGACTTACGAGATGGGAGATATTAGTGTAGGAGGGTTTGACAACCGCGTTGTGTGGAAAAGGGTTGAACTGTGTTTTTTAGTGTTTTTGAAGTCTTCTGTACGGATCTGACAACAGTTTGATTGAAACGATCGTGACGCCAGACCGGAACGCAGCAGAAGTCACGGAAGTTGCATCATCTGCTTGGGTCACAGTGACTTCCGGTGGAGCAGGATACTAGTCGACACAGGTGAAGTAGGTCAACTACTATGTACTGCTGTCAGTTTCTTTCTTTCTTGGGAAATATGTTATAGTTTTTCTCCCCGTAACCCTACCAATCCAATGTCAGGTCAAAATGATCCGAAACTTTACATTATAATTATGTCATATAATTAAAGCTAAAACCTTTAACCAAATGATCTCCTAGATACGCCTTCGTCCGAGTTTTACACAAATAATATCACAATTTGAGACCCCTCTGAGAAAACCAAGCTGGACAAATTGTGATATGTAAGCTGGAAAATTGTGATATGTAAAGATGTCATTATGTTTGTACAGGGTTTGGTCATTTTGACATATATACATTTTTAAAGCATAATATAAAGAATGAACTTTGCTACATAATGTTTTACTTTGTTGCTGTTATCAGCTTTGATACAGGAACAGCCAGCATGTACTATTATTCACTAAAGGAGGCCATAAAAAAAACGAAATAAAAACAAAAAAACAAAACAAGACTAAAAATGGGTTCTAGCTGATTGAAGAGAAACTCTAGCTTTGGTTGGACGCCTCACTCATCCTGATGCTACGGACATGACCATGTTTTCCTTGGACCGTGGTTTTTATCTCAAGTCAAGTGAATCAATTGTCAGGTGCGCATTTACTCGCAATCGCTTCCAGAAACTTTGCAAACGTTTTCGGTATTATTATCTTTTTTTTATCTTTATTATCAAAGGTAACTTCTATCTCTTTCTCCGCTATCTCCTTCAAAACCACTCAATTAAAAGTGATGAAGTTTACTGATTTTTACTCTGACATGATTAGTGTCCCACACGGTACAAAAAAATGCAGAAAAGTTATGGATTTACTTAAAAAAGGCCTTGAAAGTTCGTTTTTATATTTTTTTTAATTAGTTCCTCATTTTTTTAAAATTTTGCCAAATTTGTTATGATGATCGACATAACATTTAAAAAACTGTCCTCAGCGGTTTACAATTTTTAAAGCGGAAGAAGCTTTTAAAACAAATTATTGGTATTTTGGTAATATGAATATATTTAAAAAAACCACTCATATTATTTTAATTTATGAGAGTGAAAACTGAAAAAAAAATTAAATGAAGTTTGACCTACTCCTGCGTAAAGACAAAGGCATCATACAGTGTTTTAAGAACAACTATCATCTTTGCCTTTTCTTCGGTGTCGAATGAAAACACCATTTCTGCTTCTATTGCACGCGTTTCGTACTTCTGTACTGTTTAATATCTAAAATATCGACCAGATCCACTAATTGCCAAAAAGGAATCGTAGAAATAGTCAAGATAAAGCCATTTTATTAACTTGCTACTCTGAATTTGTCTTGCATGAATTTTACAGATATGACCAGATCTAGAAGAATTATAAGCTTTAATAATCCAGGTTAACCCAATAAATTAAAAAAAAAATTGGTTCTTTGAATTTTTCTCTCCTTAATATTGCCTGAACAATTGCACGCTTTTATTTGTATTGCAGAGCACCTTTTTATCACTTCAGGTCGAGTACTATATTTTATCTGTATTGGGTCATCAGCACTGCATTGTGGTCTCGGTGGAGAGATAAACTGAAAAGAAGGCTGCTTAAAAGATTGCAACCAAGTTTAGGTTGCTTTTTTTTTTTGCTTGAGACCTCTCCTTCATTAAAAGAATATCTTCATGACAATGTGAGAAGAATTCCAATGTCTAAAGGTTCCAGATGTATATATTTTAATACTGTACAATGGATGGCTTTAGAAGATTGTATGTATTTTAATACTGTACAATGAATGGCTTTAGAAGAGATAGTTATTTATATAACTGTTGGCAAGTTTACTCTCTGATAAAGAGGGAAACTTTATTAAAAAATAACGAATTACTGTGACAACGAATTGATTCAATTAAATACACAGATAAGTTTGGAAAGACAAATTTATTAAGTGGAAATAATAGTGCTTGCTACCAAACACAAAAGAAAAAGAAATTTAAGATGTTAAGAAAACTAAGTAGGTTTATCGAGCTACAAACTCCAAGTAATTTTAATCTATCAAAGACGAAAATCTCAATTAACCAAGCGCTGCAAAGCTTAGAGATCAAAACCCAATTTAAGAACTAAAAATTTGTGAGGATGAAACTAAAAGATCCAAACACTAAAGTACCCCACCCCCCCCCCCCCTCTTTAAAAAAAAATAATTTCAAAATATTGAAAATTCCAAAACCCAATTAAGTAGAACACTCAAAGTTTAAATTATTAAAAGTCATCCATTAGAAGTAAACCCAATCATTAAAAACCCTAAAAAAACATCAGTAAAAGTAGAAGTAAAGTACAAGGTAATCTATTAGAAGGTATTAACTATAACAAAAAGTGATATAAAATTTCATTAAATGACAATATACAGAAGAACAAGGAAATTAAAAATAAAAACAAATTCAAGTAATGTGACGTGAACATACATTTTCATGCACATTTCCAAAAAAAAAAAAAAATCTACCTAATCTTCCATCCCGTGAAGGAGCTATATCTGTTATTGTTATGAAGTTTGTTTTTCGTTTGGCTCTGGAGAAGATATATCTGTTATCTGTGTAAATATAGTTTGCTTTTTTTTTCGTGAAGTTGTATGGCTCTGGAAGAGATATACCTGTTATCTGTGTAAATAAAGTTTGCTTTTTTTCGTGAAGTTGTATGGCTCTGGAAGAAATATACCTGTTATCTGTGTAAATAAAGTTTGCTTTTTTTCGTGAAGTTGTATGGCTCTGGAAGAAATATACCTGTTATCTGTGTAAATAAAGTTTGCTTTTTTTCGTGAAGTTGTATGGCTCTGGAAGAAATATACCTGTTATCTGTGTAAATAAAGTTTGCTTTTCTTCGTGAAGTTGTATGGCTCTGGAAGAGATATACCTGTTATCCGTGAAGTAAAGTTTGCTTTTCTTCGTGAAGTTGTATGGCTCTGGAGGATATAAATCTATAATCAATGTAAATTTGCGTTTCTTTCAATGTAGTTTTCTTCCCCATCTGTCCATCCAAACGGGGACTCATGCTTGTATATTATGACAGACAACTTCGATATCTTTCTCCGCTATCTTCTCCCAAACCAATCAATGTTCAGTAATGAAGTTTACTGAATTTTGAACTGCCAATATCAGTGTCCCAGTGGTAAATTTGTTTTTATGTTATGGATTTAGGTTAAAAAATGCTATTGAAATTGAAACTTTTCCCTCAAATTTTTAAAGATTCTACTCATCACATCACAATTTTCAAAGCGGATGACGCTTTTAAAACTAAATATTGTTATGCTGTAATAAAAAAATATATAGATAATATAAAATAAATATTATTTCACTTTGAAGAGGTGAAAAAAAATGAATTTGATTTACTCCAGCATAAAAGCAAAAGCATCATAAAAAATGACTTTCTGTACAGGAAAGTGGTAGGATTTGGTTTGTCAGTATGAAGAACATTTTCTGTCATCGTAGCGGCGGTTGCGAATATAAATTACACCTCAGCTTCTCTTGCACGCGCCTCGTACTCTATAATGATTTTATCTAAGGTGTGGGCCAGATTATCTAATAATATTGTCACAAGGAACCGCAGAAACATTCAAGTTAAGCCATAACTTGCTACTCTTAATTTGTCTTGCATGAGTTCTACAAATTGTGGCTAGATCTTGAATAAATGGAAGCTTTAGCAAACCAATGCACTATTAAAAATCCAGATCTTTTATTTTTTTCCCGTGTAATCAAATTATTGTCTGAGCGGATGTGTGTTTATACTTTATATCGAGAGCACCTTTTCACCACATCAGGTCCAGCATTACATTGTATCTGTAATGGGTCATCGGTATCACATTTCGGTTTCAGTGGATAGATAAACTGAAAAGAGGGCTGCCTAAAAGATTGCACCCAAATTTAGTTATTTAGTTTGCTGTTTTGCTTGAGATCTCTCTTTCATTTAAAGAATGTCTACAAGGCAACATGAAAACAATTACAATGTATCAAACCGATCTGTTATTGTTGAAAAGTTTGCTTTTCTTTAATATTTTTGTATAGCTGTGGAGGAAATATATCTATTGTTGTTGTAAAATTTGCTTTTCATTATGTTAGTAGCCTCCTCCACCTGTTCATTGCTGTAAAGTTTGCTTTTCTTTAGTGCAGTTGTACGGCTCTGGAAGGTTTGTCTTTTATTCTTTGTGAATTTTGCATTTCTTCGATGTTGTCTTCCCCATCTATTCATTCAAACGGCAATCGTGGTTGTATAGATGTATAATATTTATAATGGGAAATTGCAAAAAGGTTAAAATATTTTTTTTCTAGTAGCCCCCAGGGAGGATCGAACTCCCGACCCCTGGTTTACAAGACCAGTGCTCTAACCACTGAGCTATGGAGGCGTTGCCCATAGAGGTACTCTACATAATTATGGACCATATATTGTTCTTCGTCTATTTTTGTCTTTTGAACTTTTATAGTCAGGTTAAATATTTCTTATTTCATAGTCTATAAAATTACTCATGAATAGTATGGCACAGACTTAGAAATAATATGTTAAGCGGCCAGATCAGCCAACAAAAATATTTATATCACGCACGGCAAACAAATGATGGCAACGAGAAGACTTGGCAGTTGCTGCGTAGCTGAACTGGCCGCCCGGAAACTTAATGTGAATACATTCAATGCTTTGTAATGGGCGAACCAAAAACGGGTTAAGTAAACTATACATTTTATCGAAGTGAATTATAGTTAATGTTGTAATATCCAAATCTATTTTTAGGTAATTTTACACGATATATATGTATATTTATATATAATATATATATATATATATATATATATCGTCAAGTTTGGAATAAATGGGCAGCTGTGTAAGTAAGTGGATACCCACAGGGCAGTGAACCCTTCGGTTCTTTCTGCGTGTATCCATAGCTGTCTAGTAGTATTTAAAGTAACCGTTGGATAGATTAGAAAAATGCAGAATTAGCTCATTTCCCTCATCATAAATTATTACAGTCTCTCAAAATAATTTTGACAGCTCTTTAATAATGTTATAGTAAAGAGGAAATTGTTAAAAAATTGAAAAGAAGGTAATTACTCTGTAAGCATTAAAGTAAACAAAAAAAATGTAAAATGTAATTAAAAATCGTTCATTATTTTATCATTGAAATTATAGATACATAATGGTTTTTTTTACGCCAAAAGAATGGCTGTGAATCGGAATATCTTGCAGGTTTTTCGAGTTCCATAACTGTTTCTTGTTTTCCAGTAATATTTTAATAGCTTCTCTATCCCCTTCTTTCTCTTTCTCTCTCAGCCTTTCACTCCTCTTCTCTGTTTTCATTCTTCCTCTTTTAATTCTTTCCCACCCACTCGATCTCTATGCTTAGAATTCCCACACTTTGAATAATCAAGTCATCGGAAATTTTGTGTAAACCCTGTAGATCATGATATTTAATTCTTCTGTGGACGTTTATTTCAACGAGGTGTCTCATTTTTTTTTTCAAATCATAACCTAAAACACCCTTTCAGCATGGAAATAAAAATCAAGAGACTTCCGCTATTTTTCACAGTAATGAGTTATTTATATCTCGATTCTCACTCGACTGGGTTTGCAATATTAGAATCATAAAGATAGTCTGCGGAAAGTGATATCCAAGTGTTTTTTTTCTTTTCATGAAGATGAAACGGTCTGAGGAGCATTAAATTTATTGCTGGGTTTTAATCCCATGGTCAAGTTAAATGATTTTGTCTTCTTCAATTACGCTGGGAATGATTGAGAAGGCAAAAGATGAACATATCTCATTTCATTATTGCCAATGTTACGTCAACTTCACTTCATAGTGCGTCATAATCAATTTTTCTCTATTTTGATAAAATTGTGTTACCCTTTATATCTTTCTGCTTTGAGAAAAAAGTACGAAAAGGTTAAACTTCCAAAATGCACAGTAAATGATCAGCTATCTCTATGCTCGTTAGTTCCTGACAATATCTCTGTTAAATTCATAATTATTATTGAAACAATGAAATAGTGCTATCACATTGGCATTCCAAGCTAGATTCAAACCACAAATTTGGCATTTCTTTTGAATGTTGTTTGGTATGGCAATGAAAGAATTTTGTTGAGAGTGTAGAGATTAAAATAGCGCAACTTAGAACTACTCGAATAGCAAAGCAGACCATTTATACCAGACTGTAACCAAGATCTTGGGCTGTAACAAGGATGACGCTTTGCCTCTACTCGATATAACAAGTAAAATATCGATAGCCCATACTAAAAAATTCAAGGCTAGCCACCATACCGCAAACGCCTGAACATCGTGGAAGCCATCTTGTATTCTTAAAACTTTTTAGAAACTGCATAAGATCTCAAATGCATCATTTTATTTTAGCTTGAATTTCGTCTATAGAAGCTACTGCATGCACCAATAGCTTGAACATAGTCAGTTTTTTTTTCTTTACAGTTTTTTGTAACCAATCGAAAAACAATGTCCCGCTACTCACGTCCTCCAAATTCATCACTGTATGTCAGAAACGTACCAGATGGCACCCGGTAAGTAGATGTAGATCTAGAGATTTGGCACATCTTTCCTCTTGTTATTCCCTTCGGACTGAGGTCTTTTGGGATTGAAAGAAAAACCCAAGAAAGAACGTAAAAAAATGTCAACTAATCTAGACTAGATCTAGATCTAGAATCTAGTCTAGATCTATAGTCAAGCATTTTTTAAACTTAATAATATAGATTCTAGATCTAGACTCTAAATCTAGAGGCCTACAAGCATACATAGATCTACATTGGACTTATCTTTCTAGTGTCCCTCATCGATCCAAATCTAGATCTTGATCTAGATTCTATTTCAATAGCTTTGATACAGCAGTCTTGATAGCAATGATAATTTACAAAAAGGGTACAAATTTGAATTTTCGGGAAATGTTTTGAAGCTAAAAAAATAGGCTTGCAAACACAAAGAGACTGGATCATTACAGAAAATTCTTGAAATCTGTCTAACTCAAAACAGACTAGGATCTTACCCCTAGTTTTAGTTCTACTTGATGTAGATTCTAGATTTAAATATCTTGTTAAAATTCCAGATATCGGCCCAACTCACGTCAGGCTTCACAATTGAGTGTTTCCTAACGAAATTGAAACTTTTAGTTTAATAGGATTTTAGAGCAACACATAAATGCTGTATAAACATATAATCTCTCGATGAGAAAATCATGTCTCCTTAGTCGTAAGACACAGCGTAGAATTTCGCCCTAAAAACTGCATTTTAGTTCTGAACAATGGGGGGATAGGCCCGAAAGCTAGTTTGAACTTAGGCGACTCAAGCTTTGTTATAGCGGGCCGGGCTCAGGTAAGTCATCAATCACTGTCAGGGTCAGGCCCGCCCATGACCGCAGATAATCGCTGTCTGCACAAGCCAGTGCTCAGATCTGCTGAATTATATGTAATAAAATAGAAAATTTCTCTTTTTTAACTTACAATATCTTCAGAACTACTCATAGTACAGACATCGTTCAACTTTCAACAGTTTCTTCTAAATCTAATTTGAAACCCAGTATTACTTTGATATTTCTATCATCATATTTGTGAGTGTGGTTACTGCGTTTTCATAGTCCATGTTTTTATCTAAAATTTTACCTGCAATTTGCTCCTATTAGATGTAATTGCTAATTAATTAAAAAGTACACGCTAGATTATCACTTTTCAAAACTTATCTGAAAGAACAGAAACCCTAGATTAAAATGATTTAAGTTTTGTTGTGTTGTTTGGGGTCAAAGCGCGTCTATGCTCGTTTTCATCATTGTATTTTTTCCCATTCAGTTCTAGATAATTATCCTGAGTTGAGTCAATCAAAAAATGGAACATTCTATTGATTATAACTGAATCCCACACGCGTCGTGTAAACGGTATGCGCAGAATTTGAGGCAGACTTTGTGCTATAACACCTAAACAGAAAAAAGAACGTTTACACAGATCTTATAGAGACAATCATCAAACACAAATGCTTACCAAACAATCCATTCCTCATAGACAAAGCACATACAATACAGATAATTTTTAACGATCTCAATAGCGCATTCAGGACAATTCACAAGTTTATATCCCACACAGCACCTACAGATGACAGCTCTTTACCAGATATTCAAACAGCAATAGACAATTACATGACAATTTACTGAAGAATCTCGAGCTAGATCTAGGTTTGTGGTTGATTTTCCTATACTAATTATTTCTTTATTTGCAGTCACTTGCATCTTAAAATCCTTAGATCTAGCTTCGTCTGCCTCAGCCTCTAATGTTGTTTGACTGCTTTCTTTATTTCTATATTCATTTATGTCTTTCAGTCAAATGTGCATCTTTCGAAGATCCGTTAGAGGCTAGTTTGTTAATGTTCTAAATGGACTTGATCGTTCTTAGCGATTCATCTTTTTAGTCGGTTCAAGCCAGCATGAAAGTCACTGTCCCTGAAGTATCTATTTTTTTGTAGATGCAGATAGCTCAGTGGTTAAGTGCCTGCTTTTGTCTCGGCAAGGCGATTGGTGCCGCATCGAGGTGCAGGTTCGATCCCTGTTCATTCCATCTGTTATGTTTCCAGGTCTTTCTTCTTTTTTGTCGGTCTTGAGCTAAATCTAGGTTTGTGGTTGACATTTCTATACTATTTATTTCATTATTTTCAGTCACTTGCATCTTTAGATCCTTAGATCTAGCTTGGTCTGTCTCTGCCTCTAACGTGCCTTTACTGCTTTCTTTATTTCTATATAGAGATGAGTAATATAAAGCTCGCTCAAGACAGAGACATGTACAAAAAATCCGTCTCCTGCAAAAAGTATTCCATCTAACATAAAAAAATTTCGTTTGTAGTTTCTTCAAAACTGATAAGTTCTATATGTGAAATTTAAAATAAAAAAAATTCCATGTTACGTTTAGTTGTTACGACCTTCTAAAAATCACTCTATTGTTTTCTAATATACTACAATAAATGTACTTTTTATGACCATGTAACAAAAAAAGTATTTGAGCTAGAGTTTTCGTTCTTGCTTGTCTCTATAGCCTGTTTTATCTATTTTTCAATGCAAACTTTAAAATAAAACATGATTATCATTATTGTGGTTAGAAATTACAGTAAAATATCGAAAAAAAACAAAGTGCCGTGCAGGCACAGAGCCGCCCTAGTCTACCTGAGTTGACAACTAGGTCACGGGGTCAGGTCATTGACACCGTGCGGGCCTCGGCAACTAAAGTAGCGCTTATCAACGCCGTGAAAAATATACGAAATGTTCGTTCTAAAAATTGTATAAAATCACTTAATACTCTTTGCGGTCGAAAGTTTTGCCATGAATTCATATTTAATTGTTCTATGCCATAATATAAGTTTGGGGTAATAAAATTGGTCGGTTTAGGAAATATTCATTCTGAAATAAGCGCATTGTCATAACTATAAACTCAAGCATTTTTAATTCGTGCTGTGGAGGTTTTGGTATAATTTAGAAAAGCCTTATTTCTGTATGGTGAAAGTTATTGTGTTGTGTTGGTCAAATCTGGGGCTTTAAAACGAATCTAAGCACAAACATTTTTGAAAAAGTAATAGCAAAGATATTAGTCTAAAAAGTGGTGAAAATAGTAAATCTTGAGAATCACAGATGATGCACTAGCACACTTGCTGGCGCTGTGCTGGCACCACAAAGTTCATTGTCTCCTAAGTTTGCTCTTCTCTGCCTTACAGGTGATTTATTACCGACCCGCCCACTGCTGGCGGATACCTGGGGTAGGCATGGCTGAAAACTAAAGGACCGCTTTCAGTGGTTTTTAAACAGCTGTGTGCTGAGAAAAGCAAATCCCCATTCCATTGAGGTGGTTGACAGGCTGCTTCACGGGTGTGGCAGGCAAACTAAAATGCCACTCTTTAACAGCCTTGGTTTACATATTGGGTACCATACTGGAAACAAGAAAAACTGATTGAAAAATACTTATTTATTTTCTTCAATATATTTGTTTTGGATTCATCTTTTTCCTTAAAATTTAAATCCATAGAGTCAGTACTCAAGTCTAGTATGTTTTGATCCCATTGCCCCCAATATCCAGTTTGACTGTCAGTGTCATGTAAACAAAAGAGTCGGGTTGGCACTGAGTGAAGACTCCCATCCAATGAAGTGTTTCACATATTTTTTTTCCACCTAGAGATTACTTTTTTGTCAATGATGAATTTTGAAAATAATTTAAAGATTCTTTTTCAGCAGTGTTGCTGTTTACAAGACAGGTCCATAGAGGTGCTGACTTGTTGCTGTAACTTTTTTATGTGGATACTGCTATTTTTATTGGTGAAGTAATTCTGTTTTATTTTTGCATCATGAATCTTCGTCACTTATAGCCCAGAAGAATTGCGAAGCATGTTTGGAAAATATGGACCTATAACAGATGTCTACGTTCCATTGGACTATTATACCAGAAGGCCACGTGGTTTTGCCTATGTGCAATATCCTTGTTGCATAATTGCAGCTGTCCAGGAAATACTTCGTTTGGTAGTTTTATTTATTTTTTTTTTTTTGGTATTTTTTGCTTGTAGATATTTTATTTTAAAGAGCAATGTACACATTTCACATTCAAAGTCCCAAATTTCATGCATCAACTCTCTTCATCGTAGAATTGGATTCTTCTTTATCATGTTTCATTTCATTTTTTTTATCAGAATTCCAAGTTTGAAAGTTAAAGTACAAGGCAAGCGAATGCAAATGTATAATCTGGCTCACAGTATACAAGCTTCGGACCATGCTCGGTCTTGTAGAAAGTCTTGGGAAGGGAGTAGTGGTTAAAGCATTAGCACAAGATACAAGCTAGCAAAGTCAAAGGGTAAATGCAAGCAAGATAACAAGAAACAGTAAACAAGTTTACAGCTTTTCAAGCAAGACAAGTCAAGTCATCAGTTTCTTAATATCCTAAGGAATTGTGAGTAAGTTGTGTAATATGTCTCATAATTCCTCTATAGATACAATTTGGTGGTGGATAATTCAATTGCAAACCATTTTTTTAAATGGCCCACACACTGATGCTGGTTCGAATGCCCTTTTAGGTAAAGTTACATTTACACTGCTTCATTAGTACACTTTACATGGAATTTTAAAGCTACTCCTTATTTTCTGCCCACTTTGTTATGCTATCTTTGAAAGAAGCGAAAAAAACAAAAACAACCTACCATCCACAACCTTAACTCAAAGCTACATTTGAAGATCCACGTGATGCAGATGATGCCCTTTACCACTTGGATAGAACAAGGTACTATGGAAGAGAGCTTGAGATTGAATTTGCCAGAGGAGACAGAAAAAGTAAGTATTAAAAAATTTTGTTGTGTTTTTGTAACAAGCTGCTACCAGTTAAAAATAAGTACATTCTTTGATGCCCAAAAATCTTTTTTTTTTTTTTTGGCCAAAGTGTCAAATAGATATCAACTGTTTGAATTCTATGTTACTTTTGTTTGCGCAAAATGCTTTGCAACTATTCATTCAGCATGCATGAGTTTATAGTTATTTTCAAAACAATGAGAAAGAAATTTAATTTCAAACAGTCATAGTGAACTCATGAAGTGGCATACTAAAGCTTGAAGTAAACTGTTTTGTATACAGATTAAATCTTGGATAGTATTTTTGTACAATTGTACAGTGTATTTTATCTTTAGTAATGTTAAGATGGCAAAGGTTCAGCAGAGCACTTGTCCTTTATTGAATTCATGCTTTTTTTACAAGCAGTAACATTGTTAAATTGAGCTGTATCTTGCATGGCATAAGTGGCTATCATCCTATTTGACATGTCATTATGTCAGATTTTGGACCATCCAATCCTTCACTGTGCTAATCATCCAACTTCAGATCTCTTTACCCCCCAACTTACTCACTTTAAAAGTCCTGAAATGTTGATGATCTCCATGGTATATATCATTTCTACTTGTGTATCACTTGGTTCAAACAAATAGCATGTTGCGTGGCCCATATAGCATGTAAGGTTATAATTTTCTGATCATTTTCTTAACTTTTAAATAGTGAAAAGAGCATAAAGTGTAAGTGCTTTCAGGGAAGTTGATTAATTTTGGCTCTTGGTGAGTTTGTGTAGTAAGGAAAGGAGTTGATTTACTTTAGAATCATGATATAATCGAATTTAATTTTTGGCAAATTCAATTTATATTTTTCAAAAGTTCTCAATTCAATTTGAGTATTAAATGAAAAAGCTCGTCTTAATTATTTTCAGCTCCAGGTCAGATGAGAGGCAAAGAAAGGTCTTCCCGCAGGTCACCGTACTCAAGATATGATGACTATGACCGTTCTGACCGCTCAAGGAGACGATCAAGGAGCCGTAGCCCAAGGTTAGATTATTTATATTTTTTATTATTTTTTTTTTGTTAATATATGAGCAATTCTCAGGAGGTCAACCCTAAAGCATTAAATTAGACCTTAAAGTTATCTAAAAAATAAGATGATTAAATCTTTGGAGGCAAATAGGCATACTTCAAACAAAAGCGTCCAAAATGGCTGTTCAGATTTATATGGGGCATTTAATGCTTCCGGACGTTATAGTCAGGAACTTTTTTCTGGAAGTTATCCTCCAGAGGCAATGACGGAAATGGAAATGAATGGCCCCATTGACTCTTGGGTCTAGCAAAAGAATACAGAAGGTTTAAACTGTTTTACGGTAAGAAATAAGTCGTTTCCAATGAACCTGACAACAGTAGTTTAGTCCAGAAAGTGAAAGTAAACAAGGAATGAAGTATCTTTTGGGTGTTATGGTGTGACATGAAACGATATAGTTTGTTTTCAGAAGCCCAATGAGATTTAAGAGTTTGAACCACCCTGATTGTTGTAGGGAAGTAAATTTTTTTCCTAGCATCCTGCTCTGTACAAGCATGTAGCAATCTAGCTAGGCTTTTTATAACAGCTGATCTCCTCTGCTTAAAATAGGCTTCTGTAGGACATAGAGCATTTTACAAGTTCTCGCAGGATCTGTTTACAGGGGATCAGGGGAAATTTGCGTTTTGGAAGAAATTATATTTTGTAGAGCATTTTTTGAAAGCTTCCAAGTAATGCATACTTGCAATTCTATATATTAAAAAAAAAGCAAACCCACCTTACTCTTATGCATGGGTGGGTGAGTGTCGCCCAATTGAGATTTCAGGACCTGGCATGCATGCCTATCGTTCTTTGGAGAAAAAAAATGTGTGCCAGTCCCAAAACTAGATGGATCTTGAGATCTAAGTCTGAAAACTTTCTTTTTGTGGGCCTAACCAAGATTTTTGCTAGTTCCCAAGTCAGCCTACAGTTTGTTTTCCAGTTGCTTTCGTTAAAACTCTGCAGCCTATAGGGCATAACAATTATCGGATTTTAAAACAGGGGGCCATCGAAGTGAGAGTTGTGTGTGCTATGGAAAGCCCAGTGACTATTAATAGATCACTGCGAAAGCCTAGGCTAGCGCATGCCCCTTGCTGGCCAGGGCCAAAGAAGGGTTGACGCTGACAAATATTTTTGGGACGGTTTTTGCATTCCTATTTTGAGCCTTGATTAGAAAGGGTAACTAATGCTAACGTTTTCATTTGTTTTCATATAAAATCTAAAATTGCCCGTTTATCAATGATGTCTTCCGAACTATCTGTTACAGGTGAAAGCAAAGCTAACTAGTCTAGTCTAGATATGAACTACTAGTCCGCATAGTTTGCAGGCTTTTTGGGATTTTTTGGCGAAGAATCGAGATGCCTGCAAGCCTTTTGAGATTTCATGCTCCCACCCATGCTTATTCAAGAAGTGTCACAGTATGAATGAATTTAAGCCTTCCGAAATAAAGTCTCAAACCTAGCTGAATTGGCAGTTCAGATTTTTTGTTACATACCTACATTTCAAGTGGTTTGCCTCTCCTGTTTTTATTGCAGAGGAGAAATCCTTATCATTTTATTTTAGGCTTCTCTAAATTTATTAGCAACTTCCAACTGTATAATTATTTCCTACTCTTCCTCTTGTTTGAATTAGTTGTTTTTGCGTTATTGTTTTTTAGTGTGAGATGTATGAACTTATAAGTTGTTCAACCTTTGTATTTCAGGTATGAGTCGCCTTCAAGAAGTTCCCACAGAAGGTCAGTGATGAATAAAGACTCAAGTGAAATGCGGTGAACATTAATCTATTCTGTGTGAAATATATCATAGGTTTCATTATACCCTTTATTTCTATGGATCTAACTAGTACTCATAATAAAGTTATAAGTTTTATAATCCGCTAGGCTGTATGAGTAGGACTGATTGAAGTGTTTGGAAAATAAACTTTGGAAAGTGGTGGCTCAAATTAGCAAATAGGCATTTCTTGTAATTAAGTCTAAATGAGATTGCCATGAAAGTAAGGTCTTAGTATAAGTCCTAAAGTGTATAACGACACGTCATATGGGAAAAAATACTTAGATTTAATTGACATCAGTTAAAGAACATTTTAGACAAAAAATTTAGGCTACTTTGACTGTTATACTAAAAGATAATTTGATGTAGTGATGCCGATATCATCAGTTATGAAAGCAAGTTATTGAAAGCTGAAATTCCTGTTTGCAATGAACAGGGAAGAGAATCTTATCTAATTTACAGAATTCCTCATATTTTGAACATTCTTGTGATACTCTATAAATCCTTATTGTGCCAGACGGAAACTTTTATCAGTGCAGTTGAACGTCTGTAAATTTTTATGGAAAGAGAAATGGTGAAAATATAATTCTACTACGAGTACAATATTTTTCCGCCATCGAGTATCATCTTGTGCGAAGGTGTAAAACTGGCCAAAGTAATAAACTAATATATCAATATCGTATATTTCTTTATATTTTTAGTAACATTTGGGGGACGCAGGTGGAGATGGGTTACAGGTCATTCAACCTCTTAGTCTGAGCACAGAAAAAAAAAAAGCTAAATCAGTAAAAAGAAAAGCTTCACAATCGTGGCTCTATTTACAATCACATTTTGTTTTAATTGAAGCGGGGAGAAGAGAGAATGCTCCTACCTTCGCTGCTCACATTGGCCAATTATACAAAAGTTCAGTGAAAATATTCTGTGTCTTTCTAATCCCTGAAAGAAAAATGAATTTATTTCAAGTTATTCAGGATTTCTGAATTTACAGCTGCCACGGATGAGAATTTTGTGTAAATTTATGTGAAATTTTACAAAAAAGTGAAAAGAAAATTTTTGTCTAGCAATGGGAGCGCCGAAGGGCTTTAGGTCAAGGCCATTGTATATTCTCATGTCTAGGCAGCTATAAAGCAAACATTGAGCCTTCACTGTGCGAATCTGATCTAGATCAATATTTTGATAACTGAAGACCAATCTAGATTGAGTAGTGTGTTATAGATTACTGTCACACTAATCCAGTTGGATATGATTTTTAGTTGAAATCTAAGTTAGGAAAGACAAATAGGATCATCAATTCTATATCACACTGAGACTGATATAATTATTCTATTTATTAAAAACATTGTTGGAGTCGAAAGCTTATTCAGTCTAGATCTATATCAATGTGTGTCATAATCCCAAATTGGAGCTAAAGATGGAGTTGATTTGTTTATTAATTTTGATCTAGATTTATACAAGACTTTGTTTGTTGGCTCTCCATAATATTGTTTTAGTCTTGACTTTTACCTGTTCAGTATTGTACTTCCTATAGTACAGTAAACCTTGAATCCAATGAGCTTGAACCCAATGATACCTTAGGCTCAAAGAGGGATTTAAGAAGCCCCATTTTTTCCCCTTTTGCCTTGATGAATAATCCTTGGATCAAATGTACAAAACGTCAGGTTGAGGGAAATGAAGCAAGACTGTAGTGGGCTTCAACAGAAGAACCAAACCACTTTATAAATTAACATAAACACTAGTTACATGTCTAGCGCTTGATAAATTTACCGTAGGGAGTCTGTGATTGCTTATATGTGTGTACATCTGTATACACCTTGCGGAAGGGGGTATCAGGGAGAAGGAATGGCCAGTGCGACTACTAATGCTCAGTGCCGGGCAAATGACTGAGAAATGTAAGAGACTACAATCAACTCCTTTGGAAGCTTTAAATGAGTTTTTTTTCCCTATATTATTTCAAAGAAGAGCCCACTGAGTCAACAAGAAAATTTGTGAGACCTGAGTATCTTGTCATATGCAAGGGTTACTGTAAATCAGACCTCTTGATAATGTTTGTGCTGCTGTGGACTTTGTCTGTTTAGATCCAATTGATTGATTTTTATTTCATAGCAGATAATTATAGATCTAGGTATTATGTTATTTTTTTTTATTACAGTGACCTGATGGAGCCAAGTGAGAAAAATATAAAATCTGATTGATATTGCTCTTATTCAGCTCAAATATCTTCAGAAAAAATAAACGTGAGAAGCACAGTGATCAGTGTTTAGCTCAGTCATTTGCAGAAACATTTTAGGAACAGAACTGAACATGGGCTACTTCAGGTCATTCAACCTGTAAGTATAAGCTCAAAGAAATAAGATAAGCCACTCATGCAGTATGACTTACACAACAAAATAAGGATGATTTTGGAGCAGTTGTATGTCTAAATAAATCACTAAGTAACTTGTTTCACTAGGAAATCATGTTTCTCTTTTTGTTTTTCCTTTAGACGTTCCCGCACTGCAAGCCGGTCTCCAAGGAGAGAAGCGTAAGTTTCTTATCATAATTTCAACTTTCTTTTGTAACATAACCTTGAAGATCTTTGTCTTTCTCTGAAAAGTGTATTTACACATATGCTCTTCAGTCTTTGTAAGCACTATCACTGTTTGGTTATATACAAACCTAGAACCTGTTTTGGGCCAGTATTTAAGATTGTGCCCTAATTTCAGTAATTAAAAATGAGAATGAATGAGCTTGTCTCAAAAGATGTCCTCACAATTCATTAGATTTTACCCAAATTTTAAATGTATGTTAGATCTCATTCTTCTTTTTGATTAGAATCCTTGATTGTGGAGCTTAACTGAAGACTTAAACATGAAGCAATGTTCCTTTTCTTATGATTAATAGAGTGGTTTAGAGAATGCACTTTATGAAATGTTATCACTTCATGATGCCTGATTCAATGTGGATGCCCAAATTGCTCTTTTTCTTAGGATGATATACATAGAATTATTTCATACAGCTTGCAAATGCTTTGTCATATTTATGAACCAGTTTTTAACTTAATTATTTCTTTTTTCATGACCCTCAGACGGCGTTCATATACTCGTTCAAGAACCCGGTCGCCTTCATTTGAGAGAAACAGAGAGGAGGAGTAAGTATAAATTGTATAAAAAATGTTGATGCTGTTTTTTTTTCTAGGTTTAAAAATTTTTTACTCCTTTATAAGTTACTCCCACCTAAGTCAGTCCAGCTCGAGTAAATCCCTGACCCTAAGAGAAGAGGCATAACGCTGTACAAAGAACAGACACATGTTTTAAAAAAAATTTAATAAGAATAATCTTGAAATGAACTGCAAAAAAATCCTGAAAAAACTAGAGGCCTTGAATTTTTTTTTTACTCAACCCCACCTAAATAACTCCAGCTCAGGTTAAGCCCTGACCCTAAGAGAAGAGACATAACTCCGTACAAAAAAATAGATCTATACATTTAAAAAAATATTACAATCAAACAAAAGATAAAATTATGAAATAAATTGTAAAAAAAATAGAGGTGTTGAATTTTTAATAAAACAAGTTTTCATGATAGTAAACCAATTTATTAAGACTTCTCATTCACTTCAAGCTGACTCCAACACCATTTCATTTTTTCACCGTCAACATCCCACTTTACCCCCATCTCAACATTACAATCTGACTCCCGATGTCAAATGGACAATGGTCATTATTTTATGCTGATCGTAGGGATAACCATGCAGATAACCAAAATAAATGGTTTCTATAGCATCCCTAAAATGATTCAAGTGATCATCCATCCTAACTCAAAGTTTAGATCTAGCCTAGGCTTTAAAATCGTAGACAAAAACGGTCAATTTCGAACCGCATTTTTAGATCTAAATTTAGTCAAAAACGAAACTATACTAACCAAAACAAAGTCTAAAGTGTCTTCTAAACGTGAATGAGATTTGTGCGAGATTTCCGGTAGTTATAAGGAAAGAAAGTAGACACCCAGAAAGTGAACGGGCGATGACGGGAGATAGTACACAATATAGTGGCCCATACAGGCGACGGTGTGCGATTTAGGTTGGGTAGAGTTAATAAAACAAGGTTTTACGATAGAAGCCATTTTTCTATGACTTCTCTTTCACTACAGGCTCTCTAAACTATCATTTCAGTTTTTTCACCATCAACATTACAATCTTACTCCTGATCTCAAATGGGCAATGGTCTTTATTTTCATCCTGATTGTAGAGACAGCTATGAAGATAACCATAATAAACGATGTCTGTGGCATCCCTGAGAAGATTCAAGCGATCATCAATCTTAACTCCAAGTTTTGATCAAGCCTAGGCCTTGAAATTGCCAAAAATCATGGGAAAAAAAGTCAATTTCAAAACACATCATTAGATCTAAGTCAAGTCTGAAAATGAATCCAAAATAGCATACAAAGTTTAGAGTAAATGAGCTTTTCACAAGATTTTTAGCAGTATTAAGGAAAGAAAGTAGATATCCAGGAATTGAAAATGGACGGGTAATGTAGGTACACAATATAGTGGCCCTTATGAGCGCTGTCGGGTGATACAGGTGGGATTGAGTTAACTTCTTAAAAAATATAGAAAAACAAGGCAATGAAGTAATCGGTAATCCTTGATCTGTGACAAGGCATTTAATTTTAGTACCTGTTAGTTGCAGATATAAATTATACACACTGTGCCAAGCAGAGTAGGAGGAGGTGCACTAGTCATTATAAAGCGAAAGATTGTTTTTCAATTAAAATTGTCAGTTACATAAAGATATGTGCAAACCTGTTCTTAAAACATTTTTTAGGTACAAATGAAATGGGCCTTATTACGCCACCACCACAGTTTCCCCATTATTATTTATGCAATACCAGCTAACTCTAATAAATAAAAAGAACAGGTATGGTAGAATGCAAGTGTCAAATTTTTAAAATGGATACCTTGATCCGCGAAGATCCATGATATCAGTCTGTCAAACAATCAAGATCCTTTAGAAATCATTGGTAATAATATTGCTATTTTGTTTTGGAATATTTTTTTTTATTTATATACCTTTTGAGCTTTTTTGTAGTTTTTTTTTCTGACTTTCTTTAAGCGAAGGAAAGCCCTATTAGCAACAGTCTTTTAATTTCCGTAATGCAGGCGCTGTTGTAGAAGTTGTGAGCTTATTAAACAAAAAATGTAAAGCATTACTTAAAATAACCCTTTGTGTCAATGTTCTTCTTTATTTGCATGATTTTGAAGTTATTGAAGTCAATATTGATTTAATTTCATTTATTTTCTTAACAGGAAATTCTGTTACTAATATATGACAAGCTAGAATTAAAAGTTCAGACCTTAATTAAACAAGATTCTGAACAAATTAGAAGTTTAGAACAACTCTTTCCCTACTCTGAAAACAAAGGCCTGAATAACCTTGTCCTACAGGGGTAAGGGACATAAAAATAATCTGAATTGGAAGGGAGGGGGGTGGAAAGGGGGGAGGGGAAGAAGATGTCAAACTAGTCTCTTGGAAGAGAAAATTCAGCTATATCAACTTTGAGACCAGATTTTTCTATAAACATTTCCACCTTAATAGGTTTGAAAACTCCTGTTCATGGTTGTTCGATTTACTTAGTCTAGGTCTAGACATCGCCTGAAGTTGGAGGCCTATTTGGGTCTAAATCGTGGATCTTTCAGGACTCAATTATTATCAGTGTCGCAGTGAAAGGGTTCAGTATCAATGTCTAAATTGCTCTTTGTCTGGTTTGGTTTCTCTTTTGACTGATTGTTGCAAGTTTATCTGAGATTCCATAATTAGGTACGCTGTTGTGATTATTCGAAAATTGAAAGAAAACAAAGCTTAAAAAAAGACATGTCTTACGTTCTCTGCAGGTTGTCACAGTTCAAGCAGTAGTATTTTCAGGAACTTTTCTTTTCAATGAAGTTTGAAATATTTCAACAAAGAAGCTAAACATAATAGCACTGCACCTGACTGCTGCCATTGCTACTGTGCTTTAGCAGTCGCAAGCGCCCTTATCAGTACTGTCGATAGTAGCAGTTCCTAGTTGCAATCACCTGCATAAAAATACGATTAGAGTTAAATAACAGAAATTAAACCTGAAGAAAAAAAAACCTTTACTATTATTGTTGAATATAATGTACCCTAAAATGTTTAGAATACATAATGTTCTGCATGAAAAAATGGAATTTCATGATAGCTAACCCCTTCTGTATATTGGGGGTGAATGTCACCCTAAGGGTCTCTTTTATCTGTTTTAAAATAATTATTGGAATTTCCTAACAAAATTTCCAGTATTCCTCAAAGATTAATTACAGCAAATGATTATGCATTACTTATAGCAAATAAATCAAAACTGCTCTAACCATTGGTCATTTCTGAAAAAAGGGGGTGTAATTAGGAATCAAAGCGCAAATAAGCTTTGTTATTTCGAGGAATGGAATCGCTAGCCGAATAGTGGTTATGGACCAGCAAGTGTGATGGTGGAAATACCATTACCAATACCCTGACATCGGCCATTTCAACTAAAATGCAATTTATTTTATACTGTAGAGATAGATGTAGCAGGGTGTTTGGCATGTAAAATGTGGGATGCTTTTATCACCTCCTATGTGCAGATAATTACAAAGGTTTTTTTTTTTGTTTACCCGTATCAAATGTCGGGGCCGAAATTTACCCCTGATGGATGTTTAGGATAGTAAAACATGATATGTGGACAGGGTTAAAAATTCCATTACGACTATTTTGGCATCTGTGTCTTCAGTCACATTTTCTAGGCTGAATATTGAGCTGAAGTTAATATTTTTTTCTTTCTAATTTAGCCATTCTGTATTGATTCCTTTGGTTTTAGTAGTCTTCATATTTGATTGATAGGATTCATTGTAGGCATATGTGTGATAAAGGATATGACCTCTGTTAAATTGACGGTACTGTTAATACCTGACTTTTTCAACATCTGCTCACAGGCGTTCAAGGACAAGATCCAAGTCAAGAAGCCCAGCCAAATCTGACAAAGATGACAGAGAAGAATCTCCTGCAGAATAAATCTTTTGTTTCATTTCTGTTTTGTCTCTCATTGATCTTGTTTTCCTTTACCTCTTTTCTTATATTCATGGTCCTATTGTCGTGCTTCGTTAATGCTACACAGAATTATGAACCTTGTTTTTGAGATAATTTTATTATTGAGCTTCAGGTATGCAACATAAAAGTCCTTTACTAGCATTTCTTTTGAATTTCTTTCATTCATAGTCTTTTTTCCCCCTCAAGTAATTTTAGGTGAATGAAGGTTCTAAAATTTGCTTCTCTGAACCATCTTCTTTGTTTTGTAGTTGAAATGTTTAGACCGAGAGCTTATAATTGAACACATATGGAGGCAGTGCAGCAGTTTTTTAAATTTTAGTGATGCACTGCATACCTTGGTCCATTGTTTGTTGAACTGTGTGTATTCATTATTTCACTTCAATTAATGTAACTTTCTGATTATTCATCATACTTTACTATGTTATCACGAGTTCGACTAAGAATGGTTCAGATCATATTCTTCATTGATACTTTCATTTGTATCAAGTCGGAAAGATTTCTCAAAGATTAAAAGGTACATGTAAAGCAATGGAGGCAAATCATTTTTAAGATGATTAAGATAATGTTTGTGAACATTTCTATTTGCAACTTTACTTGTGGTAGAAAATGTCAGGCAAATTAGTAACTCACTTGGAAAGCAGTTGGTTATTTCAGAACCTTTAAGGGACATGTATCATTAAATTCCACTGAGTCATGTATGTCAAGATGCTTTTATGATGTTTTTGAAAAATAAATGTTTATGAAACTGATTTCTTGCCACCATTGTTTCTTTTCATTATTAACTTATCCATGTTGTGTTTGTTGATTATAACGTACTCCCCCCCCCCCCACTATCTTTACATCACAACTTCTTTCAAACTTTAATAACTCAAATCAATGGTTCCTCCAACATTTCATTCTTAAGAATGGATATCAAACATTTTTGGGTGTATCCCACTCCCCTGATTTTTTTAGATCAAAGTAAAATATAGCTCACTTTAATTGTAAACTCCTGTGTAAATTCAACATTTTTTTTTTTTTAATCAATTTTTTCTGTATGCCATCAAGCATCATATGTGTGGTCAAAGCTCTTGCAGCCCAAGTGACTTTAATTTTGAAAATGTGAGATATCACCAATATCGGAGTGTAATCAACCTTGTCTACCCCAAACACAAACTTTACATGTGTATGATACATGTACTGCCTATTTTTCTCAAATAGAATTGCACTGAACCGCCTGCATGAGTGATACATTTGCACATTTTCACACTTGAAATTGAATCAAAATAAAGTGTCCAATATTGCATGTACATCTGTTACCTTAAGTGAATTTTTTTGCTGCAGAAGAGTGAAACTTTTTTACAATACTAGACAATGTTACTGCCTGAAGAATGGCTAAAACTAGATCTATGGAGAAAGAATTTAATGACAATACACCTTGGATTCTAAAAACACCTTGCATCCAACGAACAGAGAAAAAACGCTCTTTTTTCCTTCTTTGACTCACTTGAAATGCCTTGCATCAAACGAACTAATCTCAGACCTGTCCTCTGGTTCAACGAACTACATGTACAAGTATTGGCAAATCCACTGTAGAATGCGTTTCTACCTAGAAATGAAGTAGCTGAAATTCAGTCAAAAGATCCTCAGTAGGCTGTAGTGTTAAGAAATGCTTGAAGTGTATAGGTGTTGGGCACCTAGGGTATAGGCTACATTATGCCATAGCAATACAATGGGATAGGCAATAGCAAAGTATTGACATGTGGTGAAATGATAATTTAAAGAAAGGGTGAAGGGGGTAGGGAGCGGCAGCCAATGCATGGGGAGAACATGAGACAGTATCAAAGAGCCAAAGTGACGGTAACTTGGGTCAATGGGACTTATTTATTTGCACATGCGCCATTTGCACAGAATTCTATTCTCAATTAGACTTGCAATAAACAACAAGAAGCAGTACTTGGTTCTAGATCTAAGACAAAGAGCTATGGAGACAGATGAATTTGCATTGCCTGTTAGGCTTGGAAGAGGCAGGAAAGAAAGGATGAAAAAGTCCAAATAAGAGGAACAGGTACAAGAAAAGTGACAAGACCTTTTGATTGCCTCCCATTTCCTTTTCTTTTCCATGCTTTTTTTTCCCTTCCGATTCTTCTTTCTTCCTCATCATCATTCATAAAAATTGAAAGCCAACGCTTTTATGAAAAAAAAAATGCATTTTATCAAAATCTTTAGTCAATACTGAACTTGTCTATAGGGTCTCTCTGTAGATAAGATACTAAGAAAAAAACAGAAACACAGCAAACAAACCCATTCACTAGCTTCATGGCCTCTACCTGGCATGCCCAAACTAAGTAATTTGAGATAATTATGTGTAGCTGGTTTTGGAAAACCACATTTTTCAAAAGCCCTAAAAATAAAAATTCAACTTAACGATTTCTTTTATCTGTGCATATCATTGGATTTGGGTTCCTTGTACTGTAAAAACTTGCGTTTTAAAAACTTAAATCCAAAACTACAGAATGCTATATTTTTATCATTCATTTTGCAAAAATGGACAAAAAAATTGAATTACCAAATTTTGGAAAACCACTCTTCACATGTAAAGGCAAATAAGATTGTGATGTCTTGGAATCATATACAAAATTACATTTACTAAATATAAAAAAATAAAGATTTCTTAATAAATGTGTTTGACAAGCAAAAACCTGAATAGCATTTCACAAGATGTAAAGGAAGTGTGTTGTAATAAGGACAAGCATTATGCATGTTTCAGAAAGAAAGATCAGTTTTTTTTATCCCCTATAAGGAAATACCTTACATCGAACGCATGCACAGAGATATGAGCATTAATGTATTTATCATTCAACTTTAAGTGCATGTAATTTAATAAAAAAAGAGGTCATTTTCATTTCCAATATAATTCCTGAGTAACCTTTTCATGTCTCTTCAGAGCTTTGTCTTTTGAAACTTTTCTTAGTTTGAACTGAAGCCTTAACTACTCTTATTACAGTAACATAATGACCACTCTAATCATAGTATGAATTGGAACAAAGTTTTAAAAAGTGGTACAACTTGGACTCAACTACCTGGTTTGGTCATTTTTAAAACTGTTCGTTGAATGCAAGATTCCTTGGAGCAATGACATAAGGCACCACAAGGAAAGTAACCAACCAAAGTAAAAATTACCACACAATTATCTCCCTTGTTTTTATGAACAAACCATCAGCCCATGACACCTCTCTTCACCCCTCCCAGTAATGCAATTTCGGAAAAACATGATATTTCAGGAGCCAAATTTTTGAAAACCTCCATATTTTTTAGTCTTTGAACCAAATTTAGCTACTCTTAATGAAGCACATTTATGAGAAGCAATATTTGACTTTTAAAAGTATTTGATTTCCCTTAATCTCCATTTTTAACAAAAATTAAGTTACCTAGTTTTGGAAAACCACTCTTCATATGCCCTCAGTGTTCTCTTAAGACTGGAGCTGGAGTGTAAAACAACACTCTCATTCAGTGGGTGTAGGTCCTATTGGTTTTCTAGAATTTAGGTCATTGAGGAAAGCAAACAGAGCCTATGGAATAATAAGCTTATTTCAAGTTAGTCAAGTCATATCCAGGGTACAAAGACAAAACATTTTGTGTGACAATGCAGCTAATTTGTTATTAAAATTAGCTCTCCTCAAATGTATTTAAAAAAAATTTTTTTTAAATAAAAGTTTAAAGACATTGTTGCCAAGGACAGCTAAGCTCAATATGCTTCTTCACTTTGCTATTCAATCATTAGGGCCTTAGACAGTGGCAAATGGTATACATTACACTATAGTTTGAGCTAACTTTTGAGTCTTACCATTTAGTTTGATTCAGATTTTGCTCCTTCCCCCCCTCCTACCTCTCCCACCCCAAGATCCAAACCCTCTCCCTTAGTCTATCTTTATAGTCTAGTGCAGTATTGGTTTCAGGGTTCAGTAGGTAAAGAAGGAGATGAACACACACTAAGGGAACATTCATTCAACACATGTAGCACCACATCGTCTTCTCTAGCCCTGCAGAAAAAAAAACCAACAATAACTAGGAAACTACTGAAATGATCACATTTATTTGTAAGGTCTTTGATCAGTCCAATACTATGTCATGTATATAGTGAATATGACAGCAGAAGAAAAAAAAATGTCTGTTCTTTACATGGCATTTCATGGTATATCATTGTATAGTTAAAGTATTGGCAAATTGCACCACTATTTTGGTAATCACTGAAAATTACATGTCATTATTAAATGAACAGAGTTAATTAAAAAGGTTTAGCTTGAATGCAAGTCTTAAACTAGAGAAAGCATAATTGGCAGGATTGTATGTGTTACATCTATTGCTGGCATGAGTTGTTTTTTTTCGGCAGCTTCTCTCTGCTATTCGTGTAAAATTTTGCAAATGTTCCCAACAATACTCAATTTTGCACCATTTTATGTAGTATAAAGATCATCCTCGACAATGTGATGGGTCAGACTGGAACTGGATGGTCTTGAGGCAAAAAATGAAAAATCAGTGGCCAATTCATCTTCTGGATCCGCAATGATCATCACTATCAATAAAGTTCTCACTTAAAAGAAAAATATGACAGAGATTTAGGTTGAAACTCATAAGCCAGTAATGTTCTTTTTAAACTTGATGGATTTTTATAACCCTTTTCCCAGTGACTTGGGTGTACAAATCTCCTGGCTATCCTCAGCTTCTACTAATTCGGTATAAAACGCACACATATAGTATTTTATTGCACATGAATGCACATTTATACATATAAAAATGGAATCGATGTAAAACACCGATACAAAAAAGAGCAAATTAGTAATATAGTACTACATGATAAGAGCAATCTTTCTTTTTTACTTCAGTTAGTTGAATGACTTTTTATCCAAACTTTCTAGATTTCTAAAACAAAATTGTGTTGAGTTTTCTCTTTATTAATATTATAAGCCAACTATACAGATGTGAAACATTAAATTACTTGGGAGAGGGCTTATGTGATATTAAATTTTGTATGTATCTGGAGTAGTACCATATAGCTCAAGCAAATTTTATTACATGAAGTAAAGCAATTACTCCTATATTCTGTTTAATAAAGCATTTTAATATCCATCTTAAAAATAACATCCCCATAAAAAATACGTATATGTGCTGCCTGCATTGATTGCAAGAGATCACTAAGTTGCAAAGTCAATTTAGACAAGTATGGAATGATGAATGGAACTCTATGAAAAAAAAAACAACCCTGAAATGTTTAACTTTTTGCCGCCTTTTGTTTACAGTTTGATTCAAAATATTTTGGTTATGCCACAACAACTTTGAATGAAAAATCTATAAAAACTTATAACAGTTTTGATTTAACTCTGTTTTAATGTACAAAATCCAAGTCAAATGCAGGTCAAGTTCCAAAAAGCCTCAGATTAAATTGGTTCCATCTACAATGTACATTTTGTTTTCATAATCACAGCTTTAGTATAAGTACTATGACTCTCTTAGTGAGAAAATTTACAAAGCTACTACAGCACTCAGATCATCCATTGCAAACAGAATAGTTTGCTCTTGAACCATTATAAATATTTAACAACAAGGTATGACTTTTAAAGTTTCACATTACATTCGGTACATCAAAAAATGAAACGGTAATATTTTCCATTAAACCGACTGAAATTACCACTGATCTTAGAAACAAATTAATAAATTGAAGAGGTATTTTGATTTCAAATAGAATACAGTATTTAATGTGCTTTGGCTTTCGAATATTAAAATCTTAAAAACCAGTTTATTTCCTTTACAGGAATGCATTTTACAATAATATTGTATACCAGTTTCATAAAAACTAAAGCTACATCTAAATCATCGATCTAGATTGCATCTAATAATTGCTAATTAGAAAGTTATTTGAGATAAAACTGAGGGTTGTTTTGTCTTTTTACCCTGGATATGACTCGTCTATCTTAAAATAGCATGGTCTTGATCTGTTTTGATTGCATAGGCAGTGTTTGCTTTCATTATTTCATTTAGATGAATTGATGACTAACACCTTTCGAAAATATTGAAGATGCATTGAATATGCTTCGATTAACTTTAAATTATTAGTAATAACTAGTATTAATGGGAATATTTTATTTCCTTCCCCACTCCTCCATGTATGGTCTATGATATGGAGGCATGTTTTCAGGTCGCATGATTTAAAACTGAAGGAACTGCAAAATGTGTTTTCTAGGGAGCCATATCAATTTTTTTTATCATCACTCAGGAATAATGCAGTTGTAAGTACAAAATTCTGGGTTGAGACTTATGACTTTACTATTCCCAGGTGACAATATGTGCCTCATAGGTTTTCTTTTTAGGCTAGTTCACATCCATAGCATTATGTTACAGGTGTAAACATCAACATGTATATGTACATTTTATTTCTGTATACATGATTTCTACTCAGCATAAATATTTTGTCCTTGCTACTTACTTTCTTCCTGCATCTACAGCTATCAAATTCTCATAAGGAAATTCTTAGAAAATTTAAATACATTTAGTCCTAGTAATCACCATAGTGTATGAAATGGAGCACTCTAGAAATTCCATCCTGGGTTCTTGCTGGCGCTGTAACTGTTAGGTCAACAGATCCGATGTTGGAGGAAGAGGTTTTAGTGTCCTTTAATTCCAGATCTTGGTCCGTCTCCACATCAATGTGGCAACTGTGAGGTTGAAACCCTTGAGATTCTAACACCTGAGGTTCAGAAGATGACAGCTCCAGCGGTTGAGTCTGAGCTGAGGTATACTCAAACCCCTGACTCTCTGCTGGCAATGTGGGCATGCAACGCGACTGCGACTGGTTCAACTGGCCAGGCTGCAGACTTTGAATCTCATTAGAGGTGCTGGATAAAAACAGAGCTTGTGACTCTTCTGATTGGTGTTTTTCAATACATGTGATAGACAGACTTTTTCCTCTTCTGTGTTTATACCAACAATTCTCATGTCTGCAGCAAGACAAGCTGCATGATAGGGTATGCTCTGCTGCTCCGTGCAGTGTTGGAATCCTAGGATTACATGGCTGTACAGATATTCCAGGAGCCTCTGGGGATGAGTGAAAATCCCCATGCTCCTCATATCTCCTGTCCGGCAGGTTTTCAATTCTCATGTGGTGGTAGATAGCCTCATTGCTACTCTGTGAAGAGGATTTCTCACTGCTGTTATCACTGGATTTTGTCAAAGAAGAAGTGGCATTTCTTTCCGTACCATGAAACAGTTTTTTACTAGTTTTAACTTTACACTCACAAGACACAAATTTTATTTTCCTTCTTGCTCTAGTTCTTGATTTATTGTTACAAGAAATTGAATTCTTGATAATGCTAGATCTTTTAGGTTCAACTAGATCTGGGAAAATCAGTGATCCCTTTGGGCAGGCTAGAATGTTTGCCACATGTGGATTCTGATTGTCTATCTCCTTGATCTCAACACTATGCTTACAGCTAGTGCTGCTGGTTCTAGCACCACCTCCATGAAGATCTTGTTGTCCAGACTTGGCACATGACATGCTCTTTCTCTCTCCCTTATATTGCTGTCCCTGTAAAAGTTGCAAACAAAAATTTAAAATGCCGTCCTCATATGAGATCTGAAACAAAATGCATACAATACTCAAGTTCTATACAAAATTAAAGTATACAGTAAGTTAAGAAAAATAAATTGTAATAATTTACACCATGTAATTTTTATGATGAACGAATCCCTAGCATGGACTAATAAAAAAAAAATCTACCATTTTAATTTTCCTTTTCAATACAATGTACCACTTTCTCTTCATTCTGCCCTCCAAACAAGACGCTGAATTTGAACAACAAATGGTCAAAGTCCTTCAGAAAGGTTTATACAACAAGGGAGCGACCACTATACAAGTCTTTACAGCACATTCCAAAGCCTTCCTCTTCAGTATCTCCTGTCCAGAGCTTTAATATTTCCTTAAATGCAACAGTTTAAGGGTGACAAAATCGGAAATCTCAGATGCCTGGGTGGCTTCAGCAGTGTGTGTGTGAGTGTGTGATCACTGATAGTGATACATTAAGAGCAGAAGGTATTGAAGCTGTTATCAAGAAGAAAACATAGCAGGCGTTGAATCTCTAGCCTATTAAGTTGACATCACTGCACCATTGCTCCAGACAGCATTATTTGATGATGGTTCCTGCCACAAACTTTGACCGAGGAGTAAAGTTGGAATATGATCAAAGTTTAAGGACTATAAAGAACAAAGACTAGGAGGTTGTAACAAAGGGTGAAACTTATTTATTTTTATGAGTCACTTAGAAAAGGACAAAAAAGAAACCAAGGATGTCTAAATGCTTTTCACTATCTTGAATTGCCAGATGCCAAAACTCAACACTAAGTCATGTATACATTTTTTTTCCCTCAATGCAAGTAGATTCTATAAAAAAACAAAAACAAAAAACACTTTTTTACAAAGAAAGTCTCTCTCACATTAGCACGAGAACAATCTAAATGATAATACTCCACATCATAGATCTATAAAAACTACACCTTTTGTGAGACAAAATAACCACGCTTTACACTTTCTGTATTCATCAAATCTTACTATGGGTGACTTTTTCTCTTCCTGTAGTAAATAGCTCTAAAATTGTGCAAAGATTATGTCAGGTGAAACTTTCTTCTTTCTGTATCTGCCAGCAGCCCCAGTGATTTTCTTGTTGGTGTGTTTTGAAACCATGGCCAATTTGTGTTTAATGATTTATATGTTCTATACTGAAGCTGACAAAATTTGAAACTTGCTTCAAAAAATTAATGCACAAAGCAATGTAACTGATCATAAATCTAAGTAAAAATACAAACACAATACTGAATTATCTTCAAGCAGTTGGTCTTAAAATCCCATGTTGTCTTCTTTCTATCTCCCTTTTTTATCATTACTGAAGTAAATCGGTAGTATTTGTAATGAACTAGCTACTGTAATTGAATGAATAATCTGCTTTATTTAAAGGAAATCCCACCCAAAAACCTCTCATTTTAAACCTTACAATTGATCAGATATCTTTAGAAAGATTCTATTGTGCCACTTTGGTCTAGTTCTAGCTAAGGGATTTTCTGCTAAGTTTGCAATTTTTCTGCAATTGTTTAGATTAGCTGGTCAGATGGATCAATCAGTATTACATAATCTTCATCTACAACATTCAAAATTAGCAGGCAACATAGTGTTTATCATGAATTGTAAAAATACAGTCCCAGCTGGATTAGAGTTAAAGAAAGAACTAGGAGGGAGAGCAAACAATCACCAGTGTCTTGTTAGTACTCTAAAACCACTTCAAAATGGTCTTCAAAACTTCTTTTGTAGGAAACCTTTAAGTTTTTGTTTCCTATATAACACAAGTAACATTTTCTTTGGGTCTCCCCTTGTATTTACAGTTTTCAGTCTACTGTTTTTGACTGAATCCTCAAAGAAGATATGTGCCTAATCCTTCCCAGATTAGATCACTGCAATTTAAATTCATGTTCACCAATACTATGCTTTTTAGTTAGACTACACCCAATGTTTGAAGTGCACATTGACAAGCTTTTATTCTGGAAATGGATAAAGTCAACACTTTTTTTTGGTCCAGAGGTGTTGACTTTAAGTGGATTTCACTGTAATTGTATGTGAGAGCCTTGAACCTTCAGCTTGCACTTGCTCAGCCCACTGTGCCATGTCATCAAACATTGTTTTGTCACCAGCACTACTTACAGTACCTACCAAACATGTTGTACTTACCTTGTCTCCAGGAACACCATGTAGGTCTAAGGACATGTTCCCCTCAAAGCTCTTCTTGTTCTGAGAGTGAATATGTCTTTCCGGGTAGGTTATATCCTTTGTTCTCGGCAGTTCTACTCTGTGTTTGACTGATTCTGCCTCGAGAGAAAATGCTATTGAGCAAGACTTTATGTGACTATGATCTTCATCTGCACAAGGGGTGCAACTGCTGCTAACCTCACTTTCAAGGGGTAAGTGTGAGTTCGCACCAGCTTTTGTCTTGCCTGGCACATGATTTTCAATATTTTCAGTCTGATCAAATGTCTTGAGACAGGTAAAACTTGAGTTAGGATCCACTGCCTGAGTACCAGCATAATCCTGGATAGAATCAGAGGTAGAGGATGTCACACGGTTTGTATCATAGTCCCACTGGGTTTGATCCCAAGAGTCTCCTGAGCTCACAGATCTTTTATCTTGATCATTCAGTTCTGCTTCTACTGTTGCTAAGATGTCAATGAAGTGATTCTTTATCTTCATTTTGCCTAGTGGATTCAAGATGTAAATATCCTCATCAGATGATACATCAACTGCCTGAAAATTGTCAACCTGAACATCTTGTGGTCTCTCACCAACACAAGCAAGTTCTGTTTGCAACACTTTTTTTGCTGTAACAGATTCTGCACTGCTTCTAGAGCTGGTGGAGTGTAACTCTTTGTCAGTATCAGAAAAAAGACTGCCTGAGTTGCGGAACTTTGAATCACTTAGATTTTGGTCAGGGCTGACTAACTCTGAATTTCCTGGGAGTGACATATCTGCCTTGTCTGACTTAGATGTCTGAGCCTCTGATGTTGTTTTCCAATCTGATAGATATAACCATCACAGAATACATTGTACAAGGCTTGCTTGTTTAAAAACAAGTAAAGCAAAATTAAGACGTTTTGAAAACCTTAATAAGTTTGATGGTGAGATTCAGTATTTGAAAAACCAAGCACATAAGTCTTGCAATCTCTTTTTCCTTAACATCACAAAAACATTTGATATACTTCAAATACACTGTGTTGTACAAAAAACACCTAAAAATTAAATTGCAACATTTGAGTTTGAACTTAGTGTTGGGAAATTTTTTTGTATGCATTTTCATTTCTAAATTATGACCTGATCTGGTCTTGTGCATATGGTAGAAAAGAAAAAGACAAAAAATTGTGTTTTCATTTTGATATCCAATTCTTCTCTCACCAGTTGTGCCAGCTAAGCTTACTCTGATCTCAGATTTCTCACTTGAGGCTAACTGATGCACAGTGCTTGAATTAGCTTCTTGAACATAAAATTATATATACAGTACAGCCAACAATATTACCTCTGACACAGATGATTTCAATGACTTCAATGAGAACATGAGAAAAAAATCATTTACTGATTAAAGATCAATGACAATTAAAAAAAAAAAGTGAAATGGGAATAAACACAGTTAAAAACTAAAGCAAAAACTAACCTTGAAGTTGATCAGTCTAACAAAGTCACCTTAAAAAATTATTTTTCAGGACATTGAGATACCATTTCTCCAAAACTTACAAATGATGGCCAGTGAGTTAATCATCTTGTGAACATGACACAATGTGATTCAGTGATTAGAGAGGGTCAAAGCTGTGTCCTTTCTCTGGAGCTATAGTGAGATGAGTTTCTCCTTTAGGATACATGATTTAGAGTTTAGAGAGGGTCAAAGTGTCACATCACCAGAGCTATAGTGAAATGGGTCTCTAAGACACAATGTATAGTGGTTAGTGAGACTCTAAACTATGTTTTATCAGCAGAGCTAAAGTGAGATGAGTCTCCTATTTTTGACACATGGTTTAGTGGTAAGATGAACTCAAAGCTATTATTTATCTCCACAGCTATCACAAGGTTAGTCTCTTTAACAACTCTTGATTTAGTGGTTAAAGAAAGTCAAAGCTCTATCCCATTTTTGGAGCTGTAATTATTTGAGTCTCTCTTGCTTACTTGGCAGTTTATCCAATACCAGCATTTGGCTGTCTGATATGACCAAGTCTCTAAGCTTGACTCCTGGTTGCCTTGACAAATCTGTGGCTGGTGTGACCCCTGATTAAATACAACAATGGACACCCTTAACCTTTCTAATATAAATACCTCCGGAGATGAAATTAAATGTCTATCAAATTATAACTGATCATTATAGTACATTGAACTTAATGCCAATTGCTTAAAGCCTTCAAGCATTGATCTATTGACATAAACACTTCCTCAATTTAGTTTTTTTAAAATTAAAATAAATTATCGGTTCCAGTCCTCTGGCCTGTCAGAAACTTGCCGAGGCAATAATGTGGTAACATTTTTAACTGCATAAATTGAATGCATTCAAACAACTGACAATTGACAGTCATAGTCTTTATTGATCTAAAACTTTGATACATGAGGAATGTCACTCCAAGACAAGATATCATTAGCAATCAGCCATGTCCTAGTGGAATTTCTTTTTTTGACCTTGACTGACATGGAATGGGACGAAAATGAAAGCTGTAGCACTGCATAACATAAACTGTGCACCAGTGTTAAGAAAATGTAAGCTGTAGCACTGCATTATATTATACTTGCATTAGTGCTAAAGAAAATGTAAGCTGTAACATGCACAAAAAAAATGAAAACTGTAGCACTGCATAATAATACACATGCATTGCTAGTAAAGAAAATGAAAGCTTTAGTACTGCATGATATTAGAATTCCATCGATGATGAAAAAAATGTACGCTAGAGCACAGCATAATGTAAAAGTTGCTTTGTTATTTGCAAAAATGTAATTGAAAGGCCATGTGAAATGTAAAATAATATTCAATGGTAAAGTAATTCCAGAAATGGAGATTTTCATAAAATCACTAGCATTTGCTTTAATCTATTGAGGTTTACTACTTCAATGTTGAAAGAGGCTCAGGGGAGAATAGTGGTTCTCCTCAAGCCCAGGCACACACGATTGAGTAGGCCTAAAGAAACCATGTTCTGTGCAAAATATATTTATCAACATATGCAAAACTGAATATGATTATACTTTTGGAAAAAATGCACCAGTAAGCAAGAAGTAATACAGAGAAATAGGAAGCAATGGTTAAGCAGCTGAAAACATCAGTCACAGAGGTGACATACCGGTGCTGTTGCTAGATAAATTCAACTGCTGGTCGGGTGTCATTTGATCCAGGAGAGATGACAAATTAGAGCCACTGTCTTCACCATGTGGAGCATTATCCAGACCGTACTCTTTGCTACTGAAACAGAAAAAACAACAACTGATAAATGCAAGCTTGGATGTTAGATCTAGAATATTTAGTCCCTTCCCCACCCACTCCCCCTTCCAAATCAAAGAATAAAAAGATAAAAGAAGAAAGAAAAAAAATATGTGATTTTGTTCAATAATTCAATTGAAACCTTGCATCTCAAAATCAATTTTACTTTCACTGGCACGACGAGTATTTTAGAATGATGAAAATCAAAGATGATGAAAATATTTCCCTCAAAGTTGAACATTTGCATAGTTAAGTGCAAGTGTTTATTACTTTTACTCACTATGTTCAAAGCTATTGCTCACAACTCAGTAACAGCAAGAGATAATTATTTTGAAACAATAGCAGAAAACAGCTCTAACTATAATGAAATGAAATCTTCTCAACTCGAAAAGGGATAAATATCACTTCAAGTTACTAGCAATCCAAGATATAAGAATACATTGAAATGAATTATGGTTCAAGTCTTTGAAATTTTAAAACCACAAAAATCTTCGTTGATTTTATAATAGTGTAACATGGGAACAGTCTAAAAAAAAATTAGAAATGAAAAAACATTTAGGATTGAAGAACATTTATTGTCACTTTCAGGGAAAGCCAAACTCTGAATAACTGTAAAACTGAACTTCAAGCCATTCCTAACTTTCTATCGGCCACTTCTGAGAAGATGGACACAGCTTTAGTGTTATTTACCTTCAAATCACATTTTGCATTCAGAATAGTTTCTGTGATATTGATACATCATCAGGAATAAAAAAAAAACTGAAGTAAAACCCACATACTAAAGAAAAAAACTGACTGCAAAAAAGGAAGAAGAGCAAATAGAAGACCAAGATGAATATGAAAGAAAGAAGAAAAATAGAAAGGGCACATACAAAAATGCAGAGGGCTTGTGAAAAAAGATTTTTCAGGAACTTAGGAGATATACAAATTATCAAATAGTTTATCACCAATGGGCAGAGTGGTTTTCATAGTTAGTGAAAGAGCCACCAATCAATATTTTTTTTAAACTGAAACCATAATTACTGATTATTTCCCTGCCAAAAATCTTCTCACCTTGGTTTGCCAGTCAAACAGGGGAAAAATTACTATATCCAATTTTTTTTTCTGCAAAAACTGCAGTGAGACAAGGACTACATGAGATCTTGTGAAAGTTTTGGATCTTTTGATTCACTTTTCATAAATGTGTTCATTTTTCCCCTTCTTATTTCTCTTCTTTAGTCCAATCCCACGGAATTCGTTTATCAGCATATGTGCTAGATATAGTTTAAGTAAAAGCTTATCAAGTGAAACCTTAGAACTTCTCCCTATCCCTTATATAATTTGATTGGAGACATAAATTTTAGGTCTGGTTCTAGTACCATTTATGAGACATATCACCTAGACAGTTTTAATACTTTAGAAGAAATTTCTGCAGCAGCTGTTGCCCATGCAGATCTGTGCCACTAGAACTCTAGTGGTACTAACAGTAGAATTAACAACTCAAGAAATGGAGGATGCATCCGCAAAGGCTGCAACAGTAGATGCAGTAAGTAGCAGTACCCAGAGACTATACAGGAGAATAAATATCATTTAAAAAGTTAAGACTCTTCTTATAATAGTTATATATCTCCTACTTACGATTCAGGGAAACGATGCGCCGTGAGATGTCTCTGCAGAATTTCTATACTGTTACTGTAAAAAAGGAGACATTGTAAAGAAATATTAAATGTAACTGTACAAATGACTTAACTGTACAATGAGACCTATAAAATTCCTAAGACTCACACTAAGAGAAAAAAAAAATGAGACTGGCTCTACAACAATGGGTAACATATAACCAAGTTTAAGATTTTGTGACTGGCTCTATGACGATGGTAAAATATGACCAAGCCCATGGTTTTGGGATCAGCTCTAAAACATGACGCAAAATACAGAACTGAGATAGCAAACATAAATGCTCGAGTACAAATGAACTTACATATCTAAAACATCATCCATGGTCCACATTGGTGTTTGAACCAGCCTCTCCCACTCCTCCACTCGGACAATAACCTGTGGCACAGCACTCTACAAAAATAGGGGAAAAAAATAAATGTACTGGTTTACCATGAAACTCAGGCATAAATATGTAAAAAAATTATTTGAACCAAGGTGCCTACTATATATTCTGCTTTATACGGGTTACATTTTTCTAAGTTTCTTTATCAGTATGCTCTAGGAAAATAACTCTGGTTTTCCCCAAGCCCCTTTTCTCAAATCGGAGTTTCAGCTCTACCTGTTAATGGAGAAAGTTTTTGTCAGTTTCACTCTCAAAATATAATTATGCATGTATGCAATTCTACAGGGTTAATTATAAGAAAATCATAATACCAAATCTATCCAATTTGACATATCTTAAGCCCACAATATATTATCTTACAAATAGCAATCAGAATCTTTTGCTGTTGGAATAAACCAACAGAAGTGAAAGAAGAACTTTATTTATATGACTTGTACTTTAATAAACGCTCATCCCAACAACTAAGAGAGATAGGGCTAGCCATTTTCGGATGATAAAGCAAGAAGTTTTGATTCAATATTCCTCTACCCTTGAAAGAGTAATACATTAGATTTCACTTTTAGTGGCATGATAAGTAGTTAAGAAAGGATGAAAATAAAATCCCTCAAACAAAGTTGAGAATTTGCATAATTAAGTGCACCCGTTTATTACTTTTATTTACAATGTGCAGCGCTATTGCTTCACAACTCACCAAAGAGTCTGTATCTTGAAAAGTGTATTAAAATTTTAGTCAAAGACTGAGTCATTTTGGAATTTGGATAAAAACCTTTATTGCTTGAGAAGTTGCTCATGATAATGCTATGCAAGAATTGCACTTTTACTTTTCAAAATGCAGAAAATAAAGTTTTTGTCTAAACTAAGCTGCGCCCAAACTAGGATCTAAATACATGTAGACAGTACAGAAAACGACAAATTATTGCATATAATTATAATTATGTCAATAATGCGTAATGACACCAACATTTTCTTTAGTGACATAAAAAACAAACAACCTTGAATGGCAAATTTCTCTACAGAGACAGGTCAAGCCTTTGAGTCAGAGATTGATTCTACATATATTTAACCCAAGATCGTCATAACATTCTTTGTGTTTAAATCTTAGCCTAATAGATCCATTTTCAACCAAATCTATATCATTGTATTCATCATTGCTGCTCTCTTGTCCCTGTCCTAATTCAGTCTCTTTTTCGAGTGGTGGATTTATGAGACCATTTAAAAAGTCAAAGGCCTTCAAAAAAACATATCTCAATGAAACTAAATGAAACAAAAATTAGAAAATTATTATATGGAATTATGACAACTTTTTTACATACCCATAGAGCTTTATTAACAAACGTAATTCAATATTTACATTAGAAGGTGCATTGTACTGGGGGAATCCTGGATAAATGTGGGCGTTGACGTTACTTGTCAGCTGCCTACCAATTAAGTTCCAGATCATCCGGTAAAAATTCTGATTTTCCAAGTTTGATCTGAGTTGTGATTAAAAATCTTAATTTGTAAATTGGACAAGTTTATATTAACATTGTCCTTTTTGTTACTGTCCACGAAGATTTATGGTCTCACTTTTGTGTGAACAACTTCATAACTGTAGAGTTGTAGTTTTATCATGGACTCTGATGCTGGCCTTCTGTCTCTGGGATGAGAAGAAATATGTATGAACATTTTGTAAGCACATAAGTAACAAACACACTCTTTTAAATTTAAATATTAGGTGAGTAAAGAACACAGGTTGCTGCTATCTGTTTTACTTACGTCTATATAATACATTGGAGCCTGGAGAGTATTCTTTTTCCTCACTGTTATCAATAATAAAAAAAAATACCAACAAGTTACATAATGACCTTTACTATAAAAATCAATATTAACTTTGCCAGAGAAAAATACAGCAAAAATCTTGAATGTTTAGCAATTGTGTACTTATCAACCTGCACAGAAAAGTAAAGGTCTAAATATATTACATGTCATTAACAAATAGAAACTTGAAAGAATCAAATTCAAAACAAAAACCAAGCACAAGACTTAGAATAATCTGTTGATACATATAGTAAAAAATGATCCACAGATTAAATGACAAATTCTTTGATTAGCAAAAACATGGAAGGAAAAAAAAAAGATACAAAAAGTAAATAGGCAAAATAAAAAATTGTGAAGAAAAAGAAAAAAGAAATTGCAGCAATCTTACTCATCACAAGAGCTTGTCTGGGAACAAAACTCAAAGAAGGCCCGAACTTGGCACCATCCATCCAGAAGGTACACTCCTCCAGCCTAATAGTTGAAGAGTTTCAAAAGATTTACGGTATTGGATCCTAATGATTACATCAGAACCTTAAACCTTCTAATACAGATACTATTTGATGGCTCATTATATTGCTGACAAAATGAATCTTTAAAAAAAAAATGAGATTTAGTGAGCTCCTGTCTTCAGTGAAATTATAAAATTAGAAACATCCAAAAAATGTTTAATCATAATAGCAATTATATAATGTTTATTTATGTACATTCATAACCCTTTTAAAAAGCAAAAGAAAAACAAAAAGACTAATTTCCTGTATACATATATTTTTGAGCATTGTCCTTTATTACTATAAAGTTAGAAAACAAAAAATGTAAATGCAATTTTTCTTTTGTGCACTGACGCTTTTCTAAAAAGTTAGAGAATTTCACAAACGATTGTCACCTTGCAATGGTGGACCTGGGCAAGATTCTTATTTTTTAGGAAGATTCCTGACATGGATGTGGCCCACTCAGACTGACTTAACAATTCGACAAGATCCCTGTATATCCAGGATTGGGCACCCCAGGAATTTACTGTTTCATCATGAAGTGTGGCCATGCTGCTACCAACAGAGACTAGATGAAAAGAAGATAATGTAATTCATTGAAGGTCTTTGATCCAGAGCTTAGTATCTTTTTGATCTTGAATTCTTTTTACATGCCTTTGGTCAATAAATCAAATCAGGTAATTTATTAGAGAGGCGGACAGTTCCACTGCTTGTAATGGGCTGATCACAACACTATGACTAGGCCCCCCTGACACATGTGTGATAATGTGAAAAAGTTGGACTGCCAGTTCCAGTCTGATACAGGAAAGTTTGTACTGAGATATTTTTAGAAGTTGAAAACATTTTGCTTTGAAATGCACCACTGGGCTCTTTCAACTGCCTGCATGTGCAGTTTTATAATTTATCTAATATCTGCGTAAAAAATAGTGATGACTTTGTTTTAGATTATCACTAATAGTCCATTTTAAAGGTATTGTGCAACATAGCAAGAGCCATAACCATTCTTTATAAATGCCAACTTTAACTTCCCATTTCAACTGAAAATAAGACTAAGTAAAAAAATTTGTTCTTCAAAGTAAAAGCAATGAGCACAAGCCCCATAATTAGAGTCTCTTATACCTATGTGTGTTTGTGTGTGTATCTTCCACAGCAGCTTTTGTGGACACCTGCCACTAATTTCTTGATTTCAAAATCTTGCACATATATTCATTTTAAAAAGCAAGAAAACATCTATAGATTATTATCTTACAATCTGAGATTGTTATTGGAAGATTCCTGGTTAAAAACCCACCCAGACTACTTATACAGATTCTGTGATAGATCTAATGCACATCAGAAAGTGTGGAATGTCAAACTTCCAACAATTATCTTACAAACAAACAGGTGCAATGCCTTTAATACATTACAGGCTTTTAATTAGAAATGCTCTCTGTCTTTCTCTCTCTCTCTCTCTCTCTCTCTCTCTCTCTCTCTAAAAAAGGCTAGCATTAGTGACAAAAGCTCCAGATTTATAATCAATCAAAATTCTCCAACATTTTAAAAGCTTACATGTGCTGTTCACCCCCATTCACATGTTGTTTCAACGAAGGATATTGAGGACACAATTGAATCCTAATTTAGGTCTAAATAAAATGAACACATTTGTGTGATTATTCTATTAGTAGAAGAGATAAAACATCTCAACCTGATATATTAATTTTTCACCCTCATTTGATAAATGCCTTACTCAATTTTTGGCGATTTTTTGTTTAGACAACTTTTGTAAACTAAATACTAAATTATTGATTCCTTCATTTGCAAGAGCCCTTATAGGTTAAGGTTACTAAATATTCAAATAATTTATATCACTAATTATACCTTTGCTTTATAGCTGAAACATTTTTTTTTTGCATAACTCAAAACAGGGAAAAGTGAATTACGCATTAATAGAATGAGCATGATGATTTGCATTTGCAACTGAAAGTCTAAGCACATCAAATTGTGTTTAAGAAAACATAATTTAAAAGAAAGACTTTATGAGTGGGACTAAAATTAAAAAAAAATTATCAGTGAAATTAGCGCTGGAGTAAAGCCTATTTCATCGCCATTAGCTGGTTTCATAGCATCTTTCCTGGATTGTGTCTGTCAAAAGTCAGTGGCGCCGTTTTCTATTTTTGCATAGTCATACCTGTAAACTGGCTTTCAGAGGAATCTTGGCTAACTTTGTCCGAGTATCACAGATTTTTGCTGGATGTGCATTTTACAGTGTGTGAAGCAATTTAAGTTGATAAGCTTTTATAAGTGCAGTGTATACCATGAACTGTGGTTGAAATCAAACATCTTCTAGAGATCTACTAGATCTAGATCTAGACCTATCATCTACGCGGCCCTGCCCTGTTTGAGATCATATAACACAGATCTAACGTTACTTCATATTGATATTATATAGATAGATCTACTTTATTTTATATCAAGATCGAAATCTAGATTTGAGCAGAAATTTAGGTCTTTGAATCAATCTTGAGACATCTTGTAGATCTAGAATCGAGATCTAAGTCGAATTATTTTGCACTATACTCTAATGGAAATAAATGTGAAATACTTTTACTTTCGAATCTACTTGATGTAGAAATGAAAATAATTATAGTTTCGCATTTTAATTCCCACTACATTATTACACCTCACCTCTTTCACAGAGAACAGCTGAAGCGGGTTGTTGGGATAAGATACCCAGTAAAGATAACAAACAAGGCTCTCTACAAGCAATGCAATGAACGCCCGCTTTCACTGTATGTTTTGGAAAACAGATGGCGTTTGTTCGGACATATACTGCGACGTGACAGAGAAATCCCAGCCAATAAAGCCATGGAAGGATTCTTTATCCCACAAGGGGACAAATACAGGGGAAGACCAATCACTACCTTGCCAGTGGTCTTGAACAACGACTTGTCCCGATTAGAAAGTAATACTTATGGTCTTAAAACCTTCAAAGATATTGAAAACCTGAAAAAGATCGCAGAACAGAGGGATCAGTGGAGGATACTATGCACAGGAATACAAAAGGCAGCCGAGGCGTTGCAGTCTGACGACTACGATGCGAACGGCGATAAGTCAAGTAAGTCAAGTCTATCTATTTCCACGGCCCGGATCAATTCCGTCCGTCTAAAATATCGCTAAAAGAACATTTTCCTGATCGTAAGAACATTTCAATTCCTTTTTCGTCCCAAGATTGCTTTCTTCTGAGCCATTAAGCAGTTAAGAATAATGCTTATTTCTTTCTCCTCATGGTGACATAGATAAAAATTTTCTGCCTCACTTATATATCGGTCTGTCTGCTTTTTTCTTTTTCCTTCTCTCTCTCTCTCTCTCTCTCTCTCTCTCTCTCTCTCTCTCTCCCCCTCTCTCTGTCTCTGTCTCTGTTTGTTTGTCTGTCTGTCTGTCTGTCTGTCTCTCTGTCTCTCTCTCTCTCTCTCTCTCTCTCTCTCTCTCTCTCTCTCTCTCTCTCTCTCTCTCTCTCTCTCTCTCTCTCTCTCTCTTCCGTTTTCACTCTCTGCCTCACCATGTGAGCCACTCTTCTTTCTCCTCAATCTAATCCAATATTTTTCTTCATTCTACGACTTTCTTAGACTCCGATTCCTAAATTGCTCCTCTACTTTCCATTTCTCTGTTTCCGCACAACTTCTATTCATGTAACTTGAGTTTTTGAGATTCAAGTACGAAACTGGTCAGTCTTTTTTTAATTTTTATTTATTTTTTTTAAATCCAAGTAGTTGTGAGGAAAAATCAAGGCAGAAACATGAAGGGACAGGGGGGCAGAATAAGATATATATATATATATATATATATATATATATATATATATATATATATAGAGAGAGAGAGAGAGAGAGAGAGAGAGAGAGAAAGAGAGAGAGACAGACAGACAGACAAGAGAACGTCGATGCCTAAAAATATCAATGAGCTATTTTTTTTTTAATATAGTTTTTGCTCTCTTTCAAATTCATTTCCATCTGGATTCTGTGAAAAAAAAACAAACAATGAACCACTTTTTAGATCTCGTACCTTACCACATTTCAAAAGTAGATCAAAATTAAATTGATGCCACACATGAACCAAATCCTTCCCCACAGAAACAATTTTGATATTTTACTTTCGTCCATTTACAAAAGACCGCACAAAGCGACCTTCCGAAAGGAGTTTGCACTGCTCCGAGGACGATGCAGCTCAAGCTCTGAAGCTTGCGATGATGGTTCAGGTGTGAGGACAGACCGGCGGCGGCCACTTTCTTTTCTGAAAAACTAGATGAATCCGATTTGTCTGTCTTGGAGACGCCGCCTGGACAGTATACTCTCAAACAAATCAAATTCTTCAATAAAAATATTAAAACCTTTGTAATTTACAAGGATCTTTGCATTAGTAATTTAACAAAACAAAAATCAAGACTTAAAAAATTTGTCAAACGTATCTATAATTTATCACTTTGCCTGGATAGGGTATTGATAATGAAAATGAGAGGGAGGATGGGCTAGCGAAGGCAGCCTTGTTAAGGGATATTTATCTACACAATCGTTTAAGCTGGTGGGATCTGAAACAAACAAAACAAAAATATATCAAAATTTGTGTCAACTCTGTCTGGCGCGCACTATAGCATTCTTACCAGTAAACAAATTACGTGAAATTTTACCAAAACCGAAAGAAAAAAGAAAATAAAAAGGGTAAATTCTGAGACCTCCCTTCCCAGGAACAGAACAAAACAAAACAAGACCCCCCCCCCCCCCCTGAAAAAAACAAAACAAAAAAAAAAACCAACAACAAATAACTGTAGTCGTAAAATCAAAACCCTTACGCTCAGGCTTCACTTTGGACACACACACGGCTAACATATAACCATCCGCTCAAAAGGTGGGACCCAGCCTTTAATCCTACTTGTGCCAACTTTTACACAATTCCATTACTAAGCATTATATTGGTAGAATGTGCAGATTATTTGACACAGGCGAGCTGGATTCTTCATTCAGACCGAAAGCTCAATGCAAAGTGCACACCTTGTCGAGCTGAAAACACATCTAAAATTACAAATACAACACTTGGACTTATTAAACAAAATTTAATTCGTTTTTATTTGGCTTCAACTGATATGCTTTATACACTTGGCGAGGCCTCTCCTCCATTGCATGATACCTAAGAAAAGTCCGTTTTTAATTGCTGCATCCCACCTAGAAGTTAACGTGAAAAAAAAATGAAGATTTAAACGTTCTGACATCTTTTATTCGCCGTCGTGTGATCAGTCTCCTGAATAACTTATATTGAGAGTGAAGTTTGTTAAACTGTTAAAATGTAAACAGTGGAACTAAAATCGCCTCTTATGGTGGGCTGGGCTGGTCAAACTCTTTATTCAATTACTTATCTATAATTTACAGTAAAATTCGAACAATTAATCAATTTTAGAATAAGTGATCTCTGAGAATTCTTGCAAGCTAATTTTTGTCGGTGTTAGTTTCCAATAATTGGTGACATTCTAGACTGCCGTTGATATGCAAAGTATTTAAAATTTGGAAAAAAAAGTCTGAACTTAAATTGTTTACTAGCTCTGGGATTTCCCATTGTTATATTCTGTCAAACCATACAGCAGGACCGGTGCGCAAAGAATACGATAGAAAAATTTCATTGAATGAAACTAAGAGATTAGAAATTTTATGAAGCGACATGTATTGACTTCCTCCTTCCCCCCCCCCCCTCTCTCTCTCTCTCTCTCTCTCTCTCTCTCTCTCTCTCTCTCTCTCTCTCTCTCTTTCTCTCTCTCTCTCTCTCTCTCTCTCTCTCTCTCTCTCTCTCTCTCTCTCTCTCTCTCTCTCTCTCTCTCTCTCCCTCACACCGCTCCCCAATACCTTTTTCAAGCTAAATTGTTTAAATATGGTATCCACATTCGATGTAGCCGATAATGGGTCATCATTCCATAACCCTTTTTTTATTTATCAAAACCAAAATTCTCTAAGTTGGGAAATGATTTATAGAAATGTTTTAAAAAGTAATTTTTTTTTTTTAATTTTAAAGGGATTGCCTTACGAGTTCTTCTTTTTTGACTGCAATATTTACTTAAGCTTTCTGTATGGGGATTGGTTTTCACCGCGGCTTCTACATTCTACTCGGTCTGTGACAAATATTTCCTGGAATTGTCTCTCTCTGTGTATTAATTCACATTCTCATCAATCATTACAGTGACAAGTAACTGTTGTTTTTTTGTGTTGACGTTGTTTTTCATTTTTATTTTATCTTACTCTAGGCTGTAAATCTGATCTTAGTGAGCTGCTTTTTTCTTACAAGTTACTTATCATAGTCCAGAGCTGTCTTCGTTTACGGTGGTCAAAGAAAAATATTTTATTAATACCTTTTTCTTTTGGAAAAAAACAAAAAAAAAACAAAAACAAAAAAAAAAAAAAAACGAAAAGAAAAAACAAACAAAACCTTGTCGCAACTTTTAAAGAAAGATAACTCATGAGCTTCTGGTAGCCCTGAGCAAGTTATCATGTTTACCTCCCTTAGACATAATCTAGAAGGAGTAAATTGTGAAGACGAATAATAATTATTATTCTTCCTAGCTTGGGATTCTGAGACTAATGAAAGCGCCAACTGGGCGCCTGGTTACCTGAGTGTAGTGCGCGGACCAGGTGTAACGCCATGCAGCGTGAGTTCATATTCGATTACCAACTTTCTCACATGTTTTATGAAATAAAAAATTTAAATATACAATATACTCCCCCCCATTTATTCTAGCACTATGTCAGATGCTGGGCCGCCTATGAAAATACAGTCATGTATTGAGAATCTTTACCTTTTAATTGAAATACCCAGGGCCAAATGGTATAAGACCAAGTATTCCATAACGTTGTGCCGAGCACTTTTCCGACGACATTTACAATTTTAAACATGCCTCTAATCAATGTGCAGTGCCAGAAGTATGGAGAACACCAATAGCTGTTTCAGCGCTTAAAAAATACCCTGTAAATAACATGAATGATTTACGTCCCATCGCTCTAACAACTTGCGTTATGACAGTTTTTGAACAATGTACTATGCCTCATATTAACAAAATCGTTGTTAATTTCTTGGATCACTACCAATCCTGACCATAAAGCAAAAAGAAGCGTAGATATTTTAAATGATAATTTATGTAATGCTCATTTAGACAAACTCAGGGCAAGCATTCGTCTGATGTTCTGTGACTTCTCCAGCGCATTTAACACCATGCAATCCCATTTATTATGTCAGAGGCTAATGAAAATGAATCTTTATCCATCTCTTATTCTCTGGGTCCTGATTATCTCACTTATAGGCCACATTTGGTTGCCCCGCATTTACCTCTAATACAATCAAAACAAATACTAGGGCGCTAGAATCAACAGTCTTATCACCGTTTTTTTTTTTTCTGTATATAGGTTAGGTGCAGATATGAACATGGAAAATGCACTATTGACAGATATACACACGACACGGTACGAGCACGTACTCTAATGTTGACTGGTGTAACAGGAAACATCTAGACCTAAATATAAGTTAAATTATTAAAGAAACGGTCATTGATTTCCGTACATAAGAGAATAATCTTAAAGCTATAATAGTTGAAAAAAGAGAAGGTAATAAACTTACATGAAAAAATAAGACAAATGAAATTGTTTATTAAATCAAACCAAGAAAGGAAACTTAGATATTTCAACATCAATCTAAAGCTACATCAAATATTTTATTCTTCAATGATCAGCAGTGTTTTAACTTTTGCTCTCATATGGTGTGGAAGTAAAATTAAGATACAAGACAAAAACAGATTTGACAAAATTGTAAGCAAAAGAGTGTGCGCGTGTATTTGTGGATAGGGGTAGTTCATTAAAAAAAAAAAAGAAATAACACAGGACGCCCTAAACACATCGTTCCAACGACAAAAAAGAAAAAAAATATGTTAGGAATCCTAAAAGATCCCACACATCCACTCTATAACGAATATGGCTGAGACAGACAGAGCGTGGCTGCAGGTACACTAACACAAGATCAGCAATATTAAAAAAATAGTCAAGCTCATTTTTGCCAAAATCGATCACTCTATTCTAGATCAAATGCAAAAGGTCAAGACGGTATGAAACGTGAGTAAATACTACGACTAGGCCTACAGAAAACTAAGCCCAATATCTTTTTCATATTCAGGTTAAATTCATAACACTCTTTCAATTTTTTAAGGATGTGCTGAAAAAAAACAACCATAACTAACACAGTTAGCCATTTTTTTGTGTGCACAATCGTTACAAGGCCAGTATTTTGAACTAAAACCATATGAAATTTTTACCCCCAATGATCTCTGAAACTGTAACTTACGCTCTATATATACCAGCTTCATAAAAAATAAGTATGCATTTTGTATATAATTCTAGACGATTTTTGCATTTTAACCCTTTCTTAAACAAACCCCTGTATTTGTCAATGTTAATTTTGAATTTTTCCACGACAGATTAATAAAGTGTACCTTGTTTTATCTTATCTTACTTCTTATTTATTTTTTTTATTTTTGGGGTGTCATCGACATTGTGAAGGTCACATCAATAAGGAATAGTAATATTCTTCTTCTTCTTCTTCTTCTTCTTCTTCTTCTTCTTCTTCTTCTTCTTCTTCTTCTTCTTCTTCTTCTTCTTCTTCTTCTTCTTCTTCTTCTTCTTCTTCTTCTTCTTCTTCTTCTTCTTCTTCTTCTTCTTCTTCTTCTTCTTCTTCTTCTTCTTCTTCTTCTTCTTCTTCTTAATTTTATTATTATTATTATTATTATTATTATTATTATTATTATTATTATTATTATTATTATTATTATTATTATTATTATTATTATTATTATTATTATTACTTCTTCCTCTTCTACTGCTGCTGCTGCTGCTGCTGCTACTACTACTACTACTACTACTACTACTACTACTACTACTACTACTACTACTACTACTTCTACTACTACTACTACTACTACTACTAATATTACTCCTACTAATACTACTACTACTGCTACTACTACTACTACTACTCCTACTACTACTACTACTACTACCACTACTGCTACTACTGCTACTACTACTGCTGCTTCTTCTACTATTACTATTGTTATAATAATGATAATAATAATAATAATGATAATAATAATAATAATAATAATAATAATAATAATAATAATAATAATAATAATAAGAAGAAGAAGAAGAAGAAGAATAAGAAGAATAATTCTTGTTGTTGTTGTTGTTGTTGTTGTTGTTGTTGTTGTTGTTGTTGTTGTTGTTGTTGTTCTTCTTCTTCTTCTTCTTCTTCTTCTCATAATTATTATTATTATTATTATTATTATTATTATTATTATTATTATTATTATTATTATTATTATTATTGCTATCATCATCATCATCATCATCATCATCATCATCATCATCATCATCATTATTATAAATTTTATCTTGATCATCAAAATTAAAGTTTCTAGTTTTCGTTAACCATCTGTACAGCAAAACAACCTCCAAGGCCCGAAGACAACTGCCTCCCATTAAGGACTGCCATATCTTCCTTTCATTTTCCACCACATTCATGAAACCTTCGGAAAAAAACTTTTATTTTTTTTGTGGCGTGAGGAAGAAAATATTAGTGGGATGATGATTCGCTAAAACATTGGCAGTTGAAATGTTTACAGAAAATTCAGCAATAACCATTATTCTTCAGCAGAATGGATTTCATCTTCCAGCGGCTTGTGTGCAAGCAGGGCTTGTTGTTCCTCCACAGATTCGCAGAGTCCAGGACCGATTTTTCTTACTTTATGTCGCGATTGGAGTTTTAGTGCGGAGAGGTAATCTCCTAGCTTCCTCTTAAACAAGAATAAGTGTATTTACATAAAAATCTTCCTTTTTTACCCCCCCCCCCCCCCTTGTTATTTAAAAAAGGGTGCTGGATCTTAATAATGGCAAATGTTTGCTAAGCAGATATCCTTTGCAGGAAGTACAAAACCCCGGACAGCTAGAGCCAGCAATGACTTGTGTTAATGTCGCCACCTCGCTAGCCTACCACGCACATCACACTGCCCATCTGGTCAGATTCTCCATCTTGTTGACCATCACAGATCACATGACCATGGCCCGGCACGGCTAGCACCCTGATAACCTTGTTAATGTTGCCTACGCCACAACTGGTCACTCCAACATTGGCTGGCCGGAGAAAGGCTGGTCAAGATGGACAACCAAGTCTAGGTTAACAGCTTTCTCCTGCTCAGGTTTCAAGATGTGTTTTGGTTCCGGTCCAGAGTTTGCTCACTCTAACTCCAGCACTTCGAACAGTTTCTCACCACAAGCTCATCTTGAGAACGCAAGAAAGTCCTAAAAACAAAATAAGAAGAAAGTTTTAAACGAAAGCAATAAGCGAAAGAGAGAAAATTGATCGCTTATGATGCTGGCTTTTGTTTTTCAGAAACAATTATACAGTAAAAGCTTCATTGACTCTCTCATCACCTCCTTCCTTCCCTTCATAATCATTACCATCATCATCATCATCATCACTACATCATCATCATCATCATCATCATCTTCTTCTTCTTCTTCTTCTTCTTCTTCTTCTTCTTCTTCTTCTTCTTCTTCTTCTTCTTCTTCTTCTTCTTCTTCTTCTTCTTCCATTTCTTGTTTTGCAGTTGTTTTTAACCCTTCTACACATTTAGCTATACTTTGCCAATTTCTCTGATTCCGGATCTTTTTCCGTAGTAGATATATTGTATAGTTTTTTTTTTCTCTTTTACATTATCTTCCTTTCTTTTCCGCTTTCATCTTCAACAATTTAGCACACCACTACTAATCCTTTTACTTCTCTCTCTCTCTCTCTCTCTCTCTCTCTCTCTCTCTCTCTCTCTCTCTCTCTCGCTCTTTCACAGTATCCAATCCCCCCCCCCCCCCCCCCCATTCTCTGCCTCCTTCAATCTCACCAACATCTTTATCCATTGATTAGTGATGAAGAAAACTAGTTTATCATTCCGACTGTTTGAGGGGAAAATTTCACACTTTTTTTTAGCGGATCCAATATCAAAATGCAACAAAAATATCGCCCTAACTAGAATCTGAAATTCATTTTCTAAATTCATTTTTTTCACGCGTTTTAATGTTGGCTCTGACGGCCCCAGTTGCTGCAAATTAAATTTCGCATCTGCACATTTCTCCTCGGCATGAAAAATGCGCCATTCTGCTGTCTTGCCTCTCAGGAAAATTAGAGACACCGCGCATATAAAATTGAATCGTAAAAATTGATCGCGATGCTTCGGATAGCATAACACAGCTATAACTTTTCTTTATTCGTCTCGCATTTCTTCCTAAGTCGGCCGCTGCAGAATTTCTCTCTCTCTCTCTCTCTCTCTCTCTCTCTCTCTCTCTCTCTCTCTCTCTCTCTCTCTCTCTCTTTCTCTCTCTCTCTATGTATCTATCTATCTATCTCTCTTTCTCTCTATTTCTTTCTCTCACTCTCTCTCTTTCTATCTGTTTCATGTGTGTTTCTCTATGTCTCTTCTGTCTGTCTGTCTGTCTGTCTGTCTGTCTCTCTCTCTCTCTAGGATTGGACCAGTAATCCTGTATAAAAATGTACTTCAACAGGCTACATTTAGACCAGTACTGTAACAGGCTACACCAATCTGAATCCATCTTGCAAAGTAACAGGATAGATCTAGACTTATACAAAATTTCCGTCGAAAGATGTAAATAGGCTACATTTAGACGTAGCTCTGGTTATTTTAATTATTAACCTGCTAGATTTAAAATGAGCAAAAAGTTTTTTTTTCTTTTTGGCTGATATGTGTGCCAAATAGAACTGGTAGGGGAAAAAATAAAAGCAAAACTGAGTGTGTTTGGGCGGAAGACTATGCGAAGTGGTAAATGATGGTCAGAGAGTTATGTTAAGACCCTAGTTTAGACAGTGTTAATATATTCATGGCCAGGGAAAGAGCGAGATCAACCATTAGACACATTGCCGTCAAACATTTTTTGTAAAAAAAATAAAATTCACACAGTCATGCTATACAAACCTGCTGTTTTCTGAGGAAACAGGTTAATGGCAAAGCCTTAAAGAACAGACAGAACTGCTGCATAAAAGATTAATGGGAAGGGAGCTAATCCAGATGGAATGTGCACAGCGAAAACAATTGCTTTACGGAATTTAGATGTTGAAAAACAATATCACATTTGATTGAAATGGCCAGAGGATGTCTCATACCAATCTTTCTTTTATCGTCAACCATCATTCTCATCTTTACCACATCATACTCATAATATATTATTATTAAGAGACGTTTTTCTCCCCACTCTTTTCTAGATTAAAAAAGGCTTCCTTTACATCCCGTCCTAAAAAAAATCAATGTCTTTTACCTTTCATCTGTTCATTTTTTGCCATATTGGAAGTATGCAATATGTAAGCTATAATACATTATAGCATAGCGAAATTACTGTAGTGGCTGACCAAAGTGAAATATTTAACGCATCCTCAAACTGTGTCAATAACTAGCTACTGGTGTGGATTTATATTTCTTATAGTTTTAATTTCAATGTAATTTTTTAACATAAGCTTATTGCCTATTTTTCAGAGAGAGATTGAGATAACTCAATCTTTACTCTCCTGCCTCTCTCTCTCTCTCTCTCCCGTTCCCTGCCCTGTTTTCTGAGTCCTGCTGCCGGCCTGGCCCATTGATATAGAGTCTCCATCAAGTGAGAACTGAAAGCTATTCCAGCTGACTGTTACCCCCGTCAGTCTTTCCTTGGGTCCATCAGTTCTAGCAGCTGATTCCCAACAAATTGCTGTAATAGACAATGTGTTCCAGCGTGCTCAGACATTTGTTATTATGACTCAATCTTCCTCACTACCTTGTGCCATTTCGACACACCTTGTCGCGGTGCTGACCCTCTTGGTGTACGGTAGCATCTGTTGAGACGTTCGTATAATGCAGTCACATCTGGTTAAATCTTGATGTGTCTCTTACTATCTCATTTAATCTAGAATTGTTAGTGACCGCTGAAGAAATCTCGGGGATTTTCATGCTATTTGCTTGATTCTCCTGCTATTTCATGATAGCCTGCTCATTTCAATCTCCGGATATTGTTAGGTTTAATATTGAGGATTTATTGAGCAATGAATCATCTTCTCTCTGAACGAAGGAAAAAAAAAAAAAAAGAAAAAAAGTGGAAAAACAAATTTTCCTTAAAAAAATAATTTTGAAATATCAACCAATTAGAAATTTATTATCTTCTGAATTTATTGGACTATAACAAATATTTTACTTTAGTCACTGAAATATATTCATCCCAAACTGGATTCTTTCTTTTAAATCGATTTGATATCATGATCCATGGATATTTATCAGTATGATTCCTGAACACTTTATTAACTCGCCAGACATTGGAAGTTGAAAAACTCGGCTTGCGACTCCCCAATGCTGCGATCATTGGACCAGATAGGAGCCCAAAGCAGATACGAGTTGAAATAAAAAGATGAATTTGGAGCACTCTTCACAGAAACAGGATGGAGTTATATATCGGGCCCCCTTTGTTCGGAACCATGGCAGGTTATAAGATGATCTAAGAAATAAGGGCTTTTTGGACCTTTCGGTTCAGCTCCTAAGTCGGCGCGGTTTGGTGGGTTCGTGGTACTGATCATGTTTAAAAAAAAATAAAATAAAGAAAAAAAGGAGATGAAGACAAAAACACAAGAAAAAACAAAAATAACATGTTTTGCAAACTTAAAAGCTTTCAAAGATATTCTTTGTTTGTTTAGAGAAAAAACTGCGAGCTAGCTGATGAAAATCTAAATGTAGATCAAACATTATTTTCCGGAACAAATCTTCCCTTGTTTCATACACTTCGCATTAGATTGCTAGAAAGCAAAAAGAAGAAAAATCAAGTTGCACCAATGACAATATTTTCCAGCCCGCCAATGTAACCAGCAGTGACATTGAGGGCAGAAGTCAAATCTCCAAGACACACTTAAAATGTATGAGGGCAGGCACGGAGTGGGGGCCGAATGATCGCAGCTCGAAAGGGTTTTCCCGGTAGGAGACACCCTTCAATTTCACGCGTCCATCTTTGTCAATGCTAATGTTGACGTTGTTTATGTTGCCAGGGCGACCGGTTTTCCATACCTCTCGCACAAATGAAGGCGAGGGGACTCAACCTACGAAGAACTCGATTAGAATACAGGGAACTAGTTTCATGTAATATTCATTTTGATTTAGATGGCTTGTCGCTGCTTAGGATTAATTTACAAGCTGTCATTAAATATGCAAACTTTAATATCGTCTTTGTCTTCTGCATAATGTTGGAGCTGTGCAGCCACTCCACCAAGATTTTCACTTGTTGTGGCTCGCGACTGATAGGAAACAGAAACTCATTTGGTTTTAAATCAGAACTGTGAATTCTTTCTGACCCCCTTTCTCACACACGCCTGCACTTCCTCGCAGACTTACCGCTATTCCTTATTGAAAGCTGTATTGTAATTATGTCATATTTTTTTAAACGAAACCGGAACGTTTTTTTTCAATAAACCATTTTTCCCCAGTAACAAAAACCCTGATTCTACCATTCAGTCTAGAACAAACCAGCACAAATTTACTGATCCCATGGAATGAGCATTAAACCTAAAGAGCAACTTACTGTGCGGCTTCATTATATTAGTTAGAAGTTAGCGATAATCCAGTCATCGTCAGAATGTTCAATATTATAAAATCTAATATGGTGATATATACAGATATATTTTTTTTGTTTCAAATCCAGCAAGACCAAACAAAACCCAAAGGTACCCTTTCTATAACGGACATAGAGCCTCCACAAATTGATAACATGAAGAGTTATTGAAGTTCCAGTGATGTTAACTTTGTTGTGGAGGATGAATATCACCAAGTTTGATGTCTAGAGTCTCATATTGTGCGTGTAAGCATGGGCAGACAATCATGCAGCACTCGACAGCATCTGAACAAGAGATCGCTGGTATTACAAAATATTCAAACTGCATAAATCAAATGTTGAGAAGAGGAAGTCAAGGCCCGAGTGATCTCCGCTTGCTCGATCCCAAGAAGATTTCTGCATTAAACCAACAGGAAGTCCACAGTGATCCCCCCTTGTTTGCTCAATTAATAAGGCACACAGTTGCCATGCGAACTTAGTCAAGAGCAGTTTTGGAAATAGCCTTAGGGGAAAAACAGTCCCAATAGAGTGGTTATTCGCTCACAAAAAATCCTCAACAAAAAACACAAACTCACCCCCACCCTCTCTCCGTTTCCATTGCTATAAAAATCTTTTTGTGCCCTTTTCTTCAAATCATTTCTCCTGGGATTCGTGTCTGTAGTTGAGAGAGGTCGCGAATGGAAGAGGGCAGGGGAGGCTAATCCCATCTTTGAACCCCGGATGAAAATTTGATGCCAGATTGTAGCAGTGAGGAGAGCCAGATCTGGAGGTTTAGCATGCAAACTGGCAATAAGAGCTGCCAGCTAGAATCTTCTGGCCTGCAGCGACTGACGAATGGCCTCCTGGCAACCGATGGCTTCACACCAGCAGACGACGCTTTTTGTTCCAGAAGTTATCATAAATCATTGTGAGAGGAAAAATCCTTGAAAAGCAATTTCATCCAATTGAACTATAACTTTATTTTTAAAATTTATATACAACGCATCCTTTTCCAAATGAAAACTATTTGGATATATAATATTTACGAAGAGGCAGTATTTTTTTTAGATCATAATGCTTTAAAATTGCTTTCTTTACTTCTGTGTTTGACGAAGTTTGTTCTCTTTAAAAACAGACACACACACACATATATCTATCTATCTCTCTCTTTATATATATATATATATATATATATATATATATATATATATATAAACTAAAGTATATTAAAAAAAAGTGTGACATATAAAGGAGGGAAAAAGGCTTTCAGGTATCCTAATCAAAGCACAGAACAATAAACCATAGGAGAAAACAGTTGTAAACCAAAACTATTTAAGCAGTAAAGCAATTTGTTGTCCTCGAACTTATCTAAGTTTGTATTGGATTTTTTTTTCTAAGCCAAAGCAAATTCATCCCAAAGCGACATATGCAGATCTGAAAATTTTCGGTTTGAAAATTTTGCTTCTTAAAATTAATTCTATAACAAAAAAAAACAAAAAACAAAAAAACAACAAAACATTATACGCGTTAAAATATTGGCAATAAGACAATTTTCATTAAAAGATACAAAAAACTATAAACAAACATAGAAACCTAGATCGCCGGCAAAAATAAGTTTATGAGGTGTTCGGAAATTTGTCATTTGGAATAATTATGGGAACTCATTGTGTGAGTGTTTGCATGTTGGTTGTAGTTGATTCAAGTTGAGTAGAGATTCGAACCAAAGCGTTCTAACCTGAAGGTGGAAAGCGTTCAGAAAGCGGAGACTGTAAGAAGATTGACGCCGACGAGTTCGCTAATGTCTCAGCCTTTATTTCGGTTGAAGATATTCAAATTCTGGAAGTGTGGATCGATCATTTCTCGGTGTCGGGCCTCGAGACTCCATAACTTCTCCCTGACTTCCCATCACGCCCCGGGGCGAGAACAGTTGCCAGCAATTCTTCGCCTTTTAGAGAAAACATAATCTGCCAGAATGGCTGCTTAAACTGGAATGAATCGGCTTTTCTCAAGAGGGCCACGGGTGACTGTGTGCCGAAAAGATTACTGAGGCCGTACATCTACGCGACTCGAGCCGAAGGAAAAAAAATTAACTTGTCCCGTTAGCGCCTTTCAATCAATCATAAGCATCATTCTGTCTGTCTTTCACAGTGTCTCAACCCATCATTCTGTCTGTCTTTCACAGTGTCTCAGCCCCTCTGTCTACTGTCTCTCATCTTCCTCCTCCCTCTTAGTCCATCACCATGTTTTTTTTCTATTTTTATCCATCTCTCCCTGGCCTCATTCTTTCCTTTATTTTACACATCCGGCTCTTGGTCTTTCTTTCTTTCCTTCAATCTATTACTTGCGTCTCTTTCGTATCCTCTCTCTTCCCTACCCCTCCCTGTCCTTTTCCCCCCTCCCTCTCGATGCTTTTCTTCCTCATTTTTTTTCATTCTCTTCTCACCTCAACTCTCTCTTTTTCTCGCTTTCTTCATCTTCTCTCCCTCCTCCGCTCTCTCTCTCTCTCTCTCTCTTCCACCTCCGTCCCTCTATAGTGCTATGTTTACCCAATCCCTCTCTATCCCTCTTCCCCTCCCTCCCTTTCACTCTTCCTCTCCAGCTGGCCTGACATATTTCTAAAACTTCCAGTTTTCATCCACTTTAAATTTTTCTCATGTATTATACCTTCTCTTCAGCGTATGTCTGTTTGTATGTTTGCATACCTGGAAATCTTTATTTTTTTGTCTCTCTTTTACTTTCTCTTCCATTCTGTCTTCAAACATAATCAGTAAACATTTTTTTCGCTATAAATTTTCGTTAAACCTCCAAAATGAATGTAACTTTGTCATCCTAGAGGAAAAATATACAAATTCCTATCGTCAAAAGCATACAGTATGAGTATTTAGTTTTAATTTCAAGGGAAAAGGAACTTTACCGTTATTGTTGCCATTCAGTCGTTCACTAGGTTGTCACCTATGAATTGGATTTTATTTATGGTATTTCCCAGCATTCTGCCTTC